>VZTX01002854.1:0-107811 GCA_013400915.1 Pardalotus punctatus | reverse complement strand
AGTAGAGGACTCTTCTCCCTGGTGGACTGACCCTGACCAAAGGGAAACCCCCCTACCCTGCCCCCCACGTGGAGCTGTTTCTTGAGTGAAAGAGGGAGAGGGGTGAAAAGCAGAGAAACAGTGTTTGTAGCAGAAGAATTGTGGTGATGGACTGACTAAGGAATAACCCCATACCCTGTCCCCACCCCAGAGCTGTTGGTTGTGTGAAGGAGGGAGGGCGGGAGCTGTGGAACAGTGTCTTAAGAGGGAAGTGCTCTGAGTGAAGAAATGGTGTCTTAAGAGCTTATTTTTACCTCTCATTTATCCTGCAACTCTGTTAGGTTAATAAAACACTTTGCAACTTAAGTTTCTTTCCTGTTTCCTCATGTTTTCGTGTGTCCCCTCCCCACCAGTGCCTCATCTCAACTCATGAGTCTAGTGTGCTTGTGTTAGTTTGATTCCTCTCCTCTGCATAGCTGCAGCAGGAGAGAACATAGAGAGCAGATGTTGTAGGTCCCTGGCATTTGGCCAGGGTCAAACCTCAACTTCTTTGCTTCACTCCTTGCAAGTATAATACAATAAATACTTTCTTTTTTTTTTTTTTTAAATAGCTCTTTCTTACTGTTAGAAATAATGTTGCATGTATTACATGTTACCCCAACTAATCTATCACCACTGCAGCACCATTAGCAGTACCTGAGAAAAGCTGGACGACTGAATGTAACAGAGATAATTAATTGAAAGTTGAAAGATTTAAAGCCTACTTTCTAAAGACTGCAATTGGTGATGGCATTTGACAGTGTATTGGTAGTTTGAACTCATTACGTGCAACTGTTGGCATCACACTCTTCTCTTAACATCTGTCACATCACCAGAATTGGTCCTTGTTGAGGCAGAAAACATCTTCATCACAGAGACTTGAAGTGACTGTGCAAAGGTAGACCATAATCAGTCACTTAGTTGTGGGAGTATTATTGTCATCTTTACTTACATAAACCATGGTGATTTACTCAGAATAAAATCCTTATCATTCATGTTGGATCTTCTATTCTGTATGCAGCCTAGCAGCCAGCACTACAAAAGCTCACAAAGAATATTTGTCAGAGAGGTTTTACATGGTCTCAGAATATACTGTGTATCATGATAAAAAAAATATGTGAAATCTGAGGAGAGTAGAGAGGGACAGGAGAAAATCATGTTAACTTTGAGTATCTTGTCTTTAATGGTGTAAAAATTCTGCATCCAAAAGCAAAGTGTATAATACAGTGTATACAAATGGGAATTTCCTTAACATAATAACCAAGGTGTCTCATGCAAATGCAATATCCTGGTATTTCCATCTGTCTTTGCTCCCTGTGCAGGACCCAGGCAGGAGAGAATGCCAGCCTGACACCACTGGTTGTGACCGACAGCTGCCTGCTGTCTGTCCTACAGAAGAGATTTTCAGGAATAGTGAGCAAGCTGATCGAATTGTGGACACAGTATCCTGCATTAACAGCTTAACTACTTTGAATGACTGTGCTGGGTTAAATCACATTTGTTGTTAACCTATATTTTTTATTAAGGACCGACATTATAAGATAGGAGGAGACAGTTTGATAGGAGGCTAAATTGTTAAATATGGCTCTTTTACAACAATTTTGAATTGTAGGCCCAAACTCTATCTAGAGCTGGGGACTATCCTAAGCAATATTACAAGTGTTGGATGGGATATTTTAAAGACATGCCAGCACTCATGCTTAAAAGAGCAGATGTGTACATTTTTTCCCTTCCACATAGTTTATATAATCTTTGATATAGTTTACAGCAAGGTGTAAGACTGTTGCCATGGATTTGATGCTATTTTGAATTCAGCATTCTACCAAAATGATGTCTCCTTCAATTCCCTTTAGAGACGGTATGTGTTGATTTCCACTCTCATCTGTGATGATGGACTTTTGCTCATAAAACATGATGTTCTTGGGAAATGCCATTGTAAAAGGAAATTAGATTAGCCATAGGTATGTCTAGAAGTCACCATTGTACACAAGCTTCACAATTTACATAGTACAATTAGGAAAAACAAACAATATTTCTACACTCAATATTTCTACCTGTTTTCCCCATGGACAAAATGCAATTTTACTTGTATAAAAGTAAAATTATACTAACAATTTGATTCTGATATCTAATAACAAGACTTTTTGTTGTTATGTGCTTTAGTAAAAACAATATGGTATATTTTAATTGCAGTGGGGTTTTTGTGAGTAGACTGATGGATTGCTTGGCACCCTAATTTTTTATTTCTTTCCTGGGCTTTGCTAAGAGTGCCAATATGTCAGAAATGTCATGATTATGAGTGTTTTTTATTTCTTTTTCATCAGTTTTTCCTGTTCCCACTCATTTAAGAGATATAATTCTTCTTCATATGCAACAACAACAGCAAGGTTCAAATTGGCCTTACCTTAGAGTGGAATCCCAGCACTTACAATATATTTATTATGAGCTTGGGACCACGGCCATTCTATGTCCTGATTATGAGTCAAAGGGAATTGCATTGTCAGGGTATAGAATAATGTCATAAATTCAACCTGCTGATTTGTTATGTTTAAAATTTAGGTTTCCAGATAATTGCACACACCAGAAATAATATTACAGCCAAAATTAATGACAATATTTCTTGCATACATACAAAGCTGGTGCAGCTGAATCCATCCATGTGCAGTTGATTTGTCTTTCCTGTGAAACAAAAAAGAAAAGAAATATTCTTGGTTGAAAATGCAACTGGCAGAGTTAATAAAAAAGCAGGTTTTGAGATTCAGGTGGAATCTCAACTTCTACTTCACAAAATGCTTGCCACATGACTTCTACATTTTCAGGGGGGTCTCCTCTGACCAAAATATCCAGAGAGATTGAGATTGTTCACAAAATTTTGGCAAGCACCACATGTGCAATAGTGGGTGAATGTTTACACTGCTGTGGGAGACTGTTAAAGGTATATGGGCACACTAGTCTGTTCCAGTAGTGAAAATCTTGGATATAAAAGAGGTGCCACTTCCATGAAAATACATGTCTTGCATCCAGGGCTGCCATCCATGACTGGGACTATTTCTGAATTAGACTTAGCAGTTCAGAAAAGTTTAGAACAGCATGCAATTATCTGCAACAAACTGTAAACCCTGACTGGCTGTTCAGATCTTGCTCTGGCCAGACAGGTGAATTAGGAAGAGAGTGTGAGTGAGTGACAACACCTCTTTCCTCCAAGTCCATTACCAATATAATCTACCATAAATTTTTACCAATTTTTGATGAGAACCAACTGGAATCAAAATGTATGGGCCATTATTACGTGTGTATTGATAGGATTCCATTTGTGGGATTTTAATGTTTCCTGCCTTATGGCCTTAATGCTTTTGCAAGTCAGCCACTTGAATTGGATTGAACTGAGTTGTTTTTCAGGTATGATTTCCCTGTCCACCCCAAGGTTTTTAGTGGATACAGTGTCATGCACAAAGGAATTTGAGGAAGCAAAAAAATCATTTTGTCTTAGTTAACTTTCACAAGGTTCATCCACTATATTTTCATTAGGTCAAGGAACCTATTTATCAGTCCAAAGAACAAAAGCCCTATTTATAATTTCATGACTGGTTGGTGAACCACGTTGGTATTTCAGTCTGTTCTTTCTCAATCATTACCTCAGAACTTGGAGAGATATTTAGAATAACAATGTTCTGAAGTACAATAAAGAGAGAAAATTAGTCAGTCTGAAGAATGAGAATTGTTCCTCTTCAAAAAGGGCTTGAGAAATATTGTGACAAGTATTGCTTTCTGTGGATTGAAACAGTAATCATATTCTTTTCTTATCATTGAAGGTCTTAATTTTAATCAAATGTATTATTCATACAGCCTTCTGCAAAAAGGAATTATATGCTACATGGAAGCATGGAAATTAAGGTGAATTTTGTATTATATATCTATTTTTGACATAGATGATTCTTTTTACTGTCTTCAGTTAGCATCTCTCCTCCTGATCCTACCAGTATTTCCCAAGCAATGTTCACATCCATGGTTAAAACTGTACTGTTACTACTCCTTAGAACAGCATTTAGCAGCTAGATCAGAAGCTCTTGCATCAAACATGATGCAAGCCTATTCTTAAATATATGACTGTGCATGAGACTCAGTGGTCAGCTTCAGCAAGGCCAGTGACAATGTGGTCTCATTCTCTTATCCTCATTCTGGCCCCTCTGGGTGGTATTATTAGTTTTAGTTTTTCCCTTTCTGTAGATACATATTGAACTTTGGTTGCTTAATCAGCATTAATCATATCTGTTAGCAGCTAGCTATTTTAAACTGTTTTATGCAGAACCCATTCTCTTATTATTAGTTTTCATCTTCATTTTCATCAAGTGGCTGTATTTCATTCATTTTAACTGGAGTACAGAAGAGTTGAAGTTGAACATATAAATGCTATCAGTCAATGCTGTCACCATCTTCTTTAGAAAGTAAGCGGTAGCAGAATTCTGTTTTATTTTTGATATGTTTGAGTAAAACTAACAAATATTTATTGATTACATGGTTTCAATCTTCCTCAGCTGTTAAAAAAGGAAATGCTAAATGGATGCATTACCAGGATCCAGGAAACAGAAGAAAGGATAAATGTCTAAAAAATCTGTTAGCCTAAAAGACAGAAAAACCTTAGCAAATCACTTTACACCTTTTGAAATCAATGTCCCTAAATAATAATTCTTTCTTATGAACACTTTCATACCTATCTGTAGTAGTATTATATATTGTAAAGAAGTTTATCTGCTCTGCTGCTTTTAAGTGCTGACAGATACCATTTTAGAATCCTTCTATTCACATGAAAGAATTTCTTTCTAATAAGGTTTTTCCATAACTAATGTGGTTATCAAATATTAAAGCAGCACTGAATCAAAAATACTTTCTGCTTGTTGGGAGAATGAAAGAATAAATTAAAAGAACTGCTAAGTAGCTTTATTAATAGGAAACATCTGTTAAAATAATGTGTATGCACAGTGTTATTGCCCACTGTGTGCTCTTTATTATTTGTTCTGTATTGTTCTTCATTACACAGCTTGGAAGCAATTTACTGACAAGGACTTACTGATATTTTTAATCTTAATGCATTTGGTAGAGCAGAGACAGCATTTTCCTAATTTTGGGTCTTGATTTTTGTTTGCACATAAAAGAACTATGTTAAAAGAACATATTAAGGTTATAAAATCAAGCCATTGAAATCTGGGAAATAAAAATAATGGAAAGCTGTTTCCCCACAGCTTTTGTATCTGGTAGCAGCAGTAACAGTAGTGCTAGTAATGCTGGACAACATAAGAGAGTCTAACTCTGTTCTAAGAACTGTTGAACTGCTTTTTCCGCAGGTTTTGTGTTTTGAGGGAGGGTTTAGGCTATTGAGTCTGGGGTACCAAACTGAATATTTCAATTAAAATGTCTGAAGTATTACAAAATGAAAACATTGAAAAGAACGTCTTGTAAGAGGTCAAGCAATCTTAATATTAACCTCTTTTTCAGTAAATGGCTGTTAAAATGTACTAATGTACATTTGAAAGTTAAGTAAAATGACTGATAATAGCACTTCACAGTCACCCAGTAATCTCATCACAGTCATTAGTGAAGTATACTTCACCTAATGCCTGGAAATGAGAAAATTGTTTCCTTACCTTTATGTTAGGGCTCTTTGGCAAAAAAGATTGCAGAGAAACTTCCTGACAGAAGAGGAAAGAGAGTCCAAATAGCCTCACTCAGTTCTTGAACCACAAGAGACCATTCCCATAATAAAAGCACAAGGCTAGATAATCACATAAAAGATCCAGAAAGTCAATCTGAGAAACTCAAAAATAAATCTGAAGTGATGAAAGCTAGTAAGTGTCTTACAAATGTTGTGAGACATGCTAAATGGAACTTGAAAAGGAAAATTGAAAGAATGGAATCTTGTAAAAAATGAAGTATATAGAATTTCTGACAATTCCTAAAAAGGTAAAAAGTCCCATAGGGAGTCAGAAAGAAATACTAGCTGTTGATGAAGAAAATTGTTCTTGCTACAAGAAATACTGTCATAAGAACACCCACCAGAGAGTGAGGGAGCAGAAATTATGTGTGTCTAACAGCTGAAGTAAAGGCAGTTGCATGCAGACTCTGGTCTCATGCAGGGAGGCAGATAATCCCCAATGCATGTACAGAAAGCTCCAGGTGGTCCTGTTCAGGGAACCCTTCTCATGAGATTGTTAATCTTCATTCTGCAGAGCTGCTCAGTGACAAGCCGGTGAGGTGTCTGAACAATGCTGAAGTAGCTCAGAAAGGAAATGCTGGTTATTGACAGAGAGCTGGAAGCAATATCACAAACCACCATCGGGAAGTTAGCATCTAAAGCACTTCAGTCGAGAGTTTCCTCTTCAATGGATGAACGGCAAAATTACATATGTGCTCATAATTAGCAACAGCTTCCATGCAGTCAATGGAAATTCAGGGGTGGAAGAAAAGTGTGCGAGAAGATTTAAGCTTAGTTTAAGGTTCTCTGTAGATGGTCTGTATCCTTTTTAACAAGAGCGGAAATTTTAATGTCCAAGGTTAAGCTCTTTTACGTCACTGCAGTAGAATAATAGCAATTATTTTAAAATCAGAAGACTCAAAGTACAAGCAAAACAAAAAACCTTACCTCTAAGCTCCAAATTATGTGGCTTTACAAGAATTACTATAAAGAGCTTTCCTTCGTACCTGGCAAAACGCAATCTACAGAAAATAATATGTGATTAAAACATGTTTTTGGAATATTTTTTCATCCAAAGCAAAAATATTTGTTTTTTCTGTTTTGCAATAATCAAATGATTTTTTACTATTGAGAACACTTTAGCCTCTTTCAAAAGCAAGGATTCAGTTAATCATGGACAAGAGCTTTCAAATAAAACCCTGGGTGGGAAAACTTAAAAAAAAGTGCTGCAGATTAAGTTTGATCCATGAACAGGAGAACCAACAGAGTTTTCATTACAGAATATTTGAGTATTTGGTTACTGGAGAAATTTAGCATTACATGGGTGTAACTCAAACTGTGTATTCTACTCACCTCTACTTCATTTCTCGTAAGCTGCCAATGAGGGTTCCTAGCAGTAAGTGCCCAGTGCCCACCTGACACCTCAGCCTACAAGCTGGGTGCTAAATGAGATAAAGAAAAAAGGCAAACCATGCCAGGAAGGGTAACGTTTCTTTTTCTTTACACCGATGAATCAGCGGTGATAACTCTGTTTGGGGAAACACCAGCACAGTTCCACCCATCCTGAGGGGGTCACCTCTGCTAATGTGCCATCATGAACTGAATGCAGAGTAGGCAGCTGCAACAACCATCAAGGACTCAAAAATATCTTAAGACTCACAGGATTGCATTATTCCATTGTGAAACTCCTTGCCCTGGGGGAGGTACTGAGCATTCCCCCTGAACCTGAGTGGATGTAACCGGGGACTTGGGACACCTTCACCACCACTGGACTGATCCAGAGGAGGACCAGACCTTCCACAGGACCAGTGCTTCTACTGCAGCCATTGCTTAACAGGACTGCAACCACCCCTTGACAGAACTGCAACCATCACCCTGACCAACAGGGTGCCAGGCTGTACTCTGACTTCATGGGTTTAAGCCAGTTCCTCTGTGTATCATCACATTTATTGTAATCTTTCTATTAAATTGTAAATCCAACCTGAAATCTCTTACAAGGCATTTGTTGGGTTTGTTGTGTCAAGGTTTTGTTCTCCCACCAGTTTACTTCTAACCAGCACAACCTCTTCATGCCTTGCTTCAGAAAAGCCTCACACTCATTCTATCCCAACAGAATGGTGTTCCTTAAACCACGTCTCTCCACAGCAGTTCACAGACCTGCTTACCCATTTATATACCTCCACAATATGTCTTCTGAGCAGTCACCTTCTATTCGCACTCTCTGTGGCTGTGGCTGTCGGTTCATTCAGTGGGTGAGCTACCTGGTGAGTCAGTGGGTCCCACTATGGCCTTTGCTTCATTGGAGAAAGAAAAGTTTGTGTCTCTAACCTTCAAAAAAGTACAAAATTTAGTGGAGCTTGGTATTCCTGAGGTTTATTTGCTCAACAATTCCAAAAGCCTGATTTTTTTGGAAACCAGACTAGTTAACTGTATGTTGGGCTGCAGCAGACATACAGCTTGGTTGAAAAAGGTAAAGATCCATCACTGGAAACACCTTGGAGATAAGAGAATCATGTCAGTCAGCTGATTTCCTAGTGGAGAAGAGCACCATGTCAAAAAAAGCACTTCAGACAAATGTCTTTGTGCATCCTCTGTGCAGACCTGTTCCAAGAAGCCACCAAATTGCTGCTGCCTACAGAAAACAACTGACACATCTTTGCCAATGGAGGTTCTCAATCATCATTTTGGAGCTAACATGGGAAGGGATGGGATCAGATTGCTGTTGGACACCTGTAGCTGTAAGAGCAGCCCTGCCAACGCAGATTCACATGGTCTGTGCAATGCCCCTTCTCTCACCTACAGATGTCTGTGTTTATGTCCCTAGCCTGTCCTGCATCTCTCTTTCATCACTGATAAAGCTGCACATCTGCCTTGATCTCGTTATCTCTTAGGACTTTTTAAAATGTCACCCTGCCTTTCTGCTGAGTAACAATACATACAGAGATAAGAATTTGATTAAAGGATGCAACAAGGAAAATGGATGCAACATTTCTACATCTCTGCATTCAGCAGAAAAAAGCAGTGTTACTGATATGCAAATACTTATATAATGTCTGACATAATGTGCACAGATAGACAATAGGAATTAAAATCACTGGGGAAATTGATAGTCAGTGCATCCCAAAAGTTATTATATAGAACATAAGAAAGAAATAATTCATAAATATTACTTTATAAAGAAAAAAAAGAAGATATTGTGGTGATCTAGCAGATATGGTACCATGTTTCCTCTAGGAAATTTTTGTGGATTCATATTATTTCTACCAGAATATTTAAAAACACCTTTAAACAACACATGGTAGATGATTTTGCTAACTAAGCAAATGAAATCTTCTAATTTCATTTGCTAAATAAGTTATTTTATAGCCTATTTGGTAAAGAAGCCAAATTTCTGACTGTTTTACATAATGGACACAAGCTGCTGACTGTTCTCTAAATGAGACAGTGAAATTGCCTATTGTTCTGGAGAAGTAATTTTTCAAAATCATTCTAACTTACATATTTGCTGCCTGAGCCTATGAAATTTACTTGTAGAACAGCTTTCAGAAAGCTGCAGACAGTAAGCATATTTACCCACAGTTTCTGTGTAATGATCCATACAAAATTTAAACAATTGCTCATATCCCATATCTTATGCACATATTAGAAGAGACTACATTTTGTGCTATATCTTGCTGAAATTTTTATATAGAATAAACAGTCTTTAAAATATGCCAGACTTGACTCAAAGCTTTAAAGAAAAGCTTTTTTCTTTTTTCCCCAGTTTTTGTTGTTTATAAAAACCTCAAAGTTCTATAATCAAAATATTTGAATTAAAATAAAAGTGTGCATGAAATTATGAATTTGACTTTTCACAACACAGTCTTTTTAAAGATTTCAATACTGTGAACACAAGCTTGGGCTTTAGTCTTAAAGATTTTTTTTTTCTCAAATAAATTCTGAATTTTAGTTTAAGGTCATAATTCAAAGATAATACAAACATCCAAATATACAACAGTGTGAGGAGACCTCTCCCTGAGGAGGAAGGACCACAATGTGTGATGAACTGACGGCAGCCCCCCGCTCCTCATCCCCCTGCAGCATTGTGAAGGAGGAGTTAGAGTAAATTTGGAGGAAAGTCAGGCCCAGGAAGGAGGGAGGGATGGGTTGAAGATGTTTTAAGAATTGGGTTTACTTCTCATTACCCTACTCTGATTTGATTGATAACAAATTAAACTTATTTCCCTGAGTTGAGTCTGTTTTGCCCTAACAATAACTGCTGAATGATCTCCTTCTCTTTATCTTGATCCATGAACCTTTTGTTTTACATTCCTTCCCCTGCCCAAGTGAGGAAAGGAGTGATAGAGTGCCTTTGGCAGGTAACTGGCTTCCAACCAAGTTCAAACCACCACAGATATGAAGTAGTAATTCCATGGAAATGCAGTTTCTTCCCTTTGGACATTCAAGTATTCAGCCTATATGTTATGCCCATTCCCTATGTACTGATTTTCCCTTTTATATGCACTGAAATTTTAGGGGTAGCTACTGTCCTGTATTCTGCATTGGTATATTGCTTAGCCAAACTCAAGGCTGACTGGATACAGATACAACTTAGAAAAAAGAAATAATACATTTGTAAAGAAAATTCTGATAAAAATTATAAATCAGTATTAAGTATTTTAACTGAGGACAAAATATACAACAGTGAGATGTTTATACAATTTTATGTTCTGACAGCCTGATCAAAAAAAAAGTAGTAGCAATTAAATAATGAAATAACATATAGCTAGTTTGAGTACCACATGCAGTAATTAAAATTTGAAATAACAGTTCTCAATATTTGGTGCTGTAGATTTACTAAGTATATGTGATCAACTCCTTAGAAACAAGATTTCATTGTTTTATCTGCTCCTGTAGATATTTACAGATATTATGCACTGAATTTTGGCGGTCTCACTCCATGAAGTGTGAATATGAGCAATTTTTAAATGAATGAGGTATACTTTCTAATATATCTTCCTTGTTCATATATATTGCTGTATGTACTTACCTGTGTGATTACATTTCCACTTGAAAAATATTAATGACATGTAACTTAATCTTCTCCATAAATTAATTAAAAATTAATATCTTATTAATAACACCCATTAAACACACACAGGTAACTCCATGATGTTCAGTGCTTGTGTCCTAGTGCTTTGAATTAGAATAGTCCACCCACCTACTAGGACTAAAACAGAGTTATCAAAAATTTTTTTTATCTTATATTTTTTTATTTTAAGACTTTATTTTTAGGTGCATAAGCATGACAGTCTGACTGTCCTTAAAGAGTCAAATTCAAATATCATTCCCTAGTTCGTGTAAGTTTTTCTCACCTGACCACAAGGTTCATTCATTCTGTGTTTTAAGATGTGATTCTGGGTATGTATTCTTATATCACCGTCTACCACTAGGTTTGTTTCAGGTCCAACAGGCCACAAGAAATTTATGTATTCCATTAGATAAACACATCAGTTTGCCAACCTGGTCCCACTAACAGGAACCCTTGAAGCACCAGAGTGCCTATCTGGCTCCCTCTTTGTGTTTAGACTAAATATTTATACCTAGGCTGTATCTAGGGAGAGAAATCCCAGCACCACAGGACCAGCTGAAAACACCATTTCTGATACCACACTGTAAGTAGCTTGATGGAAGAAAATGTCTTACAAGAGCATCACATGTGGGTTGTAGGATTCCAAGTGATAGCAAAGCAACCAAAGAAATTGTTGCGTTTACACGCTGCTATTACACCACTCTTCTTCAATAAGTACATGCTGTTTAACAATACCCATACATATAAAAGCATCAAGTTTGTGCAGAAATATGATCACACCACATATGAATCCAGGCTCCATTCCAGAAGGACAAATGACTCAAACCAGTTGGAGTGATAATTTGCGTTACCAAAAATCTGCCATGTCACTGAGTATAACCTAACTACAAGCACCATGTACATGAATCAGACTTGACCATCAAAGCCCTGCTCTGGTTGACCAGACTGGTCTAGTACAAACTGCATGTCTTGGAGACATAGATGAAAACATGATCTGTCTCTTTTTTTGTCATTTATCTACAATGCTAATTTCCCCTTAGTGACTTGATAACAAAAATTATAATTAAAAAATAAATAAGTGAGACAGAAAGAATTAACATTTATAATAAACTTCCAAAATTACTGAAAAATCACATTTGAGGAAATTTGGGGTTTTCCTGTTTACCTGATACAAAATTATAATACTTCAACACAGGATATTTACCTAAGCACAGCTTGAAAATGCTTGGCTTTCTATTTTTGAAAACAAGACCAAACTAAACCATTTTGTAATTGAAAATGCAAAATCTTTATGAAGCAATCAGAAGTCAGGTGACAAGTGAAAGCCAAATGTTTGTAATAAGAATAAGCATGTTCTTCAAAAACAATAGAATCTAACACAAGAATCAGAGGTATGCAAAACCAAATGACTCGTAGACATACAATGTGACAATATTATTTTTCAGTGCAAATCTTCTCCAGACTAATCCCTCCTGACATATGCTTAGAATTTTATATTAACCAGTTACCAGAAAACCCAGATACTTTAAAAAAATGTAACTGCCAGCCCAATCTTGTGATTGGAAACAAGGTGATTCTCAGTGGAAGAAACTTGGAAAAGACACTTTTTAGAACTGACTCATCTATACCAAAATCAATTGTTACATTTCTGAGAAGAGGGGGAAAAAAAATCAAACAAGCAAAACTATCCAAATGGGAGAGAAAATTAAACAACAGGTGTCAAAATATCAGAGAGCACTTAAAGCACCATTAAGTTGAACACATTTTTAAAAAAATCCCAAAAATACTATCATTAAGAAACCTATGAGGACTAAAAAGGATATATTTTGCATATTTGATTAGAAGATTATATAGAAAAAGCAAGGAGTTGATTTAATCAAAGAGGGAGAATCTGTTTAAATGAAGTAGCTCTGGGGTGGGAAGAAGAGGCTCATCACAGCCCTCCCAAGTTATTGATCTGACTAGGAATACACTACTGAAAAATGTTGATTGAATGTGAGACTCAATAGGTTGTCTCATAATATTCTTAAGTTTTAGTGTTAATGAACTTAGTATTTAGGAAAATTTGAGAAAATGCCATGAAGACAGATGATGAAATGGGCTTAAAGTCTCTCCCAAAGCTGCAAACAATTTCTGCTCCTGCAATGACCTGCCTTTTACTCAGTGTTACTGTTTAGATCTAGGGTTCAAATTTTTTGCAAGACAGCAGTTTAACTCATAGAATTCATTTATGGGATTTCCTTTCTTTATTCAGATAAGACTGATTTGCAGCAGAGGGTCCAGTGCCATGATGGCAGTGGAGAGTATCATGATGCAGATCAAGAGTGACTCACAGGGTAAGAATCACTCCACTCCTCCAGACTTAGTGCCAGGTTGGTGTCTCCAAGTTATTCTTTCTTAAGGAAGATTTTTCACAATATAATTCTAAAAAAGAGATTAAAGATACGTAACATATACACATAGTTAATGCGTCCCTGCTTTAACACGTAGAAACTTGCAATACAAACACGGTATTGTGGACCTGAATTTCCAGCAAAGTTTAGTTTGCTCATTTATATATTTGATTGTATTTATTCTTGCCTAACAGTTTCTCTCCTTCTTGGTGCTGTTGTTACCCTACTGTTTGAATAATTCCTACAGCGATTGGTGGGTGTTGACTGGTGAAGTGTAGGCTAAAGGACAATATGATACCATTCTATATCTACTTGAAAAGTACAAATGCAAGGCAGACTGTACTTGCTGTTGATCACCCTACAAGAGACACCCACCACAAATTGAAGATAGAGCAGGTCAGGTTGGACATTAGGTGAAACAATTTCCAGCACTGGAACAGTATGTCTGGGAGAGGAGGTGGGAGGTTTCCAAGATTTAGCTACACAACACAGACTGACCTATCCTAGGATGAGAAAGAACATCCTCTGTATAGGTTGCACATGAGGTCCTGCCTCAGCAGCTGTGCTGTGATTACAGACAGGATGAAACATGCTATGGTATTGTGCTAGCACTCTACAATTCCTGTCTAGGAAATTTCAGGCAGGAAAACATACTTGTGAACATGCAGGTGTCCAGGAAATCTCAGACATCTCACACCATGCTGTAAAATTCATCAGTGCATACATGTATGGAGAAGGACAATGCCACGTGGGATGCAACTGACTTGCTGCCTTGTACAGATTTACTTCACAGGATGCAGCCATCTGGTCCAGCTGTCATGTTCCCCCGCACTGCAGGTTGTGATACTTGGAGAGAAAGGAAAAAATGTAAAACATTGTCTAGATATTTAAAAAATGAAGATTTGTCACAAAATTGACCACAGGCTGCAGCAGGGTGGTACAGGTTGCATTCCAACAAAACAAACAAAAGAAAACAAAAGATAATACAATGTAATATAAAACAATTAAGAATATCAACAGCTGTTCTCATCAGATTTTTATTTGATTGCTGCATTTTGGGACAAGACATAAGTAACGAGTTCCACGGAGGCTAACAAAATATATTTCAAGACTAGATGACTACAGAAAAATTTTAAAAACAAGGGTCATGAATTCAAACAATACATGTTATCTGTAAAGTATATATTCATAAAACACATTTATATAACAGCTCTGAAAAATATATGTGCATGATAGAGCACTGCCTTTACAAAATACACTTTTACTTTGAATTAGTAAAATTATTCACATCTATATTTACAGGAACAGCCCCTAAAACTAGATATAAATAACCAATTACCCTTGTTAAGATTAACAAAAGAAATATTATTACTATGAAGGATACATTTTATTAAAGAAATAGTAAGAACAATTTCAATTTCATTTTTATAAAAGCAATCTTTGTGCTACACAATAAAAATATAAGTGTGTTTTCAAACGAGAAAAAAAAAGTCTCCTATGGGGTCAATTGGTACTTTTCTCTGCCTTTTCTTCCTTTACCTTTCATGACAATATTGCTGTATTTCCCACTTTCTCAAATAAACAGTAACTTTACATTTAATTTCAATACTGATAAACTTAAAATAGAAATATAAATTTAAACTGAAATGGCTGTCATCATACTGTACAACACAGCAGGAGAAGCAGACACAAATAAAAGCAGCCAGAGGAGATAAAAACATCATTAGCATCTATTATAATTTTTATGTGGCATTCTGCAGTCATAGAATTCATGTTAAAATATGAACACTTTCCTCTGAATGAACAGAGACACACTTAATTGACTTAGTTTGGATAACTTGCCATTGTCTCTCACAGTCAACAAGATACTAATTTAATCCAATCCACAATTTAATTACATCCATAGTCTCAAACATTTTAAACTGAGCCTTTGAGTAAAAGCCAAGACCACAATAAATCTGTGAGATGGTCTCTGTCATTTTTGCTGGCTGATGCAACAAGACAACTGCAACAGCAGCAGAAGTAACAAGAACATTAACTAGAGTGGTAATCAACAATCTAGTCACACACTTTGCGAGGTAAGAAACTATATCACAACCTTTTTTATGGTGGTTCTCATGACTATCTTGTAAAGATCATATTTTGCTGTACAGACATGTTGTAACTCACATCAAAGTATGACAGCTGACTTTTCATTTTAAAGCAGTACAAAAATTTGTTCTATTCAAGCACATGACCAATGTGACCTGAAGAAGCTAAGAAAAGTGTCTAGTGCAGTCAATATTGTTGTACAAGTTTCAGTTTCCATGTGGGAAGAAAAAGCCCTCCTCAACCATCTAAAACCATCATAATTACGGGGCAAAATGTGAAAAATAGCGTTATTGGTAGGACGTCAAATCACCTCTACTTTTTGTTACAGGAGGTAGTTTTTCTTCAGTTTCATTCAGCTTTTCCTTGCCTTTCTTTTTTTTTCTGGTATTTTTGCAGAAACTATGATCTTTAGCAAGCGTTGCCAACATATCTGTGCAGAAAGCTGCTGTTTCCTGGAAAATTTTCTGTATGCTTCTGAGAGGCAGACAGAAAGAGATTCACATAAATTGAGACATATTTTAGGAGAAGGGTACAAACAGCAATTTCTGACAGCCTATATGACCAATTTCTGACAGCCTACATGACCAACACTTCATGACTTTATTCCCCCTTTTTCCCAATTCTTAGCTTTACATCCAACCAACTCTTCTCATTCCTAGAGTTAGCAAATTGGAACTCAGCAGACCTGTGATATTTTCTCTTCATTTAAGTTTGGACCCGAAGCCTGATGACAACCTTTAGGAGGATATTTATTAGAGTTGAGTGGATTTTTGTTGTTGGCTTTTTGTTGTTGTTGTTGTTGGCTTTTTGTTGTTGTTGTTGGCTTTTTGTTGTTGTTGTTATTGTTGTTGTTGGGTTTTGTGTGTTTTTTTTGTTTGGTTGGTTTGGTTTGGAGCTTTTTGTGGGTTTTTTGTTTTGTTTTTGCTTTGTTTTTGTTTGTTTGTTTGTTTGTTTGTTTGTTTGACTTGTGCATAACAAGGCAGGACATTTTGTAGACTGCTTTACTTGTTCAGTGGCTGGGGTTCAGACTCCCATATTTCAATAATATCTCAGTTACCATGTTCTGTTACCCCACTGAACTTATTCTCTGCAGTTGAGAAATATACAATTTTAAATGTGTCAGGTAGCAGAAATAATGATTTGTTATT
The DNA here is from genome assembly GCA_013400915.1 of Pardalotus punctatus. Lineage (NCBI taxonomy): Eukaryota > Metazoa > Chordata > Aves > Passeriformes > Pardalotidae > Pardalotus > Pardalotus punctatus. The sequence goes on along the minus strand of VZTX01002854.1, from coordinate 91,401 downwards.
AGGCGTTCACTAAAAAATATATAAAAAATACAACATTATTGATGGTTTAACCTGTTTTAAAAACATAAATCCATCCTCACTGAGGCAGAATCTGTACAGGGGTTATGCTTCACAGATAATATCTATTTTCTTTAATAGTTGTTCCTTCTGACAGATATGGAAAAAAGGGAAAAGCAGAAGATGCATGGCTTGAAAGTATGAATAACTATTTAATGACAACAAAGAAACAGGCTTGTAGGATCTATAGACCTAGTTACCATTCTCTATGAGCATACATCTTTTTCTCTTGCTCATTATTCTGTTTGGAAATGGTTTTTATTCTACTTTCCATGTTACACTATCAGTGTTGTTTAACTAATGTATAATCCAGCTCCTATATTTGATCTTTTTCCATCGACAAAGGATCTCAAGGTTTGACTATTTATCTTCTCAATTCCTTGAGAAATTATTTTATCCCTGACACACTCGTCCTTTCTACAGGAAGTCAATTTTTCTTAAGGTGTCTCTCACGCAATGGTGTTCAATATTGTAAACAGAACCTGAGTCCACAAAAGTCAGCCACACTGGAAAGGGAGTTTTCTTTATTGACCTAAATAATTGGAAAATTGTAATTTCTAACTACATTCTGAATAATAGGGTTGGAGTGTTTCTTCACATGTGAGTTCTTTCACCATTGCAGCTAGCAACACATTTCTATGATGTTTTTATATATGTGGTTGTTTTCTTTTGATGTAGTGCTTCTGAAAAGTCCAATGGTTAGTTCATTTAAGCCATATTCTTAGTGTCCCTATGAACTGAGAACACCTTTCAATAATACAGTTTTAGATAGAGAATAAAGGAAGCTTTATATTAGTTACCAGAACTTGGAATGGGGTCTTTTTCTCTTCTTCAGTAAAATGATGAAAAGAAACAGAGGGATGAAAAAGAATTTCTTTGGCCAACTCTAGTGATCTAATCTTGTCGTGTGTATGGTTTTCAATCTCTATGGAAGCATTGAAGTAAACTGGAAAATTGGATAAAAGTGTCATGCAAATCCTTTTAGAAATACCAAGGTATCTCTCATAATTTATCAAAACAGAGTTATCTTATATGTTAATACCCATTTTCTTACCAGTTATACAGTCAATTAGACATGACCTTAGAAAAGCCTTTGCTAAAGTGCTGCTTGGAGTTTGTTAGTCAGAATCAGAGAATCACAGAATCATTAATATTAGAAAAAGATCTCTGAGACCGTTGAACTCGACATTTGACCAATCACCACCACCTTGTCAAGGAGACCCACTGAGTGCCATGTCCAGCCATTTCTTGAACACCTCCAGGGATGGCCACTCCACTACTTTCCTGGGCAGCCTATTCCAAAGCTTGACAACCCTTTCCATGAAGAAACCCTTTGTGATGTCCAACCCTAATCTTCCCTGGTGCAGCTTGAGGCCATGTCCTCTCCTGTCACTGGTTGCCTGGAAGAAGAGGCCAAGCCCCTCCTTGCTTCAACCTCTTTCAGAGAGCTGTAGACAGTGATAAGGTCTCCCCTGAGCCTCTTTCTCCAGACTAAATGACCTCAATTTCCTCAGCCACTCCACAAAGGACTTGTGTTCCAGACCGTTCCCAGCTCCACTGTCCTCCTCTGGACTCTCTCCAGCCCCTTGATGTCTTTCCTGTAGTGAGGAGCCCAGAACTGGACACAGCACTCCAGGTGTGGTCTTAGCAGTGCTGAGTACAGAAAGACAATCACTGTCCTGGTCCTGCCAGCCACACTGTTGCTGAAGGATGCCACTGACCTTCTTGGCCACCTGGGCACACTGCTGGATCATGTTCAGCTGGACACCAACAAGCAGTCCCAGATCCTTTTCCACTGAGCCACTGTCCAGCCACTCCTTCCCCAGCCTGTAGCACTTCATGGGCTTGTTGTGACCCGAGGGCAGGACATGGCACTTGACCTATGCTGAACCTCATCCACTTGGCCTCAGCCCATGGATCCAGCTTGTCCATGTCCCTCTGCAGAGCTGTCATACCTTCCAGCAGATCAACAATACTGCCCAACTTCTGTCATCTTNTCCCCTGAGCCTCTTTCTCCAGACTAAATGACCTCAATTTCCTCAGCCACTCCACAAAGGACTTGTGTTCCAGACCGTTCCCAGCTCCACTGTCCTCCTCTGGACTCTCTCCAGCCCCTTGATGTCTTTCCTGTAGTGAGGAGCCCAGAACTGGACACAGCACTCCAGGTGTGGTCTTAGCAGTGCTGAGTACAGAAAGACAATCACTGTCCTGGTCCTGCCAGCCACACTGTTGCTGAAGGATGCCACTGACCTTCTTGGCCACCTGGGCACACTGCTGGATCATGTTCAGCTGGACACCAACAAGCAGTCCCAGATCCTTTTCCACTGAGCCACTGTCCAGCCACTCCTTCCCCAGCCTGTAGCACTTCATGGGCTTGTTGTGACCCGAGGGCAGGACATGGCACTTGACCTATGCTGAACCTCATCCACTTGGCCTCAGCCCATGGATCCAGCTTGTCCATGTCCCTCTGCAGAGCTGTCATACCTTCCAGCAGATCAACAATACTGCCCAACTTCTGTCATCTTCAAACTGACTGAGGGTGCATTTGATCCCCTCATCCAGGTCACTGATGAAGATATTAAATAGGACAGGGCCCAGCGCTGGTCCCTGGGGAATGCCCACTAGTGACTGGACACCAACTGTATCTTNTTGATGTCTTTCCTGTAGTGAGGAGCCCAGAACTGGACACAGCACTCCAGGTGTGGTCTTAGCAGTGCTGAGTACAGAAAGACAATCACTGTCCTGGTCCTGCCAGCCACACTGTTGCTGAAGGATGCCACTGACCTTCTTGGCCACCTGGGCACACTGCTGGATCATGTTCAGCTGGACACCAACAAGCAGTCCCAGATCCTTTTCCACTGAGCCACTGTCCAGCCACTCCTTCCCCAGCCTGTAGCACTTCATGGGCTTGTTGTGACCCGAGGGCAGGACATGGCACTTGACCTATGCTGAACCTCATCCACTTGGCCTCAGCCCATGGATCCAGCTTGTCCATGTCCCTCTGCAGAGCTGTCATACCTTCCAGCAGATCAACAATACTGCCCAACTTCTGTCATCTTCAAACTGACTGAGGGTGCATTTGATCCCCTCATCCAGGTCACTGATGAAGATATTAAATAGGACAGGGCCCAGCGCTGGTCCCTGGGGAATGCCCACTAGTGACTGGACACCAACTGTATCTTGCTCCATTCCCCACCACTCTCTGGACTAGGCCATCCAACCAGTTTTTCACTCAGTAGAGTGCATGTATTCAAGCCATGAGCTATCAGTTTCTCCAGGAGAATGTTGTGGAAAACAGGGTCAAAGACTTTATTAAAGACTAGGCAAAGAATATCCACAGCTTTTCCATCACCCACTAAGTAGGTCACTTTGTTGCAGAAGGAGATCAGGTTATGTAGCATGCTAAAAGATTAAATGCATATAATCCTGTGCCTGCTCTAAGGTACTGAAGGGTACTGAATACATGTCTACGGTCTGAATTAGTGGTCCAGAAGGAAGCAAAAAGTTTATTCCCATTAGACAAAAGAATATTTACCTTCCTTTGTAGTCCCTTCACATACTAAAGCTTGTATTTCGTATGTAGTCTAAAACTGATGACACTGTTTCACACAAATAGATAAAGGGGACTGGTATTTCTGGCTCATTACTGACTTTTGATTGATATGTCAGTAACCAATTACTTTAAGGTGAATTTCCAATTACTTTAGGGTTTTGGGTGGATTGACCCTAGCCCTGTCATTGACGGATTCAGTGATGCTTAGCTTCCCATTTAGCTCCCAATTACATTATACCTTCTCCCCATAATATTTCAATATATCTTTACTGACTTTTTATACAAAATTTCCTCTTTCCATGGCATGTATTTCAATAATCTTCTCATCACCAGTATTCCAATCATTTAATGGGTAACAGTTGTTTTGTTTTTGATGTAGATACACATTTACCCACAAATACAGTTTTAGCATTCCACATGCAATACTAGCATTTCTGAAGCGTTATTATAATTAACAACACATTTCACTGATTATCAGTGGGACAGAGCTCTAATTCTTATAAACTCCTTTAGACATATGTATTTTGTTTTATCACCAGGCTACTTTTGGCACAGTTGTAGTAAGGTAGTTATTTCTTTCTGAACTGTCCTTCAAACACTGAAAACTTTCTTAAGGATTGTGTTTTTTTAATGAACTTTCTCTTATTCTTTGGGACTGTAAGGGGTTATTAGTTTCAAAAACACAGTTAACAAAATAACCCTTTTCAGCAGAAAAACATATGACTGAACTTTGATCTAAATATATAAATGTGCTCCCCAGAACCTATGAGTTACAGATTATTCCTAAAAAATAACACTCTTAGACCAGACAAAATGCTTGATATAAATATTTTTAAGGATCCTCTGAAGCAGCGCTCTACCTAATATTCATTACCTACTGCTTATAAAAACAGAATGATAAACAACAGAATTTCAAGTCAAAGAACAGATGAGAACTAAAAATAATTGAAAGTATCAATAATTTGTTTCATGAATTTCAGGAACAAGACTTCAATACACAGAACCACATTGTGAAGGTGTGTGGAAATCTGACTCATTTAAATCTGAAAAAAGTTTCTCTTCTAAATTCTCATTTCCTTTAAAATTTAAAGATTCTAGTAACCAAAATACTGTTACCGTTCAAATACTAACAGAAACATTTCTGCTTGCAGTTGTTATAGACAAGATAAAAATAAAGACCTTGTGGTCAAAGTTTTCTTAAATCTTTCTGAATTGTAGTCACATACCTGTTTATTTAAAGCAACAGGACTGAATCATCTGCTGCATGATGGAAAATTAGGAGGGAAATTAAAAATAATAATAAAAAGGAGTCTTCATAGTGAATGTAACTGAAGTTGTAAATTAAATACTTCATTGTTAAGTAACTTGATTAGGTAGTTGCAGACAGCTAAATTTTGTTTTATATCTTTCGTTTCTGAATCAGCAGAAGCAGATCACCTGCAATTATTTAGTATCAGGATACTTAGAATAGTAGTACATTATTTTCCCCTACTTGTTCATTTGTATTCCTTTAGAGATTCTTTATTTAGTTCCATGCCAAAAATGGAATTTTAAAAAAATCTTATTAGTCTTATTTGCACATAAATTTTAGCATGTTTCATTAGTCTAGCCCATAATTAGAAGAGTTTAGTGCTAGCAGTAAGATTTATAGCCCTGTATGCAAAGGTTTCTTCCTATTAGTCACAAAGGCATTTTAATGGAGAGATTAATTTTTAATAACTGTCTGTTTGCAGCTTGTGTATTACTACAGAATTGCGAATTACTAACCTGACTGTCCTAGAGAGAAAGATCTGTCATTTACTTTCATAAGGCATATTTTCTCAGTTACGCTGTGTATTTTGCGGTTGGTCTTACGTCTTAAAGCACCTATGTTAGTCACTGAATTATTAGACAAGACCACTGATTTAGGTACGCTAACCTTACAACACCATAAAAGTAGAAATACTTGAGAACTTAGATATCAAATAAGAACGTTAAGATTTTTCAAGGTTGTCTTGTTTCTAGCCAACACTGTATACTGGCCTTTAGCAAAACAAAAACACTGAGATAGTAGAATTTTGTGCTCCATATCTGTGTTTAAATATATCATTGCCATTATCTCATAAAGAGATGAAAAATCTGAATGGAGACTAAAAGCACCAAAGAAAGGAAAAAACATAGTATATGGTTCAGATGTCGTATATGATCTGTGGTACACAATACAATCTCTTTTAATTCCCACTACAACCTTTATTTCTTTAAAACCAGTAAATATTATGGCAGAGAACAGGTGGTGCATTGACACTTTTGATCACACTATAAACCCAGATCTCTGTTCCCTAGTAGACTATTGGAATTGTAATATAAACATAATGAAGGCAAAGTTTGCACTTACCAACTGGAAGCATGTAGCACAGTTAACTGGGCAGTATTGTAATATGTTGTAAACAACTAAGTTTATAGTCGTAAGAAATATTTTTTATTTCCAGACACAAAGAACCTACCTGAGGTATGATGAATATTTAAACTTTCTAAACCAAGAAACTTATATTCACATTATATAATTCTCACAAAAATAATTTAGAGTTATTTTGGGAAAATAATTAATTCAAGTTTTTCTGCATGCTACTTGAGACCTGCTGTTAGGCTTTCATGATCTTGCATCCTCACCTAATTGGAGCATATCAACTACAGGTCATCAAACCAACTAGGAAAAAAATAAACCAAGTAAATTCAGCAAGGGTTATTTCCTTTATTCTGTCTCAATCTTTAAAGACTGTGTGCTTCAGCAAGGATCAAAATCAGAAGAACTTAAATATTCACTGATGTCATCACTGGTCTCAGTAGGAGAAGGTAATCAGAATTCTCCATATTCACACCTTTTAGATACTTGCAAATTCAAGGTCTTGGTAGTGTATTTTTGAAATTATTATTCACTTCTGTGAGCATATTTAAACCTCTTGTAACTAGTAATTAATTTTCAAAAGTTCAAAAGGTCCAATAAATGCTAAAACTCATTGGGAATAAAAAATCTCTTTAATCAAGTACTGGTAAAAATGCCACATTTATTTTGAAAAAAGTTCTAAGGGCAAAATTTAGTGAAATTATTTCAACATATTCTCAAATCTGATAAGAAACATAACTGACAGTTATAAACAAATGCCCAAAACCTTGGGTCTAATTGCTTAAAATCTGAGTAGTTAGAAAATAAAACTGCAATATTCATTAGGAAGAAACTATAAAAGATACTATTCCATTAAGAGAATTTGGGTTCTAGTAGAAATACTGAGATAAATCTGTAGTATAGCTTATTTGTATTTATAATTGCAATAAATTTTTCATAAACACACCAACAAAGATTATCTTGAAATAAAATATTTTGGCCAAAATTTTATATTAAAATTTGTATAGTTACCATGGTTTTACTACAATATGTATGATCCAAATATAATTTTATGAAGGGTAAAAAATAAAGGCATTGTGAACAATACTTGCAAACAAGGGCATTAGTTTTATTTTTGGAGGAGCATTGTGCCATTTAATGGCTCTACCTATTGAATGATAAATGCTGTTAAAATTTTTTTTAAGGCTTTTAACTTCCTTGATATTACAATTAAATGTAATGATTTAATGAAAATTATTTAGGTTTTACCAAAGTAAACAAATTCCTCAAGACCCTGAATGACTTTTCATTAAGCAATGTTTAAGTACAGTATTATCTCAGATGACATATTCATATCAGTATAAACAACAGTTCTGTTTCTGGCTTTGGATTTTACACAGGTACTTATCATCTTTTTCACACTCTGTAGATAAATTCCTAAGGAGACTAAAGGCTTATTGTCTCAGTGGGCTCCACTGTACTTTCAAATACTCAAAATTAGGCCTGTGGGTGAGAAGTACCTTGAGTTTTCAACACCCTCTTGTTTTTTCTCAGTATCACTTTTTGTCTGATTTAAACTTTTAAACTTCTAAATAGCCTGCAGAGAACAATTTTCTTCTACAGATGTGAAGTACATCAAAATTTTTCATCCTCATTGAGGGATTTATAAAACTCTGCCACCTGAGCAGCACAGCAGGAATTATACTATCCCATCCCAGTGCAGGCTCCTCACCCACTGGTAAAGCACAGCAGAGGAAAATATGCCAGCGACGGTTCTGTGGCTGCAAGGAGGCTTTGTGTGCCTTCTTGTATGGAAATATATGGAAAATATGGAGAAAATAAGTGAGACAATGCTCGTGTCCCTTCAAGCTGTGGGAGACGGGAGTGTCTCATGGCATATTTTCTGAGTTCACATTTCCCAGAAGCGCTTGAAACACAGCCAGACCTTCCCTAGGCTAAAATTTGAACTTGACTGAATTATTTTTTCAGCCCAACTTATAAAGCCATTCAAAATATCACCTCAGGCCTCTAAATGGAATATCTTGAGAATCACCTATAAGATGCTTCTCAACAGAGAATTTCACTCCTTAAATACCACTGGTTTTTCTTGTACCAACAAAAGACACATTTACGTCAGCTGCCTCTTTCTCACTTTTTTCAGTGGGAGTGTCTATCAGATATAATGCATTTCTTTAGAGCACAGCTGGAAATTTATAAAAAACTTATGTAATCTCCCCAATGACTACATTGCAAGAGCCAATGTATTCTTAGTATTCCAACAAGAGTCTTAAAACAAATTTTTACAAATGTGTAAATAAAATAAGATAAAATCAGCAATATTTTAGTAAAAATTTTGCATATTTATAAACATAAAAAGGGTTAAAATCTGGGAAAAGATGGAATCTTTCAATGCAATCAATTTCATTCTGCTGTTAGGGGCCTGCTGTCTTCACTTGCAGAAGGTCTACAAAATGTTCTCTCACTAGAAGCCCTATGCAGCATGACTATTATTTTCCCTTGCAGGTGAAAATTTCAAAACATGCTGGCTATTTAATGTGTATACAAAAACTACATTCATGCCTTCAAAGAAAGGTTTTTGAAGTTAATTTTCATACATATTTATAAAAGCACAAGTGACAAATCAACAGACTGTGATGTCAAAAAATTGAGTCATCAAGTGAAACTGAGAAAGTAAAGTCTGTTAGTAGAAAACACTTGTTAATATTGGGTATTTCAGATACTATGTAAAATATTAGAGAAAATAAAGATCAAGCTTGCACCAAAGTGCAATTTTTTCTGCAAAGAAAGACTTGAGTGCTTTTAAATGCCAAAATTTAAGGAGGAGATTGTTAGCATGTATTTGGGACATGAGGACATTATCTATTGCTGTGTTTCTTAAGCTAAAAAGTAGAAGAAGAGAGGATAAAGATGACCTTCCACCATCTCTGTGCTCTCCCACTCTTTGTTTGAAATTTCATGTTATAAGACTACTCCAGTTTATGATCTGTTGCTCCTCTGGTGGAACTCTTAACACTGATAGAAGACAAGAATATGGGGAGTTATGGCTTTGTTCACTCAAAACATCAGAAAAAACCTTCATTAGAGGTGGAGTCAAGTACTTCAGAAAGCCAGGGCACCAGGATTCCAAGAAGACATCTGTTCTGAATCTAAAAAAAAGTTAGTATTTCACGATTTTTCATTGTTGGCCAGTAGCCTCTAACCATTTTTTTTCAATTAACCTAAGCAAGAATCTCTTACTAACAATGACCTGTAAAGGAAAATATGACTGAAAGAAAAATATGTCTGCAAAAAAAAATATGCCTGACTTCTGAATATCCTATCATTTCTCTTAAAAGAAACCATTCTTAGTGGTGTGAAGTAGTAGTAGAGATGGATAGATTATAATACTAGAAATGTAGAAAGGAAGCAAAGTCAAAAGATGGGCAAGAACCAGCAAAGCAAAGTTTATGAATAATTTCCTACTGTTGTCATCAAAGGTGCCAAGTAAAATCAGTAATTTTTGCTGCTTTAAACAGGTGTAGAAGTTCCAGAAATATTTGTGCTCTCACCACCTAATAGAAAAATTGGGTGTGAAATCTGTTCCAAAAATTTCTTTAATGACCCATTTATGCATAAAGGTGCACATGGGTATGGTTTCTTATCCTAGGCTATTCTAGGTTGTCTTATACTAGGCTACATCTGAAAACAAAATTTGTCAGTGATGTCTGATTAAGAAGCCCTCAGCAGCAATGTCTTTTTATTTAGCCAAGCCTTAAACTGCAAAATGACTCTTCAATATCTAATACATACACTGACTTAACACTTTATTGGACCCACAATTTTCATCTGACAGCACCCCTTTAATTGTCTTACACTAATTTAAATTGGTCCTTAAACTATCACATTGTGTCTCCTTTATATTGTCAGAGCTTGTTTATGTAGCACATTTCCCAGCAATTCATTAGATTTTGCTGCACTGCTGTTTCTTTACATAAATCACTTTTATTTGAACACTGATTTTCAGCATAGCTTGGAAAAATTTCACTAGAAAAAAGTCATTTTGACACTGCAGTAAATGGGTGACTCCCCAGATATTTATTATCTTTGGTCAGCTCTTTGACACTTACCATCAGTGTAGCAGCAAAGCAATCCCAGTCCCTTAGGTAATTAGTCCATACTAGTGAATCAAAGCCCCCTAATTACTTCTATTCCCAGAATCAACAAGAGGAACATGTGTGAGGGGGTGTGCATGTGTGTTTGTTTTGGCAAATATGTGCTTGTGCATGCATGAGAGGGGAAAAATCCTGGCAGCCCCAGCCACGTTCATATTATTTTGTGATTGGTCCCATTTTGCTCTACCCATCTTGCCTTATTGGAAGCTCCTAATTGATGAATGAGGACTTTATCAAGCTTGGCAGGAGTCATTATGTCTGTGATTTTCCTTGAAATGTATCTGTCATGCAGCTCAAAATTAAATTGCCAGTTTTAGACCTAACCAGAGAAAGGGACAGTGACTCAAAGCACTCAGAAGGAAATGAATGATTAATGCAGTTTATAGACAGAATAGCTTTTTTTCTGTCTTATGTGCTTTTTGTATGTAATCTCCAGTGGTTCAGCTTTGAATGGATCTAATGAAAAAGGACTGGATGTTTTCCACCTTTTCTTCAGAGCATGCTGTACAATTTATCCACCGACAAAATGCACTAATGAAATGTCACCTTGGACAGCTTGCTAAAGGATTGATGGGATGAAAGTTTTGTACTTTATTTAACTTTTGCAGGAAAAATGACTAAGTCCTCCAAACTCTGTATGATATAGAGATTCATTATGACTTTGTACTTCGGAGGAGTAGCTGCACTGGAATGGAAAAGTCAGCTGTGGCAAAGAGGTGAGAATAACTTAAAACAAATAATTACTTAAAAAGCTAGGTGTATGGCTCCATTGCACTCAAAGACATAAATTATAGCTGAGCCACATAACTTTTTAAGACTTTTCTCTTTTATCTCTGCACATTACAACAAAATCAGCCTCACAAATCTAATAATTCTCTTTGCCTCACTGAAGTATCATTTTAAAAAAAAGCAAATTGTCATTTCAAATTTCTCCCTAAACACCATCATTTTAGATACCTTCACCTTGGGGCTTCATCCAGTGCTTTCAAACTTCCATAAGACCAATGAATGGATTACTACAATCTGACTCAACAATAGGTTATTGTTCTGACATTTTGTGAGAATGAAAAGAACCCCAAACCAGAAACATTACACAAATACTAAATGCTTGCTGTTGATAGTTAAGAGTTCCACCTGCTTACTCACTCCCAACCCATCAGGATAGGGATATGAGAATTGGAAGGGTGAAAGTGAGAAAACTTGCAGATTGAGATAAGAATGTTTTAATAATTGAAACAAATAGAGTAAAATAAAATTACAATAAAATGGTAATGAAAAGGAAAACAACAATGACAATAACAAACGAACAAAAAAAAAAAAAGAGGAAATAAAACTCAAGAAATAGAAGTAATGAAAATGAAAAAATGAAAACCTACTGCTCATGACCAACCGGCTGACACACAGTCATTTCCTGAGCAGTGGCTCCTGGCCAGCTTTTCCCCTGGTTTGTGTGCTGAGCATAATGCCATATGGTATGGGATACTCCTTGGCTCTGCTGGAGTCAGCTGTCCTGGTTGTGTTCCCTCCCAGGTCCTTGTACACCCCCAGTATTCTTGCTGGTGGGCTGTGGTGAGGGGCAGCAGAGACCATGGCAAGCACTGTGTGAATGTTGCTCAGCAGCAACAAAAGCATCCTTGTGTTATCAAGCCTGTTTGCAGCACAAATCCAAGATGCCACTTCACAGCAAACATCATGCAGAAAATTAACTCTACTAGCACAACCAGTCACTTAAGGTTTACTCCTAATGAGGGAGGAGGATGTAAACAAAACTCTTCTCACACAGCAAACTGTTTTTTTGCCTTGCTTCTTCCCCTTGCTACACTTATGCCATTCAAGCATATTTCCAGACCCTCCAGAGCTTACTCTTTTTAATTCATATTTGCATAAAAATATCATTATCATTAAAAATACATTCATATATGCAGTAAAGGGCTTTGAAAGAAAGTTGATAGATTCCTTGCCACAGTTGTAGTCACCTATTACCTGAATCATGGTGGATTTTTTGATACGCTGAGTGTCCTAGCCCTTCATTTCTTGCCTCTTGCTGCTGCTCTGATCATAGGCTCTCTGGTGCAGACAATAATTATACTTCTGATGTGCACATGCCAAGAATGAGAGGAACCACGGACAGGATCCACAGGGAAGTTCCTCAGAACTATCACAATAGAAAAGTACAATAATTAGAGTAATAAGAATAAGTTCAGGGTTTCCAATTGCAACTGCTAAGAGTTGGTTTGGAAATGAAATTCTATTTGCCCTTGATTTGAAAATTATCTACTATAATTAGCTTTGCCACACCATTCAGCAGGGTTTTAATAATTGATGATATATATGTGTGTCAAAAGAAAAATAAGCCTCTGAAGCATTACCCATTCTTCAAAGAATGCTATACATACTTGTGTCTGTTTTTCTACACATTACACAAGATTATGTCCTTGAGTACAGTGGGCCAAGAATCATGATTCATCTGGCTCCATGGATGTGAAAGGAGTGAAAACAATGTGGTGCATTGAACATATACTGCTACTGACGATTATTTTTCAACAACAGAAGAAAAAAATAATCTGTGTTGAACTCTTCAGTTGGCTACCTGAAAGACAAAGGTAAGGATAAGAATAGCCCATCTCGTGCAGCTATACCCAGGGTACTGAAAAGCTTTTAGATGATACTGTTATCTTACATATTACTAATGCATGAAGTCTTAGAATATTCATGCACAACTGGGTGAGTTAAGGACTAGATTAAAGAGCATCTCCTCTGAAGGCTCTTGCACGACAAGTGAAATATGATCTTTCTTTCTACTTTACAGCAATTTTTACAGAGGGTCTTTTTTACTGTAATCTGTAATGTAGTTAAACGAAAATGTTACAGTATAAAATATTCCATGAAAAATCTTCTGTAATGCAGCTATGCATCACCATTCTACCACACATAAAAGGAAATGTTTAATAATTCTGCAACTATAGACGACATCCAAAGCAAATACACAGAGCCAAGATTAAGGCTGCTACAAGGATAGCTTTATTATTACTGAAGTAAATAAAATTATTGATTTACTAAGCACTGACTGACATTAGCAATATCAAAAGGAATGTGAAATTCACATACTTTAGACACTGCTTGCAACTGATAAACCTTAGGAAACAGTGCGTGTCATCAGCCTTGGGTTCAACCTTACAGCCCCTTTTTGTTCCTTTGCTGGTAGAGAAAATTATTGTGTGACATGGTCTGCTCCAGCACACCCTCCTGCATACTACTGGGATGATTCTGCTGAAATTTAATGAAAACATTTATTGCTGTCCTTAAGAGAGAAAAGAAGATGTAGAGAAACAAAAGGGTCTCTCAGTCAAGGGCTGAATACTTCTGAACGTGATACTTTCTGATTTAGGTGGGGTAAAAACACTTTTGATATCAGATTAATTTAGTTCACTGGAGTCACCCAGCTTCTTATTACCAGCACTGTCAATATATAAGAAAGTCTCCATTACTTCCCCTGAAGTCATTTAATGGAAGAAAAGTGAAGGAATAGCAAGTGTTATAGATGACCTTCTTAGCAGGATAGTTTATTACCTTTGCAGAGAGAACTCTTCTGTTCAAAAGGCAGTCACCCCACAGCATAACACTACAAAATTTATATTCAATATCAATAGAATAATTATAAGTTTGCAGTGTCAAACACCCAAAAATGCTAAAATCTAGAATTCAAATTGACTGTACAAACTTGATTCATTCAAGTGGACATATTCAATTTCAACACAGAGATTTTATGTTGAAGATTATGTCTTCCTTTTTTTTTTTGTCAAAGAATTATTTAATTCATTGAAATGTTGGCATACATTTCCATAAATATAGGCTCAGTATTTGTTTTCTCCTTGTTATTTTGCCCATGTTTTACATGGGGGTCAGTACTAAAATTCTATCCAATTACCTAATATTGCATACATACAGTGAGATTTATGTTACTGCACGTAAGCATCCTTTATTCATGTTTCATTCTTGTGAGAACAGAGGAAGAATCTCCAAAATATAGTGATGAAGTCTAGCAAGAAAAGTCAAAGGTACCCTTAAACTCTGACTGTCCAAATTAAAATGTCAAAATTTTATAGTTTTCAGAGAATTCAATAGCATACAGCATTTAACACATTTAAAGAGTTGCTTGTGTTGTTTTCCCTTTTAACTGCAAATACTCAGCACTTCTGCAAATGACATCTTGGGAATCCTGTCAGGTATTCAAAAAACTAGTTTAATTTAAATTTGGGATAGGGATGGAAACAATTTCTTGTTGTAGGTTTCAGTAGCTTTGACTATTGGACGTCTCCCTTCTGACTCTTTCCCATTCACCTTCTGTCTCTGCAGTACCTGAAGAAGTCTTCTTCACTATTGTAGAGTCAAGATGTTGACACCAAACGGACCTTAGCCTGACCAAGTGTATAGAGATTTTACTCCTTTCAGAGGTCATGGCTATCAGGACCCAGCCGCTGTGTCTCCATGCGCACGTCTCTGGTAGGAATCCTGAATATGATTAAAATGTCTCATTTTTAAGCTGACATTGGCAGTGGCTTTCAAGGCGGAATTAAAAAAACTCAAACCAATTAAGCATTAGTACTAAAGTCCTGAAACAGAGCAAGATTTTGCTACTTCCCACAAGTACCCATATGCATTAAAAAGGCAGAACGTGCTATGGAGTTTGTGAATCAATTCCTGCCTGCTTCTTACTCTGTTGCTGACATTTTTTCAGATAGCATCACAGCTCTTCAAATTTGGTAAGATGAATTCTATTTTCAATATTACAACTTAAAGGCAATGCAAATGAAGACATGAGGGAAGGTGCTAAATTTGCACGCTTTATAATAATTACTTCATTTAGGTCCGTTCATACTTGGTATTGTAACACCTAATACATATATTATCAAGAGCACTCAACACAGCTCACCTTGGTGAATATAAATACTATTATTAAAACACAATTACAACACACCGTACATAGTTGGTAATAGCTACTAGCACTGTGTTTTATGGAATCTGTTCAAGGTCTTGAAATAATTTAGTAAGCAAGTTTTCAATTTCAAGAGTTAAACTTGAGTTTACTGTTAAGTCTAACATATGTACTGCAATTGTTCCAAATTTCCCTCTTTTATGTCTTTTCATAAATGAAAATTATGTTAAAAATTACTGGTTTTGAATTTAGAAAAACATTCTCTGTGACCTTGCACAACTAAGCTATATGATATAAACCTCTTCAGCAATATCTTTATGCTGTCAGAGACAGAAAAATATTATCAATTTTCACATTTTTTGTGTAAGTTAGTTACTTACAAAGGAAAACGAGGGAGTAAACTCTATTGCTGAATAGGGACCAATATCTTCTTTCCCATACTCATTCACTGGTATAATAAACCAGGATGGAATCAACAAGTAAATGATGTGCTTACAATTCATATTAATGACACTTATACACACATTGATAATGAGTCTCTGATGCATTCACTGAATACCGGATACCAAGAATATTACTTAAATTTCAAGTCTTTACATTAACAATCTCCTCTAAAGACAACTTTCTGCCCACATGCAATTTGTAAAAGCATAAACAAAGATTAAATTTGCAAAGGAGTAAATACATAATTGCCACCAAGATTGTCAGAAACAATCCCTCCAAGAAAAAAAATGAAATTATTAGGGTTATATATATAATAGCTATTACTAAGAAATATGGTTCTTAATTTTGCATAATGCTTGGTCTTTTGGAAGAAGACAGCTGTTGGAGTGGTTTCTACCATCTCAGAGAATCCAAGAAGTCCCAAGCCAGCAGAAGCATGCTGGTGGGACAGTTAAAACCCCCTGGATGCTTCTTGTATGGTTTGTCCCAAAACCATGGTAACCTTTGTATGTTAACCCCCCTAGGTTGGATGGTTTCAACATGATCCCTCACTCCTCCCCTCCCTTCTCCCCAATGGATTGTTGTATCTCCCCGCCCTCTCTCTAACCCTATTGGCCCGAAAGACTGTATCCATGTGCCCTCAGCCTCCCCACTTCTGCTGTCACCTCTGGATGTTTTTGAGAATAAAACCATCAGAATTCTATGCGATTGAGCCCTCTGACATTCACTATCCTGAGGAAGCGTGAGCTATCTGGCTCTCGGGTGTGTGTGTTTGTGCTTTCTAACAGCACGGGTGAGAAAAAAAGTCTCCTTGCACAGTACCAGACTGTACTGGTCGAAGAGGTCTGATATCAGAGACCTGCTCGGAATACGCAGGGACCTATTCCACCCCACCATTGCTCATACCCAACAGACAGAAAAAATCTTCTGGGGTGAAACAGGCTAGTAGACAATAACCTAAGCAAGATCTAGGAGATAAGGATTTCACTATATATAGGAAGTTCTTTAAAGTATTATCCAACACAATATTTTCTTGCAATGCTATGTATTCCTTGTAATGTTATGTATAAACCATGGGAAGAAAAAGAAGACTTAACAAAAGTCTATAATGTGTTTAAATGTTAGTCGCATTCAAACAGAAAAGAGACAGCAAGAAACATAAATCACCACTAATAACTGAGAAAACAGAGTTGCCCAAACACTGTTATAACAGATATTTTAGTGTTTGAAATTTTAAGAGGCAACTTTGTCACTGAAGTGACCAGGATTGCATGAAAGGCATTGCAAAATGCAAAGGATGGCAGAATACAGTCTTAGCAAGAGATAAGTACCACACCAAATTCTCCCTCTTGGAACTCTCAAAACAGCAGAAGAAAATGTATTTTAAATACTAGCAGAGGGAGGCTGTCAACCTCTGGATAAAAACAGCACATCAAAACACTCTAAAAATGTTACACCATACTCTCAAGCAAATTCAGGCTTACAACAAGATTTAATGTCTGTGGTGAGACTTCTGGGGAGATGTTCAACTATAAGGAATATCCAGTATCTGTATTTCCAACTTCCAGCTGTTACAGGAGTCTGTATCAGCCAGTACCTTTCACAAAATAAGCAACTTTTGACTTAAACTCCACTGGATTTTTATCTTACTTATTCTGGTGATCTTCTTAAGTTCCTAACCATGTTTTTAATCATCTAGATAATTTGGACAAAAACCTGCTCTGAAAAATGGACCATTGACCATTATTACAGAAGGGAAAGAATCTAATATTTTGTAAGAACTCCAGTTAGAATTTGGATGAGTTCTTTGGATATTTGGAACTTTCAGAAGCAGTATGGCCACAGTGCAGCAAGATACCTCCCGGAGAAGCTGTTGTGAAGATGTTACCAGTGTCACTGAGGAGCAAAAGAATTATAAGCATGCACAGAAGGGACAGAAAAGTCTAGGAAGTTAGAAAATTAGAATCTTAAATATGTGGAATATTATCAACACAAAACAGCCAACAATATCAGTAAGACTCGACTAAAGCTGCCTGAGCTAGGATAAAAGCAGCTAGGAAAACTTTAGAAAGCCTTCATATTTTTCAGAGCAGATCAAGTATTTGAATTCAGTTTGTAAGTTTGTGTCTAGAAATTGGTCTTAGCTCTCCAGAGTCTCAGTTCTGCCATTCTTAGTTGCCATACAGATGAAATGTGACAAACAACAGCTTTTCATGTAGTCTTCACTCTTTCTTTCATGCTAGAATTCAAGAGACTAAAATGCAAACAAAGAGTGTTTGATATACTTCCCTAGGCTGTTTCAAACCACCTCTTGTGAATAGCTTCCAAAACCCAGCTACAATTCCTGTTTTCAGCTGTATATCAGATATCAGGAACAAAGTCTCAGCCATTCCAACTCTGATTTTCTGATAGTCTTTTCTCACTACTAAAAAAGCTTGACTTTACCAGAGTTACCTGGAAATACATAGGGAAATTTAGTCTGTGAACAGGTGAAAACAAAGTTCTGTCTACCTTTTTATTTCTTTGATGACTTTCTTCATAATCATGTTACCTTTTTAAAATATATTTCACAATCGCTCAGATTTTTGTGTTATGCTGCCACTGAACCATAACATTTATACTTGCTTTGACACAGTTTAGCTGATCTTTTCAAGTTAATGTGTGAAAGAAGTCAACTTTAGCAAAAGTGCATTTGTTCCCATTAAAAATTATAAAAGGAAATGTAGAATGGTTTGGGTTGGAAGAGACCTTAAAGATCACTTCATTCCCATCCCCCTGCCATGGGCAGGGATACCTTCCATTAGATCAGGTTGCTCAGAGCCTTGTCACATCTGGTCTGGTGCACTTCCAGGGGTGGAGCATCCACAGCTTCTCTGTGCAATGTGTTGACTGCCTCTCCACTATTACAGGAACAAATTTCCTTGTAATATCTGATCTAACCCTACTCCATTTCAGTTTAAATCTATCACCACTACATGTGCTATGACTACATGCCCTTGTCAAAATCTCCTCTCCAGTTTTCTTATAGTGGAAGGCCATAGTGAGGTCTCCCTGGAGCCTTCCCTTCTCCAGGTTGAACAGCCCCAACTGTGTCAGCCTGTCTTCACAGGAGAGGTTCTCCAGCCCTCTGATTGTTGTTATGGCCTTCCTCTGGACCTGTTCTAACAGGTCTATGTGCTTCATACTGGGGCCCACAGAGCTGAACAAAGTACTCCAGGTGGAGTTTCATCTGAGCAGAATAGAGAATATTAATTAAATGCTAAGTTAGGAAGTTTGTTCTTTGACATTGAGCTATTGGTCGATTGTTTGTGAAGGTGAGATATGTGTATTTCTAAAAGTAGATATTCTAAAGAACTAGTAAAGCATTCACTTAAAGGAAAGCAAAGTATGGGTTTTCACCAAAGTCAGAAGAAATTTGGCATTGATTTTAATGTGAGAAGTAGCAAATTCTTCAATAAATGTAGAGCTTCCTGAGGGAAAACAATTCATGAGAGAAGAATAAAACCCAGGAATACTTGACATAGTTGAGAACAGGGGACAGGGAGGAAGGAGAAGTTTTCAAAAACACCTATTCTGCAAAGCAATTTTATCCCCTACTTTCAGATATTCTAAAACACAAATATATCACAAGCCTGAATGAAAATGCACAGTTAGAGCAGAATTCAGTATGCAGCCTATTCTACATGCACATATAAAACAGATGTATGTTGCTTTTTTGCATCATTGTAATTTCCTATAGTGAAATATAACATCTGCAAAAATCAGCGCTGACACACATTTTCATGACCATCAGAAAAGCTTTTGCAAATATATTTTGAGGGCACAAACTACAGTCCACAAGTTTGTATTTCCAGTCATTGAGATCATGTATAGAAAAACATGGGTACACAAACACGCAAAACAGAGACTACATGAACAAAGGAGCTCTGGGATTTTTTATTTTTTTTTTGTTTGTTTTTGTATCCATCAGTTACTAAAGAACCTGTGAGTACATTCAAGGGACTTAGGCTGGGATCTGATTGGTACCAGCTGTGTAAATCTGCTACATCTAATTATAATTTTTTTTTCTATTTTGCTTTTTCTCAGTCTCATTGTCTTTGTTTCCAGCATCAGATTCTACTTGGCTAATGTAAAAATTGTTATGTACATACATTAAAGGGCTCTTGACAGCTTTAATTTGCATGTTTAACTCTGTGCCTTTATTTACTTTTGATTCCCCTATTTTCTCCATGCGAACTTTCTGAACTTTACATGGTCTGTTTTTGCAGACATTCTGTACTGCAGGCCCCTCAGAGCAATGCTCTGGCCCCTGCAGTTCATGGCAGCTCTTCTGCTATAGCCTTCACTTTATTGCTGTGGACTGCAGCAAACAAAATAAAATCTCTCTTTGTGAATATAAAACCTGTGGAGAGCTCAGACACAGCTCTATCATCTGGGACAAGCTATCTGCTTACAGGCTGGAAGGCAACAGAGTTCCCATCCCTGTGCAGTCAGAAGACAAGTAAAGGACATGTTCTGGGGCATCTTTGAGGTTTATAATTTTCTATCTGCAGTAATTTAGCATATAAAAAGTTAGTGGGATCCCTTTTATTTATTTCAGTGGGTATGAAGGCTACATTTCAGCTCTCAAACTCTACAAAAGTAGCCTTCAAAAAGTACCCTTCAAAAATGGAACATTAACTAGGGCTCAATATTTCTCGTAAACATAATAAGTCTGCACATTTCTATGTACTTTTGAAGGTAAGACATTTGTGACTTTAGAAAAGGGTCAACAAAAGGTGTGCTTTAACTCTAATTTTCCCTTTCCACAGTAACTCAAATCAAATATCACTCATTTTAATAAAAAATAATTTTTCCAATGTTTCCCCAAGTAACACCTTGCTAAGGGATGCATATAATTTCTGGTGAGGTGTCATACAGATGGTTTAAGCAGTTTAACACTGTATCAGAGACTTTGAGTAGACAAATAAATCTCCCTTTATTTTCTTATACTGGTTGGACAACTACTCAGAAGAAAAACATTTGAACATTAAAAATTTGGTTGCATTTTAAATATGATATTTTTCTTTTTAATGTTGAAGCACATTGCAAAATTTTGAAACTGGCAAAAAGTCTTGGATGGAACTTTCTAATGGCATCAAACATCATCACTCAGTAAGGTGGCCCCCACAAATCTGCATCATGTAAATAACTATGATTATCACAGATAACATGCATGCACATCAGTTTCTACTGTACAGAAAAATATTTCTGATGGTGAAAGAATCTTTCCTTTTCAAAACAGATTAGATCAATCCCATCCAAAGAAGACAAGTTAAAAGGTATCACTTGCTATGTACTTTTCATAAGACACAAGGACCAATGTTTGTAACATGAGAAAACAGACACTGAGTTGAATATAAATGCTAAGGAATATGATCATAAAAATTACAATGAAGGAATCTGAACACTTTTCATGTAGTTGGCATATACATAAATACACCTCTGCTGCTGATAGTAGAACCTAACTCTTTCACAGGCAGATCACAAACAGCTTCACAAAGGAGCTGCCACCTTTCCCATGAAGACAGGATGTCTCAGATTAGAGATAAATTTTCTAGGTGGAAAGCGCTCTGAATAAAACACCTCCCCCAAAGCAAAGGTTTCCGACAACCCACCCCCCCAACAGAATTTCTTGGATGAAAGTGGGAAAAAAAGGAAAAAAAAACTCAACTGTTTATTTAATAAAACACGCAGGGTGCCCTGTAAGGCAAAAGAGAAGGGGAAAGGGGAAAAAGAATTGTTAAACCTGAGTAAACAGCTGAAGAACTTTAGTGTCCTTTTCCTCAGGTGTAGCTTCCCCCACTCCGGGGATCCCCGGAGAGCCGGGTGGAGTTGCTCCGGTGGCTCCCTGGAGGATTCTTGTCTACTGTCCTCTGGGGGCTTCTTGGTTTCTCAGGCGAGAAAAAGAAAACAGTCCGGAATAACAAAAGTCCAGAACGGGAACAAGAAAATAAAAATCAAATCCCGGGGAAAAAACCTAGCAGCAAGCACAGCAGTGGCAGCAGCCCGAGAGGAATGTCCCTTCCTCTCCTCAATCCCCGGCCGAGAAGCCAGGGGGAGAGTTTCAAAACAACCCGCGCCCGGCAGTTTCTCTCAGCTGCTGGATGCAATTAAAGCTACAGAACCACACTTCTAGTTATGTACGCAAACAATAGGGAATACAGGATTGTCACAGCATCACCCCAACACACAGGCTAAGAGAGTTGGGATGGTTCAGCCTGGAGAAAGGGAGGTTCCAGAGACAATTCACAGCACCTTCCCGTGTCTAAAGGAGGCAACAAGAAAGCTGGAGATTTGCACATTTTGATACCTAAAGGGAGCTGCAAGAGAGGTGGAAAGAGACTTTTGACAAGGGCATCAGCATGTAGAGACAGGACGAGGGAGAATGGTTTAAACTGAAAATGTCTAGATGAGGTATAAGGAAGAAATTCTTCTTTGTGGGTGGTGGTGAGGCACTGAAGCAGGTTGTCCAAAGAAGATGCGCCCTCCCTGGAAAAGTTCAAAGTCAGGTTGTACAGGGCTTTGAGTACCCTGGTCTAGTGGAGGGTGTCCCTGTGCATGGCAGAGAGGTGGGAAGTAGATGATCTCTAAAACTACTTCCAGCCCAAGCCATTCAGTCATTCTGTGCAAATGCAGGAAACAGGTACTGGAACTGATACAGTCGAAAGTAAAAAGATTTTCTCAGCTGTACCTAGTTAGTCACTGGCAGAAATAAAAGGTTTTGAAGCCTCAGACTGCTGCTGTGCTTAAGAGCTAGTCTCTGGTACTTTATTCAGTAGCGCAGAATTTGCTGACCAATAGTGTTGTCTCAATCAAGCACCATTCTGCACATTTAAATTAAGAGTCCAGATTTAAAATGTCTTTTGTCTTATAACAATAAGATGAATCCTGATGCAATGACTTGCTCAGCTGACAAATTAATCAGGTGAGAGTCCTGTTCTGGTACCACTGCAACATGACTTCAAGTTAGAGCAACTGGCTTAGCCCTTGGGAGCTGGATCCAGTTTCCTGCTTTGACCCAGGCTGCTTTGTCAATCAGGCAAGCTATAAAGCCTTGTTTTATCTTCTGTGTGTGACATGAAGATTAAAGCAGTCTCATGCTTTGAAAAGGTGTTCTTAAGAGAAGCCTGTTGAGTGCTGCAAGGCACATAAGTGCCTCAGTGTGTGCATGTGCATTCATGCCTGCTCTAGACAATTCTGGCAACAAATTTGTAATAGACTACCCTTCTTATTTGCCAAGCTGCTACTGATAATTTTGAAAGGAACTTGCAGAAGTACTCCCAGTGACTGAGCTTGAATGACATCAAGTTCCTAAAACTATATTGGCAAATCAGTGATAATTTTTTTTTTTTTAAAGTGGGGGAACAAGATGGTGAAGGTTTTCTCTGGTTATGTGTATGTATCTATTTGTATATGTGTGAGAGAGAGGGGGTTGAAGGTGAAAAAACATTTTTCTCCATGTCTGTTCTACAAGGAAGAAACGAAACAAAGCAAATCAAAACCTTTGCGCAAATGACAAACAAAATCTTCAGAAACTGCACAGCAGAAGTGAAGAAATTCATTCCAATCCTCTCTTATTCCCTTTGCATCTAGTGATGTTCTTTAGAAAAAAGTATTTTTCTTATGACCTTTATATGATTTTTCTGAATTATGTGAATATTTTTTAATTCATGAAGACAATGGAAAAAAAATTATCCTTTCTATCATTAACACAAAGGCTTTTTTACCAAAGAGTTCAACAATAATTTTCTTTATTACAGAATTCTTTTACTTAAACACATACAATGTATCATTGACTGGAAATCACCCAGACAAAACAAAAAAAAAGAACCATTAAAAATCTACAACAACCACTGTGTTATATAAACTATGGCCCATATAAACTATGGTGTACTACACATTAAATTTCCTCTGACTGTGTCCTTAACTGTGCTTCTTTACTTCTACATGAAAAACAGAAGAATAAAACACATGATTTGTATGATTGCTTAATGTAGTAAAGAGCTGAGTGGATTAAATAGCATAATGGACAGTATGGGATAACAGATATATTTCTTGGTTGTCTGATA
Organism: Pardalotus punctatus; assembly: GCA_013400915.1. NCBI lineage: Eukaryota > Metazoa > Chordata > Aves > Passeriformes > Pardalotidae > Pardalotus > Pardalotus punctatus. Next base: position 67,766 of record VZTX01002854.1, on the reverse strand, counting down.
ACAATTTCTCAGCAGGAGCTGAACTATGATCATGTAAGAGTCATAAATTTCATGAGCCTTCACCATAAAATCACAGTGAAATGAGTCTCATTCCATTTTCTAAGAGCTGAATTGGTCCGTATACTGCTGACCAACACACACACGACATTTTGGGAAAGGTGATTCTCCAATCCTTTATTGTAAGAGACATACCAATTCACTCTGAAAACAATTACAGAAGACAAACTGTTCTACTATCTGTTCCTTGAATAGATCACTGATATTTTGTCAGAGAATACTGGATTAATCTGGGTTTCTTTAATTCAATCATAGTGTTGTCTTGCTATTAATTTCTCCAGTCTAATGCATCTACTAAAATGATGAATAATCCTGGAAGTAAGTCTCTGTACAACAGCATTAGAATATAATACACTAATCACCTTCTTAGAGCTAGGAAAAGAAGATAAAAAGGAAGAAAAAATTGTCCTTAAATTTAGCATAACTGATCTTTTCTCATTTGCTCCATCAGCTGCAGTTACAGGCCATGTTATCTAGGTGAGCAATATTAACATATTGTGATTGTGTGAGCACTTCTGATTTTACAGTTCCCCAGCCTTGGCTCATAGCTTTGTCATGGAGAGCTGAAACTAGACAGATCATCATTTAAACTAAAAAAAAAACAAACTGAAAAGTGGTTTAAGACCATCCTTCACTGTTGCTAACAGCATCCTTGGTCCAATAAAAACATTTTCTGAGGGTTTTACCTCCAATATTTTGGCATCCTCCCTTGCTCATTCTGCCCAGTTTTTAATTTTTTATTACTTCCTAGGCCAGGAAAAGGAGCAGAATTTCTTACATGAGAATTAACTTTAGTGGTCCTGTTTGAAAACCTCTTCTAGTCTCATTTATTTATAATGTTTTTGAAAGATCTAGAAATCATTGCTTTTTACTCTTATTGAGCTTCATAAATTTGAAGAGCAGTCTAGCAGAATTTTTTACATCAGGCAACTACATTCCTGACTAGAAGAATCGCTGCAGAAAGATATGGTTTGAAATGAGTTTATACCGATTCATATATGTAGGAGAAGGAGTAACTCAATGCTATTAACTTCAATGCTCACTTGCACAGATATTTTGTATGCACATGTACCATATTTTACCATGACCTATTCATACCATTCTGTTACTAACAGAAAGTTGTGCTGACAGATTCATAGAAGTGATGCCCTTTTGGCTGTGCTTTACATTAAACAAAAACCACCGATTTCCAAGATTTTTTGGAGCAGAGAGTGTTATTATGATTTGCAAAATACTCTTGCAGAGCTAGGTAATTTGAAATTAATTGTTTCTAATTCAGACTGCGTAGGTCATTCCTAAATTCCTATTAATATCTTTTTAACACTGAAAATTGCAGTCTCTACCCACTCACTTTTGCTGTTAGTAGAGGTACATGTTACCAGGACAAAATAAAGCTTCACTGTAATGACTAAAAGATTTTAAATCAAACAAAGTCAAATGTCCCCACAGATTTTCTTTCAGGTCAACATTTGACATGGATATGAAGAGAGCATACAATGTTGTTGGTTCCCTTTAAGTAGAAAAAGTTTCCAGAAGTTGAAAAACTTATTTCTCCATAATTAAAAAGTACACTCTTAAAAGCCATATATTTAAAATTCAAGCTTACTGTAGAAACTACTTAGTCCTATGAAGTGCTATAATTCCTTTGTTGGGCTAATTCCCTAGCTCACCAAAGTGGAATTTTGTATTCTTCTACTGAAAAATGTCTTGTTTCCCATCAGAATATGAATTATATGTATTTCTCAGTTTTTCATTGTGGTACACATTCTCCAGGTTTGTGCTTTTAGTTCAAGAAGACTGTTTTCATGGCCCAAACTCATCTGTGCAGCTCTACTGCTCAATATCATAAGATCCTGAAGGAAGTTCAAAGATGAACTGCAGCTCCTGCAGAAGGGAGACACAGTCATTGGCACCATGGCTTGATTTGATGCAGATCTTTGCTAATCAGCTGCGTATCTTCTGATTTTGTCATTAAGTACAAGTATTTCTCACTAAAAATCACAAATACCTTCTTAAGAATGATCAACCGAATAATCTTTTAAATAGCATATAAAAAAAAAAAAAAGAAAACAACACAGGATACATTTTAAAATAGGATAAACACAAGTTTTCACACTTAAACTAGACTTACCTGATACACAAATACAGATGGAAGAAAAGACCTCAGACAAATGTTTACAGAAAAGAATCTAAAATTTTTTGCTAAAACACAAATATAATAGCAGTTAAAAATATTTGATATAATGAAAAAATAAAGAGTAATCAACATGGTTCATGTAAACTGGAATATAGCTTGTAATAGAAATAATGGACTTTAACTATTTCCTCAGATATTGGGACATATATTTGGAAGACTTGAATTCCTATATCAAATTTTGGGCACAAAATCACTGGAGAACATCCTGAGGATGGAAAGTATGAAAGTCTAGAAGACAGAAGCTTGGGGAAGATTTAAAATCAGGCTTGCTTAGATAACTAGATGAAGGAAAAGCAGGATTATAACTTCTAAGTATATGTACAGTACCTGTGTAAATAAAAGGGAATTGCAATCTGCTCTCCATATTGAGAGAACAGGAAGTATCATCCAATGTGATCCTAGAAATTTCTAGATGAGTCTAGTTTATGCAGTTAAGTAAGTCACCAGTAACACAAGAATCTGTGCATCAAGTTCCCTTGCATAACTTTGGCTTTTCCCTGAGGCCAGCTTTCTAAAAAGAGCTAGTATTAGAACCTGGACATTTTAAAGAACTCATCTCAGATGAAAAAAACCCAAATACATTATGCAATTGGCACACTGTTACTTAGAGATAGCCCCACAGGCCTTCTTTCAACACCAAAAAATTATTTTTCTTCCAAAAATGCAATCTACCTAAACATTTGAGTTTAACAACAAAAAACAAAAAACAAAAAAACAAAACAAAACAAAAAAAAGGGCTACTTTCATATTTGATGGAATTATTTGAAGCTGCTGTATCCAATTCGGCCTTTTTTTGAGTGCAACAGCTCACCTGCATAATAATTACAAGTTTTAACAAGAGCATTAATGGCTGAAAGACGTACATTCCAGTTAAATTAAAGACAGAATTACATCACATATTTTTATGCAATTTAAAAATGAAAGGTCTTCAGTCCTAAAATGTCATACAGATCCCCAAAGCTCAGCAATATTTGTGTTTTAAGAAGGCAAAAATCTCTTCCCCAGTCCACTGTGAAAGCTCTGCTCTTTAGTGACTTTCAAAACCCTATTCATAAATACTGATTAGGTACTATTTCACCATAGGGTGCACCATCACTAGCAGAGCTCCCTACCCAGGGTGAAAACGAAATGTTAGTACAGTAAATCAGGCCAAATGTCCTGGTAATTCTATACATGAAAGATCATCTTTAATAAACACACATTAACTTGGGGCTCAGCTCATTTTATTTTTAGTATGCAAGTGTCAAACACCACAGACTGATTTAAGGTGGAAAAGCTATGGGCAAGGAGTACATAATATGATTGCATTTAAAGGGGAAAAAGCTTGGAGGCTCAGACCATTTGCAGTGCAGCTGGCTGACAAAACTGCAAAGGTACTGGATCCAAGAGACAATTTATTCTGCCAAATAAGGGGTCACATATGTTACCTGCCACCTTCCTGAAATTGCCACAAATTAAACACTTTTGCAGCTTGATGTGAAAGGCTTCTGTACACCTGCTGAGTTCTTCAGCTGCTCTTTGGACTAGTGACTCATAACACCTGGTTGAGCATAGAATGCATTAAATGCATGAGGACTTTTGTTTCAATTGTAGAATCATTACAGAAACAGAGTAGTAATTAGGGACTTAATTAGCCACCAGCCATACTTTATTTTTCTTATAATCATTAAATGCACAATTAACTGTTCTCTTAATTTTTTTCTTAAATGCAGAAAAAACCCAAAAAACCCCCAAAACACAATACAAACCCACATTTCACCTGCAACATTTGGGAACAATTACACAAACAGAACCATTTCCCTGACTTCATGATAGCTCTGCCTCAGGCAAACACTTTGGTTTCCCTCTGTTCTTTGAAGTATAAAGGATTCTTGAATGTTTGGCTGTGCTGGAGCCTAGAGTATACTTAGAGGTCACTAGAGGGAGGATAAACCTGCTGTGCAACAGGTTGCTTTTTACGCAGAGATGTGCAGGTAACAATTAATTACCACACCCCTTTCCTTTCTGATGAGCTTCTTTTAAACAATGACACTTCCAGTGCTGACAAACAAGAGTTCCAACATTGTTTCTAAAAATATCAATGAAACCTGATGGAAACACAACATGAAGCTGGAAAATTGAATGCAGGTTCATACTACATGATATCATTTAACCCCCCATGAGTTCAGTAAGATACTTTTTGTTAGCAGGGGGAAAACGTAAGTCTTCAGTGTGGCTGAGTGTAATTTTCCATTCTTGGACATCATAAAAGTTGTCTACCTTATTTGTAAGCATTATGCCTCATGGAGTAGGATTGGGAAAACAAACCAGTGCTGACTGCCGTGAAAAATCTCTCCTTTGGCCAAACCCACCTCTGACTTAAGGGGAGAAGTTAATCTGCCTGTACTACATCATGCTCAAATTTCTAGGCTCTAGGTCTCACAAAATTTCTTGGCAGAAATCAACACTTTGCTACATTAGAGACTACATGAAGAAAAAACCCTCCCTTTTCTAGTGAAAATTGCACCCATGGGTGATCCCGAATGAGAATCTTTAGACCATGGAGTACTGCAAATCCTTGCTTCACACATGAAGTCAGTTCAGTAATACTATGAATCCTGACAGAGCTATGAAGTTAAGCATGAGAATGTTGGTGCCAGACCTGCGACCAACATGTCCAAAAACACTGAAAACAGCACAAAGGAAAAATATCTTGACAAAGATTTATTCTTAGCTTGGCAAAGAGATTGCTTTTGCAATCTACAGTGTTTTCAACACTCGCAAGTGTCTCATTACAACTCTCCAGAGAGCTGGAGCAGGAAAGAAGCCTACAAGAGAATCAAGAACTCAAACTGGTGTGGCAAAAGCTCATTAAACATTACCAGCTATGACAGATCATTAAATTTCTTCCAGGAGATTTGTAGCAATGTGTTGTTGAGAAAATCAAACACATTGCATTTAATTGCTCTGGGACTTTTAGGATTTCCAGTGAAGAATGCAGAAATTTCTACGAAGTGGTAAACAGAGAATGTTTTCTATGGAAAATTCTTTTTCTCCTGTGCATTCTCTACATTCCTCACATCAGGAGCCTTAGTTTATCAGAATCAGTTTTGTTCCCTTTCTGAATGACACAAAAGCTAAAAGGACATTTCAGCTCTAAATATAAGCTTTTTATGTGTGTCATCATGTGAAATTCCATATCAACAGAACCAGTCATATATAGCTTTCTGACTGGAAGAAGACAACTGCAATTGCTCAAATTATCTCAGTTCAATTATATTATTTTTATTCATGGTTAAAATAGGTGGTGATGATGCAGAAAGAAAAAAATCTTTCTTCTTCCTTACAGATCTTCTCTCCAGATCTCCTATCACAGTATATAACTCCAACGCTTTAATTTATACCAGCCCTATTTTCAATGAGACTCATCTCCTCTCCTGCTATGTATAATACACTTACTATATAAATCATGTAAATCAGGAAAGAAGATGGGGAGACGATGGATGAGAAAAATTAGTTAATATCAGGAAAGAACTGAAAACAGTCAACTGCTTTGACTGATTTCATCAGTGGATTGCTTAAAAAAAGTGGCTTAGCACTGGAGTGAGTTTCTTGCTGGTTTTGCACCATTTTGGGTAATTTAATCTTAAAGATTAACTGATTGAAACCCTATTGTAGTGCTACAAAGTAGACAAATAACACTTCAAAACAATAGTCAGAGCACAAAAGCTACTATATATTACTAGAATATATTTTCTGGCACTTCACAAGTTTTTAATTACATTTAATTCCTTTCTTTTTTCTGCCTATGGAAGAACATAGATTAATTAGTGACTTGGGCAGCACACACAGATGCATCTCTATTTCTCCTGATTTCTAGAATCAGCACTAGCTAAATGAGGTGGAAATCACTTTTAAGTTTGCATTCATGTTCCCTGATGGTGTGCATAACAAATGCAGAGTCATATATATGAAAGGGAGTCACAGTTTAGTGCAAAAAAAATCTCTTAATAGAATTTAATCATGCCAGTGTAGCAGTCTAGGAAGACTATGGAAGTTAGTCAAGTCTCTTAGAATAGTTTAGAGCACTTAAAAAACATAAATACATCCTTATTTTTCAAAATACTAAAATAAAGCTTGTCTCATTTAACACAAGGTTATTTTGCATAATGTTCTTTTCACTGTAATATAATGATCTCCTCCAAAATTTTTTTAATTTTCTTCCCAGGCTTCATAGTAAAGTATTAATTCTTGGATGCTTCATGCCACTTCAAATTTCACAGGGCAGACAACAACAACCTTGGCATTGCTTTTACTGGTATTTGGGTAGATTAATTGTGCAATGAGTCCTTGGTTGTCCTTAACCAAAACTTTTCTGGACAGGTTAATTTACAATGCTCAAACAGAATGACCTTCTAATCTGGCTTAGAGGCACCTAGATTGCTATAAATGTGACCTGACATTTCCTTATGGGTGAAAAATTAGATTATAGCAAAGAACACAATAACATAATTCTATTTCAGGGTCTAAGTGAAAGTGATGGTCGAACAGATTAAGATGTAAAATTCTTTTGTAAAATTAAATTATTGATAATATGATGCATACTCCTTGTTTTATCTGTCATATAATACAATTATTTCATACAGTATAGCAGTTGTATTCATTGGTGCTGCTGACAAAACAAAAATAGTATCATTGTCATGAAGGGGGCCAAGAACTTTGGAGGGCAGTTATTCTGACTTCTAAAGTTTCATCTTTAAAATAAGAACACTTGCAAATTTTGCTGTTTTTTATAATGGTATTTGGTCATTAAGAAGGTTTTTTCTCACCTGTAATGCTAGTCAAAACCACCTGCTTTTTACTAGTCTTTTAACAGTATTTAAATTACTACATGGTATCATGCTCTCCCCAGATTGTCAACTGCTTTACCTCAGTCTCTAATAGCTCACAATTTTTTGCCCGCAACCAACAAGAGGTCCCAAAGAGACTAGGTGCAATTGTAAAAGCCTAAAGTTTTCCTAAATAACTCTCATTTAGTAGTTGAATACTTAAATGCCATCAATTAAGCCACTGAACCTCTAGGATAAAAATCAGAAGTAATTGCAGATACACCTATAAAATTCTTTGATTTTTCAGTGTAATTCTTAGCATTCTTATAATATTACAACCTTTAGGTAATTCTTTCAACTACTCAATTCTCCTGAAAAGTTTTACTGATCGGACTACGTATCTGAAATGTATGGTGAGCTTACAGCAATTAATTCACCAAAATTATTGATATTTATAGTGGAAGCTTTCAATTTCAGCCTTCAGTTTTATAGTACTGTTTTACTGTTCCAGTTTCTCTTTGTGATGTTTGAAATTTTGCAAAGCTGTTTTACTAGAAGGGAGAAGAAAAAAAAAAAAATTAAACAAGAAGAAATTATATGGATTTCCAGAAACTCATATTTTATTCCTCCAATTCAATATGAAAATGGAGAAAAGTCTGATGACTGTATTCTGCTTAATGGCTGTGCTGTATACTTCTCTTAGTGAAGGAATGCACACACACAAGTAACAACAAAAAAGAACAGGAAACATAAATCCTGGAAATGTTGTGAAATAAGGTACTAAAGCAGGCCATCTTTTATCAGCCCAGCAGTGCTTAGTAATTAAGGAACTACTCAAAAAGCCTTTCTGCAATTCTGACAGTAAATGCAATGAAGAAAATGGAAAAAAGTTTCTCGTTTTTACATCCTGGAATATTTTGAACTTAAAATTATTTATTTCCTGGAGTACATCCATGTTGTTATTCTGGACCTGACATTGCCTTTCTTTATACTGTTTTAATCAAATGGGCAAATAGCTTACAGTATCAAACACAAAAAAAAGAATTCTGGCCAATGTTTGTTTAATCTCAGCTAGGCACATAAAATTCTGTGTTCTAATCTAAAATGTTACATCTGTATTTGATCAACAGTTCTGCCAAGACCTTGTAGTAACTCTGTAAATATTGTCTATCTTTATGTAATGATTTTTCGAAAAAAACTTTTTCCTAGTGTCAGTACAAGTTTCATGCCCTTCTAAACTAGTGCCAAATCATATTTTTCCATCAGTCTTTGGAACTGTGAAATCTATCATTTTCTTAAGATTATACATTATAAATTCTCCAGGGTTGCAGATTTTCTTAGTAGGGGTTCAGAACTTTCAAATCCATGAAAAGATGCTCACGTCCATACTATGATCAAACAAAACTTCCCTTAATCTCCAGTTCCTATTGTTGTGGCATGAGACTGAATCTTCCTGCATGGCACCAAACACTGATTTGCAAAAGCTCTGCGTTTTATAGGAGTTGCTCAGCAAACTTGCTGTAACATACCAGAGATTCCCAAGGCCAGATGTAAAGTATATCATTACAAGCAAAACACCAAAGGACCATATGAAAAATGGGAGATTATATTATTTATCAGCATGACTCAGAATCTTAGACATTTGAGATTAGGACCTTAGTCTACCTAGACAAGTTAATACTGTTGTAGGTTAGTAGCTCACCTGTGTACATAAAACATGTTTGAGGGGTCATGGAGCACTAAACATTTTTCTCTGCCTGTGATGTGCCTTCAGTGTCACATTGCACAGAAAGGTGAAGACAACACTGGATAATACAGATCCTTCACTTCTTGCTCCACAAAACAAAAAAGGAAAAAAAACCAAACAAAAAAACCCCATACATAGAAACAGTGCTGAACCTCCTAAGAGCCAAGTGGCATTGCTATTTTGTGGTCAACAAGCTCTGCATCTCAAAGAATGTCTTTCACAAAGCTGTCTGTTATCTTGAGGTCAGACTTCAAATTCCTTCTGTTGGTATCAGACCTCATTTTCTGTGTAGCATTAGCCTTATCTGAACATAGCACAAGTATGATTTTGGGAAGAGCTTTTGGAATATTATTAAGTACATAAAAATTATTCAGATGCTTAGATGAAGTTTTTGCAAGTAAATCTGCATCACTTGTCCCTAAAATAACAGCATTTAACCATCTGTACAACTAGAAGGTTTCTTAACAAGTTCATAATACTCTAAAATAGGTGATTTTTCTTTTCCAAGGAAAATCAGGTCAAATACATAAAAATCAAAGAGAAAACAAAGAAGTGAAACCCTCTCAGAGCCTCTAGAACTTAAAACTCAAAACAAACAAACATCCCCCAAATCCCCTAAACAAACAAAAAACAACCCAGGACCTACTTCTATCATAACTCTATTGTATTCCAGTATGTTGTTCCCACAGAAGAGATTTGGCCAAGCGGAAAAGAAAGGCGAAAATATCATTGACTTTTATTTCAATATTTTCCAATCAATAGGATATCTCAGTCAGTTATAACACATCTAAATTACATTTTTAAGGAGAACCTGAAATAGTTGAAAGTAACTTAATTCAAACTGGGCTTTTTTTATAGTGAACAGAAATTCAAGAAGTGCACATCCTGGAGCAAATTATTACCTTGACTTTTTTCCATTTCAACTGCATATTCAAAGACAACACAAGACCATAAAATTAATGAGGCACTAGAACATTTAAGGAGAGCTGGTAGAATGTTGAGTCCCTGGATTAGTGTTGTTTTTCTACTCATTTTCATCCAATTAGCAGGCAACTGTAGAGGTTTTCCAGTTATACTGGTCACATGCTTCATACATACCTCTATCTGGTTTCTTTGTAACAATAGATAACCTACACTGGGAGGGTAATTACAACTGAAATGAGAAAAAAATAATCTATCAAAGCAGGTTCATCTTCAGTGGATGTGTATGAATACTCAGTTTTTAGAATGACATACACAATCAGTTATGACAACTGAACTGCTGATTCAAAGCATCAAGCACCGCACTTTTAAAAATTAAATCCAGCATTGATTTTAGCTCACTTTGTAAAGAAAAACTCAGCATCATGTACACATTTACGTTGTGATTCAATTGTCATTATGCCACTGCTGCTCTAAGTCACAACAATTTACGGAAATTACCTGCAGCATTAAACACTGTCACCACTTATGCCGTACCAGACGGGGACAAGTTGCCCTCAAAGTCCTCAAGGAGCCCAAGTGGCACTGTCAGAGTCATGATGCCCAAGTTATGCCAAGCCAGTTAAATACTGTAAAATATAAAATATAGTATTCAGTAACAAAGGTGTGGGCCAGCTCCATGTTTTAGTGTAAGCTGTCATTTGTAAGGATTAAATAGTCATTAGCATTGCGACAGAATAATAATTAGATTGCCTTCTTACATTTTAACAGAAAAGAAAAAGACATAGTATCATTTTGCTTCATCTCTTTACCTCAGCAAAGGTCAATTTAAACTCATTTTCATGGTTTTCTTTTTACTAGGTCAACAGACTTACAGATTTAAAACAAAGCCAGAGAAGTTAATTAACATTTGCTGATTGACTAAAAAGTTACTAAAAAAATCCTTGCTGAATAACCAATACAATTCAGCAGAATTTGGTCCTTATAAGACTCCTATAAAACAAATAAGAATTCTTGCCAGAAATGTGCAATTATAATTTAATAATTAAAGTGTCAAGCTTAAGATTTTTAATTACTTTGATTCAAAGAATTTTGTTAAGGGGATGCTTTACAATTAGTAGAGTCTGTCCTACAAACACATCTTGATGATATGTAAAAAGCACATAATTTAGATTACACATGGTAGTTGAACTGTAACAAGAGACAAAATGAATACAAACAGGTCTTTTTTGTAAGCTAATAAATATAAATACCTGAATGAAAAATTTTCTATATGCTAATAAGGATAGAAAAAAAAACAAAAAACAATAGTAAGGTTTTTTGGTTTCTGCCTTGGACCAGTGTGTAGTTTAGAAAATGCTATTGGGAAAGGAAAATTTTAAAGTCCAAGGTATTACAGTTATTTTATATTAACTGCTATGTATGTAATCAGACATCTACATTTTCATCACAGATTTAATTGCCTGTTTTCAAAACACTTTCAAAATATTGACTGAAATTACCACAAAACATTTAAAAAATTTAGGAAATGCAATAAATATTTATAAATTATTAAAAATAGACCAAATTTTAGTCCATTGGAAAATAATTTAATTCTAAACTCAACACTGACAGAAACTTATTTACATCATGTTTTGTGTCATGAAAAGGTTTGTCTAGTCTCAGATATTCATTCTTCAGCTCTCAGTCAGTGCCAATGTAAGGTGCAAATGCTAAGGATAAAAGAATATTTTACCTCATATCTCCTTGCCAATAGGTACATCTGTATTTGTAGTTTTACTAGCTCCTCTTCTTTTCAGCGCACCAATTCCATGGAAAGTTACTGCTGCTGTGACAAACTGCCTGCTGTGGTGAGGGGCTGCATGGTACTGACCTGCTGGCAGGGGTTAAAGCACAACAGATCCAAAGTCCCTGTTCAGAAATTAACACCAGGTAGCTGAGTTATTGCTCATGGGTAGCACAAGTACCCTGTTGTGGTTTAACTCAGTTTCCTGACAGGCAGAGCTGAACTGAACCTTTATTGCAAAACAGGGAACGAATATCCTATAAGCATTCTGGTAAATTCCTATGGCACCCTAAATATTTGGTGGGCCCTTCTTCTGACATATGTTACATTCTTATTGCAAGCAAACTGTCTTTACATGACTGAAACTATATGCAAGTGTGCAGCAGCGACAGGCACTGCAAGGAGAGAAAGAAGGGCATTAAGTCAAGCTGAACTACTTTTGTAACAGATTTGTAAAAGTAAGTAGAAACAGTGAGTTGAAAAAGTCCAAGTAACAGGCGCAGTGAAGGCATTTTAGAAAAAGCTGCCTTCTCCCCTCATCTTTTGTGGTTTTTTTTTAATCTGCTATGTACAATAGTATGAGGAAAATAATATCCTTCTTTTAAACTGAGCAACATACATAACAAGGGGAAATAATGTTAAGGGAAGAAAACAATATGCTTTACCTGACACTCTGGCTGAGTGTGAGGAAAACAAGCTGCTTGTAGACAAAACCTTTCCCAAAACTGGGTACAATTAAAACCAGAAAACAGAGACTGCAGTTACATAGGTGCTTATGTGAATTGTGCCTGAAGAACTGCACACCCAGCTCTATGTGAAGCTTTCATTCTGTTCCAACTGTGAAGCCCAGTGCTTCCCCAGCTCTCACAAACCTCTGCCACTTCCCTCTCCAGCAGCCTTTTGCTCCTGCTCACTGCCTTGCCTTTTTGTTTGACAGATGTCTCTGGCTGTACTGCAAGGTACAAAACAGCAGCAGAATTTAAGCAATTTTTCATCCTGCTTAGTATTTTGGATCATTAATACAAGTCTCTGTGGACACACTGTTTAGAACAAGTGCTTCAGCAACATATTTACAAGATGCTTACATTTTTTTTTATCTAAAGCTGTTTCCTCTGCTCTCTTTCCTGCCTCAAAGGAACTATCACTCACAAAAGAGTTAATCTTTTGTATACAAATTTTTGACAAGATGTAGTGGCATTAGACAGACCAGTTGCCAAGTAATTCAATAAGCTACCTCAGAAAACGTGGGGGAAAATAAAATTAAAGTTTCCAGATGGTACAAATTTTTACTTTAGTCATTAAAATTAAAAGGCAAATTAGGAATATGTGTACATGTGAAATTAGTATATTAATTTAAATTACTAGTCAGGTGTAATTTAGCCAGGATACACTGAAAATCTCATCTTGTACTTCTTTTCCAACCAAGATGAGTGTCACTAGCACTAAAACGTCTTTCTCAAAAGAGGTGCTCTGTATAAGTCTCCTCTAGCAAGGACAGTCAGACAGTCTGACCGAACAACACAAAGTCAGGAGCAAATTTTATTTCTTTCTGAAATTCAAGTCACTTTTATGGCTTTCAAATCAGATACTTTTTAAATCTCAGATGTCAAAATCATTAGACACCTTGGGAATATAGATAAAGGAAAGAAATAATTAAGGATGACTTTAATATTGCTTTCTGTTGTTGTCTTTACCTCTGACGCCACTGTGAAGCTGAGTTATGAGTATGTTGCTTTTAAAGAAAGACTGCAACAGACCCCAGCACTGTGTATTTTCCCATGTGCTTAGCTGTATTCTTACCCTGATGGATGATCCTCAAACATTAAGAAATTGTCCTAAGTCTCTGTGTGATTGGTGAACTTATTTTCAGGGGGATTTAGCTTCCTTACAGGCTCTAAAATAAACAGGCCAGACTTTCAAAAGCATTCGACTGTTTTCCTTCTTTGCATCTCCAAAGGCACTGCCGCACTGGAAATACCATTATGGTACATCTGAAACTGACTCCTGCTATGTAGCAACGGAACACCTGGGAAGTACATCCAGGGCAATCTCACTGGTTACCCTGCAAATAAATTCTTGGCATGTCCTGTTTACCAGGGTACAGCTGAAAGTGTGCACAGAGCAGCTTATTCTCACACAGCACAGCTGCATGGATGTATCTCACACACTGTGTCCAGGAGCTGTCCTGTGGACACTGCAAAGTGAACTCATGGGTGTGAAGGTTTCCCGGAAAAAAGGAACATTGTGCGCTACACGAGTGAGCAGATAATGCAGGCAGGATGTCCTCAGGCTAAGTCTGAGATCCTTAAAGGCAGCATGACTTTAGAAATTTCCCAGGTGTCTTGAGAGCATTGAGCTTCCTGCAGTCCCTGAAGAGGCATTTGTAAATATAGATAACTCTTATGTGATACTGAAGGACTTTCTTTTTCCCTGTTGAGCAAAGGCAGTCCCCTGATCTCCATAAAATATTCTGTATGTTTCATTTTCTAATCCCTAAATCTGTCATCTCTGTAGCCCCTGACACTAGGCATCATGTTCAGCAACAGTTATGAAAATCTTATTACTGCTTTGTTTGTTTATTAGTGTTTAAAATGGAATAGTAAAGCAAACGCATTTCTGAAGTCTCCTGTTACATTTTTTGCATCTGCAAATACTTCAGGAAAAGTATTTATTGTGAAATTCCTCTCAAAAGGCACAACCTGCTTTAGTGACAGGGATCTTTTCACTTGATTTTCTGTGCTCACAGACCTGAAAACCTAACTACTCTGCCAGTATTCATACTAGGGATTACTTTTAAGAGTCATGTTAGTGCAGATTTATGTGCCACTTGGATTTAGTTTAAGTTAATAACACCAAAATGTCTGGTGCATTATTTTTTTATAAAATACTGCACGATTATATTATGCACTGAGAAGCAGCATATCCAGTAGATACGATTACTGAGCCAGAACTGAGAAATCTTATTGCCCTGGCTCTGCCATGATTTACTATGTGATCCTTGAAATATCCCTTCACCTTCTCAAACTTCCATTTCCTTCTTTTATGTGCCCTTAGCAGAAGGAGATATGACCTGAAGTACAACATTGAAATACAGATTGTTTAAACTGTGCTGATACTGATGTAAACAAGAAACATTAACAAAAATAGTTCCTTTTATCAAAAGCAAGTGTAGCATTTCTTACTTATTCCAGTAATGTTAATTTTTGCTGAATGTAGTCAGGAGTGCAAGAATATGCTTTTCATTTGCATATCATGCAAAATATTTCTTTGGTTTGAAGCCATCTGTTTTTATATTGAAGATGTGATTCTCCAGAGCAGGTCACAGATAACTCACCTTCATACCACAAACAGAAAAAATAGATTACAAACCTGGGAAAACAAGAATAGCCTTTTGCTATTGTAGGTATTTTTTTCAAGTTTATTGTTTTAGTTTGGATTTAAGATGCTTTTTAGTCATTGCTTATACTGCAAAACTATTCTAGAACATCCTTCCTTGGGCAATTTACTCATAACATATGCTTGTTAATGGAAAATTGACTTTTATTTTAAAAATATAGATGTTCCAAGCCAAAAAAACCCCATGTATTTTCACCCTGCAGGCAAACAGTAGTTTATTCTTGACTTCAAAATAGTGATGGCATCTGGAAAATCCCTTTGAGAAAACTGCACTAGTCTAACTTCAAAAAGGAGGAGCTGAAGTGTTGTATAGACCCACAACGCCTGCCCTCTCTGCTCACAGAAGCTGAGACACCAGCACGAACTTGAAAATAAATCAGCTTGCACTGACCTGTCCTTTGGACAGCTCAGCTGTACCTGCAGTAGTGCCCAGGCACTGCAGTGTAGATATAACCTTGTTTATAACACTTTAGTATCTCCACTGAATGTTGCAATTATGCTTTAAATATAATTTTGGGCAAATTGAATAAATTATTCCCAGTATGTCTGTTATAAAAAGCTGATCTGCTTTACTGACATTCATAAAAAGGGATTATTGTCTTAGTGTGGACAATTTATACCCCTACAAAGGTGTTTTACCTGCCTGTTCAGGTAGGATAACACACTAGACGAATATAAATCAGTTTTAAATGACTATAAATGCCTTTATTTCCTAAACTGTAGGAACTTTATAGTTTTCAAAAAATAATTTCCAATTGGCTTAAAACTCTACTAAAACGACCAGATTTTCAGATTCTAACTGGGATAAAAACCCAAACCCCCCAAAACATAAAAAAAAAAATCCCCAAAACTCCAAAACATAAAAGAAAAAACACAACCCTTCATTCTTCCCTAACACTTTAAAAGAAGAATGACTGTGAGGATTTGGATTAGTTCTACTCAATATACTTTTTTATAAGAATGAACAAAAACTGCTATAAAATTTCTTTTTTATAAAAAGGTCTACCTCCTGGGCTAAGAAATTAATTTTTCTTTTACCCTATTCACTATTACCACTATTCCCAGCTTTCTTAGAAGAATAAGATCTAAAAAAAAAGAGAGCATATGTCTCTTTCACTCAAGTATTTCTCCAGAAAACATCACAAAAGAGGATATTATATGCACATTTATTTGTTCTCTCTGTATTTTCAGCTAATGGGTAGGCCCAATTTTAAATAATTTCAAGTAAGAATGCTTAAATTCAAGAACATATAATCCTAAACATCAAATACTTTTTTTTGAGTCTTCAACCTTGGTGTCCAGATAAAGTGAGTTGCAAGCTTACATACACAGGCATTTGAGTAAATCCCAGTTAGATGAGATTAAATCTAGCAAGTGGATTTGACAAGTGAACAGGGACACTGACCCTGATCCTTCTTACTACTGTAGTTTAGTCCCTCTTCACCAACCCACCCAGGCTCTGCTCTGTCCCATGCCCTTCATGACTGTCCTGACCAAAGAGTGCTGCAAAGCTTTGGGTTTCAATGCAGTCTGATCAGCACATGGCAAAACTCACATTGCCAGCTGCACAAAGGCTGCCCAAAAGCCTCAACAAGCTGCGGTACCCAACACAGTCTTTAGCAATCCTGTCTCACACTGTTTTTATTTCCCTGAGACCCTGGCCCTCGCTGTCTGAGATGAGTAGCTGTGAGCTGGCCCCTGCACACCTGGTCCTCTGTGGGGCTCATTCGTGTTCCTCAGCCTGTCCCCAGCAGCACCTTTCCTTGGCTGTGATGGACAAACTGCCCTGCTCCTTAGGATGCCAAAGTGGTGCTGACCCCTGCACACCTTCATCCCCCTGCAGCCGCTGTACATTTGAGGGGTTTTTGAACGGCGTTATCTAAGACAGCCCCTGGCTTGCACCAGCTCTTCTCTGCTTTTTTGTTTGTATTTGCCTTGCCTAAAGCTTTGCTAAAGTGCTAACGTTTGTATAACATGCTGCTTCTCCTGCTGATTTGTGATGAAAATGCAGGTTGCCACACTCCATCTCAAGCAAGGTAGTGACTGAATAATTGGTCCCAAACCATTAATGCTGGTATCTGTCTGTGGCAGTGGCCCAGTCCTCGTTCGCTATGAAAATCAATGAAACAAACTGGGTTAACTTCCCCCCTAGGGAGAGCGAGCCAGAGGAGGAGGGAGAGAGCAAGGCTGGGGAATTCCCCACACTCCCTGCCCCTTAAATTGTCTGTTAAGTTTTAGGTTACTCCCCTTTCCCCTCCTACTTTACACCCCTTTCCTCACCCAGTTATTACATATGTATTAAGTTACTTTCACAGGTATCAGTTTCTGGAAAATTCTGCGTTCTTTGTACCTCCATTGGTTTGTTTGAGTGTACCCTTTTCCTTGTTTCATTTGATTGGGCACTTGCAGCAATGTATTCCCTTTCCATTGGTTAAGCTGTCTCTCCTCCCCTTGAACTGCCCCTTTCTGCTTCCCTTAAAACCCCTGTAACTGACAGCCCTTTGTTTTTTTGCCTCCACCCGTGCTCAGGTTGTTCCCCTCGGGCAATAAAGGATCAGTTGCGGGGGCAACCGAACCCATCCTGTCTCCTTTGCCTCTGTTCATCACTACTTTGTTATCATCTGATGCCCTCTTCGAAGAGGTCTTTGCAGACAGCTCCCAACCTAGCAGGAGCCAACCATCTGGACAAAAGGGACACAAAAAGTGGTCTCCCTGCTGAGACATATGTGCTCCCCATCCTGTGCGCTGACCATCCGGGCTAGTCAAGCGGGCAGTGACATCTGTCCTTGACAAAGGCATTTGTGTCATTAGCCTCACACAAGGTTATAAAATGTAAAAATATCTACAACCTTGTGACTTAGATGTTTTGTGGTATAAAAACAAAGATCAGAAATATCAAAACCTTGAGTTTAAAGAAAAATAGAGCACACTGTTCCACCTTTATTCAGGATGATACTAACATTGCTGGAATGCCTCAAGCTGCTACCAATCTACAGACTTATAAAGCAAATCAAGATGAAAATTCTGTGTTTATGCAGAGCTATTCATTTAACACTGCAGCAGAAAACAAAGGTCAGATCTCTAGGCAGGTAAAAACTGTATTATTTTCTTCAGCTTCCAGAAAAATAACATATTTCTGAGGATTTTATCTTCCTTTCTCTCCTGAACTTTTGCATTTCAATTTATGCTATTAAACAATGCAATCTTAGAGGTTCATATTTTTTTATTATGGATTTATTATTTTATTCCTTTCTTGCACTTTCATTTTTAGAACATTAAGAGTATCCACCTGACAGAAAATATAAAGTCTGCATCTCTACCTAATCTGTGCTTGTAGAGGTAAATTACATCTCTCAACACATGATGGAAGTGTCATATTGCTGCTTCATTCCCAGAAAAATTTCCTTCAGTTTCTCCATAAGCAGTGTTGCCAGAAGAGAGACTGGAGTAGAAGTGGAGAAAAATATTTACTCCATATAACTTAATTGTTTATCTGTCAGTGTCACTAGAACTGGTGACTAAGGCAGTGATTCCAGATCATTTGTTTCCCTTGAAATCCTGGAATATTTAATGTTTTCATTAGAACCTTTCTAAAGAAAGTATATTATCTAATTCCCAGTCAGTATAAAAAGAACGCAAAAATAAGCCCTTCATCAGAATCTAATACATGGATAAAAAGAAATCCTGTCCTTTTGAGTCTTGTTTCTGAAGGTTCTGAATACTAGAGATGACACACAACTATTGTGTCACACAGATGAAGTCAGAAGAGGGACTTTCAGTGCAGGTTTCCTGCACGCAGATAATGAAGACTCATCACTTTTCCTGTATTCCTTGCCCATCCTGGGCTCACTGAGCAGCAGGAGTATCTCCTCACAGCCTGGATGTAGCTGTATTCCCTCAGGCTTGGATAATTATTATCTGGATGTTGTTCTGAGGGCTGCAGTCAGTGTGCACAACAGCAGAAGGATGAGGGCAGGGGGAGAGGGGAGCCACCAAATCCCTGTGTGTCTGCGGCAAGAGCTTCCTGCAGCCCTGCCCTGCCACTGGGGCTGGGGGCAGCCCTGGGGAATAAATCCTGGGATTCCAGCAGCATTAGGATTGTGCCTCAGTGAATAACCAAGCTCTTTCACTAAGGTTAAAACCAAGAACATTTGCAGAGCTCTCATTTTCCCCTTACAAATTTCAATGGAACCAAAACAATAAAGCTGTTAAGAAAGTAAGGTGGAAAATAGGAAGCTTATGATACATGTCTGCAATTGAACTTTTCCTTTTTAGAAAATATTTACTGCAGTGTATTACAGCTAAATTAAATATTGTAAATGGATCTCTCCTAAGGGGATAAACTAAAATAAACCAGGAAGAAACCAAATCTAATTGTATTGCATTTTGTATAACCAAGCAGAGGGAATTACTTATTCTGACTCAGTTCTTTACCTTTAGTAAGACTTCCACTTCATCAATTAGACTAATATTTTTTTCGGTTTAAACCAAAGATGTATATGATGAAAATAATAAATATAGCTTTGAAATCTTTCTGCATTTTATATGTGAAGCATATATAGCAAGTTAACAAGAAATCTGATGTTCTTGCTGGCAGAGTACACCACATATCAAATACATTCTGTATGTCCTTCTTTAGATTATAGGGGGAAAATATATGATCTAGCTAAGAAAATTACATTTTAGTTTTAAAAAATACATTAATTTATAAAATATTACTTCCCTTACATTGGGAAGAATTAAAATACTAGTCATTATATTCTACTTACAGCAGAGAAATAGACAGATAAACACACAGAAAGAAGAGGACATGGTAAAGAGCAATAGCTATAATCATCATCACACAGGAAAATTAAGTGATATAACAAGAAGGTTAACTCTTAACAGCAATGGATGTTTAAAAAGACATAAGCCTGTGCCATTCACAGATTAAAAGGCACACATCAGATACAGTACTGAAAAGCCTTTGGCACTTTTTAACTAAGGTGCTTTGGGGTGGTCAGTGGATGAGCATGAGGGGGTTTGCAGATTGGTCTGAAGCGCCCAGAGCCAGGCTCACCCAGACCCCATCACCCTGAAGTGGCTCCATGGCCAGCACTACACTTCCATGGCTGGAGTCTCTATATTTGTCCTGCCTTGGCACATGTTTCCAAGGTGCTCTGTTGAAGCTATTCAGTAAACGTCAGGTTATTTTTTGGTGATATTTTGAGTATCTAGAATACTTAACAGCAACCAGTATTAAAAATTAATTATATATGGTAACAGTCAAGTATTTCTGTGTTAGCACGTTGACAGATAACATTACTCCACAAGTGTATTCCTTCTGTATACTTACTTCTCCAAGAATAAACGAATCTCCATCCAAACAGATCCAAAGTAATAAATAGTAAGATTAAAAGAATATAAGGCTTTCCATGAAAATATTTGTTACTGATTTTTCCAGTGTTGGGTCTCTTTACAAACAGCTTAAGAAATTTGATCCACTGAGGTAAGTGGAAGCAGTGTTCTAAACAGGTCCTTGGTTTCTGTGATTTATCCATACCACACAGAAGTGCAAACAGAAAAATAAATTTGTTTATTCCTCTGTATATTGACAATGGATGGCCCATGTATGGGTACAGAACATATTGAGTGGACAATGAAAATTTTTGCATCATTTTAGATTAGTATTAGAGGAGCTTGATAGTTGACTGTAATGAGAAAGCAGATTCAACTATTTGCTCATTATTTCCTGCAAAAGAAAGATAAACAACCTTAGGTCTCCTCCATATTAAGATGAGTGGAGCACATTCAATAAAAAAGCAACAAAGGGAATGGTTCAATGAATGCACACATTGAGTAAGGAGCCTGGGAAGCCAAATATATAATTCAGACCTACTAATGTGTATTAATTGACAAATGATGGTGGCGTCACCCAATCTGCTTTCTCTATGAAGATCAATGGGATCAGTTGGGCGGGCTTTCCCTCTCAGGACAGTGAGTCTGAGGGGGAGGGAGAAGGCAAGGCTGGGGAATTCTCCACACTTCCGGCTCTTTGAATTGTCCATCAAAGCTTTGGTTACACCCCTTTCTCCTCCTACTTTACGCCCCTTTCTCCTCCCAGCTATTTCCCTATGCATGAGGTTGTTTTAGTATGTATTAAGTCTAGAAAGTTCTGTGTTCTCTGTGTCCCCATTGGTTTATTTGAATGTACTCCTCCCCCTGTGTCATCCCATTGGACATTTGCAATTATGTAATCTCTTCCTAATGGACATTCCCTACTTGATCCTCCCCTTTGTGTTTCCCTTAAAAAACCCCTGCAACGGCCACTTGAAGCTCTTTTGTAGCCTTCTCCCCTGCTTGCTTTTGAGTTCTCCTGTCCCTTTGGGGCAGAGAATAAAGATGTGAGCTGCTGCTACATCAGAGCCCCTCTCTCCTCCTTTATGTCCGCTGAGTTGCTACTTTGCCAACGTCTTCAGCCAGTCCCAATGGGGTCAGGAGCAAACTTAACATATGCAAGTCTAAGAGGCACAAGCAGTCCCACTGTTGTGGCGTGCAGGTTGGCTTTGGGTGTTCCTGCAGCGTTGACATAAGAGCAGGAGGGTGTCTTGTCTCATGAACGTGTCCGCCTTCTGACAGTTGAACCGCCTGCTATTCACCTACCAGGGCAAGCGTGTCTTGTTGCCTGCTGGCCACGAGGCGGCCGAGTGGACAGCAACAATGATATGCTCTGAGTCTCTGTGTAATACAGCTACACATGTTCTGCTATAAATGCAATGTTCTGTTAATTTAATTTCAAAGCTCTTGCAGAAAATTTATACTGCCCACTCATTTTGGTGTACTTTGTAGTTGAAATACTGTAACTGAGAATCCTGCTCTTGTTGGGACAGATTCTTTTGCTTACAGCACATCAATCTCAAATATCTATATCAGCCAATTTTATATTCAGCAAGGGGAAAAAAATTACACCTTGGCGCCAGCAAGCCTATTAAAATATATATTTTTAATCGACATATGAGGATACAGTTTCTTACAGCTGTGAGCTTTGGGCTAGAAGTATCAGTTCTCAGTCTCAGCTTATGTTTCATGAACACTAAAAGTCCAGCCAGCAAAGCATCTTCATGGTCTGTCAGATATCAAGGTTGTATTGCAACTCTGTTATTTAGAATAGCTGAGCTCAGATATCTGTTAAGAGGAGGAGCTCTAAGACAGATACAAAATCCTCAGTAAATGTTACTTCACAGAGATGTGACACAACACTTTTTGTTGAAGGGCATGTCCTTCCCCTTCCCTGGGTGGACAAAACTTCTGCCTCCAAATCTTTGTAGCTCAAAAATAACAGAAAGGCCACAATGTCCTTTATCAGGCTGATGAACCTTTCCCAAAGTTTGTCTGATTTGCCTGATTAAGGCCAGCATGTAAGAGACATATTTTGTGGTGTCTTCATGCATTTTGGGGTGCTTCAACATGTGGCTCCAATTCTTAGCATCACTGAAACTGCACAGAGAATGCAGGTCCAGATTTGGAGTCGCAGTGCAGGATGGGTCATAGTAATGAGACCCATAGTAATGGGTCCCCAAGATAGTAAGGGCGATAGAAAAGGATGGACAAGGGAAATAGAGGGTGCTGGGATGGTTTGGCCTCGGGAAGAAAACGAGAAAGGGAGAACTCACTGCTGTCATGTTGAAGGTGGACGGACAGCAAGCAATGAGCATAATTCCAAGCACAGAAAATTCTGATTTAACATTACAAACAGCTTTTCTTCATGACCCCGGACAATCAGTTGGAGGTGGCTCAGACAGGACCTGTATGTCTCCATCTATAGAGATGCTCAAGCCTCAACTCAACATGGTTCTGAGCAACCTGTTCCCATTAGCCCTGCTTTAGACAGGGAGTAGGACTAGGTAACAACTCCTTCAGCTCTTTTTATATAATAAAAAGCTTCTGTCCTTGTGTGATTATATGACTCTTAGCATATATTATTGGGTTACTGCAAGCTTTCCCTGTTTTTGAGTCTGCCCTGACCATGAAGGCAGAAGTGCAGTGCTGTCACCACATATTATTTAAGGAAAGTTAGGATATTAAAATATTTTGCCCACCTCCTATTGCAAAGAGGCTTTCCAGAAAGCCCAACAGATAAAAGGCAGTGAGAAGGATTTGAAATTCCACACTCAAATTACTTTGATACCCCACAGAAAAGAGTGATAAAAACCCAATGCTAGACTGATACTATGACCTCAGTTTTAAGAACACCACAATAAAGCTTACTGGGTGTGAAAGTGCAGTGCAGTTGGCAGCACAACTGCACAAGTCATTTAGCAACTTATGACACACCATATGTGTAGAGTCAGGCAAGGAGGCACAAAGGAATAAATGGAAACTCTTATCAACTAGATTGATTTTAGCCGAAGAATGAAATCTCTATTAAAATGTCTTATTTTATGAATCTACATTTCACATCTCTCCTTTAGGCTGATAAAGCTAATGCAGTGCTCAGAGATGTTAACATCCGTCAGACAAGCAGCCTTGTTCATTCAGTACCATGAGAGCAATAGCATTCTCCTGCCCAGGCCATTTCAAAAATTCTATAGAACTGGATCTCTGGGTTGATTTTAGTCTTAACATATTTTATTCTCACTTTTTCTGCTGATTGGTTCTTACTGCATTCCTTGGGAGACTTGAAAGAATATTACATGTAAACATTACATGAAATGTAATCCAGCAATACATGTCTCCTAGCCCAAGAATAGTTTGGATTTATAGCCTCAAGATTCAGACATTTATCTCTTCATTTGGCTAGGACTCCCTTACTGATTTATTTGGCTAACTTCTATTACTGAGGTATTTGAATACCTTACACTTCTTATTTTCTCAGAAATAAAAGTCAGGATGGACTAGATTATGTTTCTTAACCTCCTTGGTCTGCCACTGCAGTAAAACCACACATAGATTGTACATTCTCAGCAACTGAGAGTGTATGGTAATTGCTGAGAATAATTTGGTATATTATAAAGAAATTTGAAAGATAATTACTATTTAGGACAATTCTGAATTCTCCCCAGTGGGACCCAGCTGTTGAAATGAAAGGAAATGTGTTGGAGGACACCCATCTGTCCAACTTCTGTCTGCATCTTCCAAGAGAATCTCAGCAGCAGGATATTAATTCAGCAATAAAAACTGAAACTAGCTTCCTTCAGGCACATGAAAGACAAAAAATTGACTGGGAACAGCCAGCATAGTACTGGAACAAATATCAGGGACAAATTCTGCCTGACCAAGATTTTCGTGATGAGATGACTGGTGCTGTGGACAAGGGATGGTGCCCACCTTGGCTTTAGCAAGATGACATGATTTCTGATAGCAACATTGTAGACAAATTGGCAGGGTATGACCTGACAAATAAATGAGAAACTGGGTGGAAAATAGACTGGACTTTGGGGCTCAAAGACAAGTGTCAGTACTATTGGTGATTAGTAGTGGCTTCCAGCAAGGGACTAGAAGCAAAATTATATCATGTTTTTATAGACAACCTAGATTGCAGGACAGCATGCACTTTTAACAAGTTTGCAACTGATATCAAGCTGATGGTGGGAAGGATGGGGCTGGGGAAAACAGCCAATACTCTGAAGGGCAGTGCAGCCATTGAGGAGGACATCTGAAAGACTGAGAAACTGGCTGATGGAAATCAGCCACCATTGATTCAGCGAGGGCAAATGCAATGTCCTGCATGTAGAGAATAATGTTAACAGTCAACACAAGCTCTGATTAAGTGCCAAAGGAACCGTGTACAAAAGACTGAGGAATTCTGGTGGGCAGAAAGAAGCTGCAATGATCTTTTGCAGCACAGTATGCTGAACATGGGCTCTCTTTACTCGGTAACAGCAGCAACAAGGATGGCACTATCCTGACCTACTGCTCAGCAACAGTGAGACCATACTGGAAGCTCAAGGCCAAGGTTTGAAATCCTGGCACAAGACAAATTCTGAAAAACTTAATCTAACATACAATTATTTTTATCATACTTAAAATTAATCAGAATATACTTGAGGAATCTGAAATTTCTAGCTAAAAGCGTGTCTGTCACTAATGTATTGAACAGATTCTTTTGCCCCGAAATATAAGCTTCTTCTCTAATTGCATGCCTCTTTTGATTATTTTGAAATTTTGTCTTTGGGCAAAAGGAGAAAAAATGAGACAAAAATGAAATTGAAAAATCATTTTTTATACTGGATGTGAGTATAATTCAGACTCTACCACAGCTTTCCCAATTAGTAAATGTATTTCCATGACTGAATTTCTGTGAGACACCCAGAGTGGTAGGTTTGCACCTATTCCTTCAGTGACAACAAGGCAAATTTTTCTTCCCAGCTTGCCCAGCCTAGTGCCCTGTATTGCCGCAGCAAAGGACAGCATCTGGCCTTTCACTGTGACCATAGTCACAGCTGTGTGCTTGCTCCCAGGCCACAAACAGGGATGGCAATGAAGTCTCATAGCTTTCAGCCGCAGGGATTAAACAACAGCAAGCAAGAAGCATCATCAATATAAATTAAATGCATCAATGTAGAGTTACAGCTAGAAAGCAGAAGTGAGAGCACTGCTAAACTCATATCAGAAGTGAATGCAGCAACACTGCTAGGCTGCAAACCATGGCAAGCAGTGCAGCCTACCATGAAATAGCATAAGAGAAAAGCATGTTAGGTATGTACCTGTACTGGTTAGTGCTAGCTTTTAGATTTGCAATGTTATTAAAAACATAGATAAGGTTGTTATAATGATCACTGTTTATGTAAGGATTTATATAAGGATCTATTTTTAGTTACTGCTGAAAAGGTATAAATACTCAGCTCTGTATCAATAAAATCGGCTTTTTGCACCCAATGCAATTTGTCCCGTCTCTTCCATCACCAGCTGCCATACGTCACATGACACATCAATACATATTGCAGGTGAAAAAGGTACCAAGGGGCCAGGGTGTCCCTAATCCCAGGCATTTCTCCTTTGAGAAAATAAATCACAGTAGGACACAGTGCAGAGATAATGATGGCCTTGCTGTTCAGACCACAAGACAAACAAACAGGGACAGGATATGAAAACAGGACATGAAAAAATGTGCCTATTTATGTAATACCATTTGTTTTCATGTACATCTGTTAGTTCAAGCCAAATATACCTTAAATATGCTGTACCCTGACATAAGCCCTGATGAAACCAATTATTTATGCAGCATGCCATATGTCTGGAAGTTATTCTAAGCTGTGATGGATGCAGATTTGTTTCTGTTAGATCTGAACAGCCCCATTGCCTCAGTACGCAGAGTAAAATGACAGAAAGTACCTCCTTAACAAGTCAAGCAAATTCTGATAAGAAATATAACTGCTTTAATATTTTCTTAAAAGTATTGCTATGAGCAAGTGCTATTTTTTAAAAACTTTTATTCAGAAATGAATGAAATGAGAACATAAAAGTTAAACAACTTAATTAGGTATATGATCATTAAAGGTGACATTCATCCCTCACCATAAAAACCCAAATAATTGGTAACATGGATAGGGTTAATTAGATACTTTTTATAGACCTCTATAAAATGATATACAGTACAACTCTTAGATAAATAAAACAAGGAAATATTACTGTAAACATATTAATGTAATGCTGTTACAGGGATTTTTGAATGTGCAAGGGTTGGGAAATTCTAAATTACACCTCCCACAGCAACTGTATCTCAGCAATAATGCATATACAAAAATGTCAAGTCTAATGCTACACCACGTATGATATCAAAAATTGTCTTTGTTACTGAGTAGACTTATTTAGGGCTACTTTGGGATTCAGAAGTTCCACAGAATGTTTCAGGGACACCTATTCCCAACTCAGCAAAGTATTTAAGCAAACATCTAATATTAGGCATTAAGCCAGTCTTTTTGACATCACCTTCAATTACAGACTTAGAGCCAAAAATAAAATTAGTGTTTCATGAAATAGAGCCACATAAAACCCATAAGATATGTTTTATATAGCTAAAGTCTCATTGTGATTCCCTGGTGGGAGAAGTTGTATTCTGCTAAGCATGTTATATATGGTGACATAATTTCTTTCTATTGACATTTTTTTAAGCCCGGACACATTCACCTGTATTTGTTGCTGACCCACAGAGAAAAGCTATATTCAAGCTGCAGTTTAAATAATATAAGGCCTGCCCCTGTAAAGTAATCAGCCTCTTCTGCCTTCAACATCAGGTGCAGATAGTTTTAATCTATGCTACATGAGGTGTAAAGCACAGCTACCAAGCTATAGATTTCTAAGAATTGCATAATTAGTGCGGGAAAAATGGCACTGATAATAGACAAACACAGTTTAGTAGGCACTGTGACACCCATAAATATTTTTGGTTTACATTCTGTGAGATGACCCACCTAGCTACACTTCAGGGACATCAGAAGCTCCAAATTAATGAGAGGTAATAAATACCATAACTTGGATTCATCTTAATGACTACCAGCAACTTCAGTTACAGCAAGAGGAAATTCTGGTGGGATTGTGGTGTGAGTAGAAGAACCATTTTGGGGAAAATGTGCATAAAGAGAAAAATGTGCATGTAAAACTAAAACAATCTTAATGTAAAGACTGGCCTGCAGACATAGTTTGCACCAATTAGGTTCTTTACCATCCCAGTGCAGAAATATCTGCATATTATGGAGGCTGAGAAATACAGACTGAGAGAAAAAAAAATCCACAACAAAAGGAAGGTTTTGGTACAGATCTAAGAATACTCATGCATCTGTGACATCTTATTTTTTTTCTTATACACATA
Source organism: Pardalotus punctatus (assembly GCA_013400915.1). NCBI lineage: Eukaryota > Metazoa > Chordata > Aves > Passeriformes > Pardalotidae > Pardalotus > Pardalotus punctatus. The sequence continues at coordinate 40,064 of VZTX01002854.1, read as the reverse complement.
TCTCTAATGGCCTTTGAAATAATTCTGAAAATACTTAATCTTTCATCTAAAATTGTATTTTATTTTTCCCAGAGATAAAGAGGGTAATATATGCCTTAAGATAGTTGCATATTTATGAGCACTCATTTTTTAAAAGAAAATAGTGCCTTACTGTTTATCTTTAACACTGCACCACTTTCACAAGACCTCATCTGCCTCATTTGGTCATTTACAGTGACACCAAAAAATACAAGAGTCATCCCCTTCAGAGTCTGAACAGTGGAGTAATAAAGGAGCTCAGTATATAAGAAAAGCTCCATCTTGGACACATGTAGGGAGGACGTTTTCCTATGAGTTTTCCATGGTGACACAGATCCTGTAGGCAGACCTTGGTTTCCAGCTGCCAATTGTGCATCCAGACCTGTTTGTTGCCCACCCCAGACTACTCACCTGGCTGCCCAAATCTCATTGCAGCTCCATTCAATTAAGGTGCTCTTAATCAAACCATCCATATCTTCATGTTCCTATCAGATTGCTTCCATACATTCCAAATTTTGCACTGCAGCAAACCTTAAGAGTAAAACCTTGGCAGGTAAAGGATTTCAACTTCTTTTGTGACTGGTCTGTGTGCTTTGCCTCCCCTAATATACACTGGTGGTCTAAGGAGATACTGAGGTGATCGGAGTCCTCAGTGAGAGGTGTGGAGCATCCTCTGTGCTCTTTGGGGGTTGGGCGGGGTGTTTGGGGCACATTGAAGGATCCAAAAGTTCAGCATCCACAGAAAGCCTGGGGGCTGTAACACTTCTGCTCTTTGAATTATGTCTGCAGCTGTGGTTTTGAGCATACAACAAATTCTGAAGAATTTTGAGGGCCATAGGAAGGGGACATTTTCCTCTGCTGGAGGATCAGTTTCAAGGTAAAGAAACTGAACAATTAGCAACTACAAGACAATCAGAAAAAGCTTGGGGATTTTTTTATTGATGTTGTTATTCTAAATCTTATGCAGACAAAGCCTAGGCTACACTTTGTTGACATTTGTAGGAGGAGGTTGTTGGCAGAAATCTCAGCAGCAATGCATAGCTTATCATATGCTACTGTCTGGTCTCAGCCTTACAGGATAGAGACAAACAAGTTAAAAAAACAGGGGAAAGAAGCCAAGGTTTCTTCTCCACAGTCCTTGACAGAAAAACCATTTAGAAAAACAAATATAAAACAATTGGATTATTTTTCTGTTTTCTTTGGCTATTCTCTAGATAAGTATTTGATTTAGCAGCTTTCTTTACTGTTTCCCAGCCTTACATGTGTTGATTAGCAATAAAGGTGGCTTTGCCTCTATTCTGAGGCAACTACAAAAGCACATTGGGAGTTATTTCAGTGCTATGTATGGTGCAGTGAACATCTGTGAAATTTTGATGATATAGATCAAGAGGACAAATTAGTCAGATTGCTCTGGATTTGCTTTTTAATAAATCCATTACACCACACAGTATTCTTTGTCCCTCAGATTCTTGTGCTTTGATTTTCCCAGAATAAGAAATTTTTATCAAAACACTCTAGAGTATATTTTCTTTTTTTTCAGGAAAGAAAATAATCTCCTGTAGTGAATTTTCATTAGAACATAGATTTTTAAGTGCCACAAGTACAGTCTTCCAATTTTTTTTAAATTATTTTAAAAATATGGTGGATTTCCCTAGATGTCCACAGGATAGCTGAGCAAAAATTTATTTTTCGTTTAGTCAATTCTTAGAAATACTGTGTTCTTGATGTTCCCGTTCTTGATGTTCCCTATTGATTTCCAAGTAATTCTTATTTTTGTCCCACAGATCTCAATCAGCAGCAGCACTTTTAGATGTGAAAATATCACTGAAAGGCAACACCTGCAGAATCATTATGTAAAACATTATTGCTTATTGGTCAGCCTCACAGAGATTCATACAAGAGATTTGTATTTAAATAATTTCTAAGAACTTCACTGTTATTAATTCACCATAAAGGACTCATACCTATGTAAAAAATCCCACAGAAAAAGAATTAAACTATGTTCTATTGGTAAAGATTTCAATTTAGGGTCATGTAGGCAAATAAATAGGCCTCCCTAGCTCCCACCTGACACATCACAAATTACAGCAATGCCTCTACACTACTCCTATTCCCTGTCTCATAAACTGGACCTAGAAACTGTAGAATTATTTTTGTATATCCAGTTCTCATGTGCAAAAAAAAAGTTACAGATTTCAGGGTTTAGAGGAAGAGAAAGAAAGAAAAAGAAAGCTGTTATTAGTATGTTTCCTATGCTTTCAAAGCAGCAATTTTGAACAAAATGTGCGACTCCCCAGATTATACCCAAAGAAAAAACAAACATCTGTGGCTCAGGGTAAGCAGAACAAGATTAAAAAGGAGTAAGAACTATAAGATTTCATGGTAAGTAGCAGTGCTGTAATGAACATTAACTTCCACAAGTTTATGCTACGTAGAATGAAACTATTTCTCGTGCTTATTACCACTGGCACATGGTTTCTCACTGGCCATTGGAGTTCTGCCTTTTATGTTATTTTGTTACTCACACCTGAATACCTACATTTTTTTAAATCCCAGGGCACATCCCAGTTCAATTATCTGGTATAAATGCAAATTTGGTGTTTATGCACACAGTTCTGTATATTATGCATTGTATTTGACAGATTTTTAATTCCAATTTATTAGTTGCTGTTGCCATAGTACTTGATGAAAAAAAAATAAGATGCTGAAAGCTCCTTAGTGACTTAGAAACAGCTAAAGCAGACAGAAAAAGTGCTCCGGAGTGACTTAGCCTCATCAATAAAGAGCCCTTAAAAGGCTTTTATGGATTCACTGTATGTTTTGAGGTTGGCAAAACAAAGGAAAGCAAAAATAATGCTATAGTATGGCAGAAATGTTGTGTAAAAATTGCAAAATATAGTAAACAGAAATTTAAACTCTGCACAGTATACTGCAACATTCTACAGGCAATGTTTTATGCATTAGTGGTACATACATATCACTGTAAGTACATGAAGTATCACATTTAGTACAACTAGTTTTAAATCAAATGCATTCTTTTACAAATCATACTACAGAGTCCTTATGAATCTATACTATTAAGTGCAGTGCTACTATAAATAATTTAAATCAAATTACATTTGTCAACTAAACCAAAAAAATACCTTTAATTATATATTATCCTTGACTTTTTTTATTGTGTTTGTCCCCTTGCTTGTGGACTGATAAAAATCTGTATTCTGCAATTGATCTCCCTGTCATTAGAATGAATTAATGATGTCCTACCATTTTTCCAGTGGAAGGAAGAGACTATTTCTTTTAATTTCCATTTCATCTGACACCAAGGGTACCGATAGCACTGCAAAAAAATGTGCTTTAACGCAAATATAAATTGTCATGGAAAAATGCCAAAACCAATACAAGAGCATGTCAACAATTAAAAATGCAGTAAAGTTTGGGGTTTTTTTTCTGTCATTATTCTGGTCATGAGATTTATAAAAACTTCTCCAGTTATGTCAGCTCACATGAAAGAGTTCTTCTGCCCATAACCCCAGCATCACTGCAGGTCATGGCCAACACACCCAACACCATCCCCTCAAGCTCCATCAATTTCGGATGACCATTTTACTGTCTGGAAAAGCCAAAGAACTGACAAATCCAGAGGGGGATCTAAGGCAGGAGATCACAGTAGCCTTTTGTTATCTCTGTGATTGTCCAGCAGCTGGGCCAATTTGTAACTGTGTGTGTATAACTGGGTACCTTCCAGAGACTGAGCATCTTCCAACGACAACCCAATATTGGTATTCACATATTCAAAAGGACGTGTGACCAGCCAAGAGCTGGGAGGTTCTCCGAGACAAACATCTAGTTAAAGCAGAGAAACTACTCTCCACTCATGTGGCTGAAATGTAAAATTCACCAAGGAAAATTCACAAAGGTCAGTGGTGAGCAACAGAAAAGCTTTAAGAAACCAGTCTTAGTCTCAGTTTTTCTAAATTTTGCACTCATAGATGTTATTTTTAAATTTTAAAATGAACACAAAAAGAAGAATGTTAGAAGGAAAAACAAAAAAATTATTTTACTATACTTGCAGATTAACTTCTAATGCAAATATTTTGGTTTGCAGTAACTCAAATATTTCCATTTGACAAACAGTAATAATACTCACAGTAAAGTCTGAAGTATTGGCAGTGATTATTTCTCATAGTCATATATAGGATCAAGTTTTCAGCCTGGTATTAAGATTATCTAAAATCTTGCAAGCCAAGTATTTTTATTTTGTATCATATTATATATTGGTGTTCTTCCAATAAAATACTTTAAAGATTGTTTCTTGAAAATAACTCTTCAGACCCACGACATGAAATAAGACAAGAAAATGGAAATGGGAGTATAAGCACAGCAGCTCTTGGAAGGAAGGAACAGGTCTGTGCGGAAGGTCTAAAGATGGGAAAATGAGAAAGCAAACAGAAATGTAAATATGCAAGAGGGGCTGTGTTTTCCTGTTGTCATCCTGAGGTAGAGCAGATATCAATCAGACATAATCCCTGAAATACTTCCTTGTGTAATTGCATCCATTTGGACAAAAGTCCAAACCAACCAACCAAAAAAAAAACCATCAGCATGAAACCTGGGAAGGTCTAAGTCAGCCTTTACCTCCCATCTCAGACTAAGTACTTCAACGGAAATACACACTCACAAATATGGAATGTGAATTCCTTTGGTGAAAGGGTGGACCTGGCCTCCGATAAAGTAAAAGGCAATAGGAATATGCATGGAAAAAGAGGCAGCTGAGTGAGAGGGTGATGGAGAGAGAATTCACCAGAGAGACAGTTTTTGGGAAGTGTTCTGGCAGCAAAGAGGGTTGAAATTCTGAATAAGTAAAGTGTTTCCCATGGGTTTCATAAGATCTTTGTAGATGTTTTCAAATATAATTGTGTCAAATAAATAATCTGATCTCATTATACATTCCTATTTAAAAATTTTACCAAGACATTCCCATCAAAAGGAATAACAAGGAGGAAATTGTGTTTGGTTTGGGGTTTTTTTTATTTTTTTTGCCATTGTCTGGGAAACTGATTTAAATGAAAAATAAAGTTTTAACAAATATTGGTCTGCTTGGATAATTGTCTTTTCTTTTTCCCTCCCTCCTTTAAAAAGAATTTTTTTAATGCCTATGGAGTTTGAATCACAGACATGGAAATCAGTGAGCACCATTCTGCTGGCTTCAGAGCACAGAGGAGGAATTTAAATTATTTTGTCCTTAATACCTTGATTTTTTTTTTCTTCACTTTTCTTCTGATTGAAGAGCATGGAACTATTCTCAGGCCAAGAGCTCTGTAGTTTTTTCTGAAGGACTCAAGACCCCAGCTTAGAGATTGATTTGGCTTTCTTCCTTTTTTAAAAAAAGAACAACAGTTGGTCATAATTAAAATTTATCTTGTAATTTTGAAAGAGCAGAAAAAATCAAGGGAATGTATTGCCATGTGGAGAGGGAGTGGGAGAGATAGTATCTCTTTTCATTTATAAACAAATATATGCAGAAAGGGAGAATGTGAACACAAATTTCTTTACTTCAAAGAATTTCCAAATGGTCTTGTCTAACTGATATTTTCCTAAATTGGCTTATACCATAGGGATCAATTAAAATATCATTGCTGATACACTGCTGCAGGCAAACTGCAAGTCTGGACATGCAGAGCCATATTTCATGATGCAATATGAACTCATAGGATGAACTGAGCAAAAATATATATATAAAGGGAATGTCTGGAAATATTTTTCAGTGTATTTGAAAATGTAGTCAAAAAATAAAGAAATAATCACTCTGAACAGAACACTACAAGGACAGGATTTTATATGCTTGCTACATCTATGCATCCTTCTCAGGTGTGTGAATTAAGGGCCTTTGCTCCCACACATGTAACAAAACCCCCAGAGGGCAACAGAGCCCTTGTTTGCACTGGGGACTCTGCTTAGGAAACCAGGGTCTTCACTAATGGACATAGGATTACAATAAACACTATTTCTGGATATTGCAGTGCCCCCTGGTCTCAACACAATAAGCAGCCACTTAAAACAGGCTGCTATGCATTTCTGGATCAAATTAATCATAGAGGACAACCAGCTCTGTCTTAGAGCTCTGTTATACCTTTTTGCAGCCGCACAAGCAGTTCCTGGAGACATACACTGGATTGTTAAACAGAGAAGTAATTTTGAGCAGCTTTTTAGAAGTCACATTTGAAAAATAGAGTTCTGCAATAGCTGCTGGAATGAACCATGATGAGAGATTGAGAACCATCTAGTGCTTTGAAGGGAACATCTAGGAGCTAACAGAGATGAAATGTAAAGATATATAATTCAAAAGCATCATTCTGCATGGCGTACTTTTACCCTCTTGGATTTTTATTTCTTTTGCTGTTACTTGTTATTCAACAATTAAGATGCATTCCCTTGCAAATGCTTTTAGACCTCCCTATATTGGCCATACTAAGATACTCTGATGGAAAGAATAAATGTGCCCCCAGTTTAAAAGCACAAGGATCAGCACTTTGTGTGTCATGCCAAAGATGGAAATTCATACAAAAAACAAGAGACAGCTCCAGTTGACTATTTTGCACCACCACACTCGAAGAAGTGCCAACCAAACTATGATTTACCGAAGAATAAAGTCAGTGCGTCTGGTACAGGAATGCAATATTTCACCAAGCCAGTTAACTTGCCTGTCTCATGTAAGTTGTGAAACCACGGTAAGAGCATTACCAAATTCATATTTAAAATGCTTTGGTAAAATACTACCCACTAAATACAGGAACAGTTTTGCACCTGCAATTCTCTGCAGGCTTTACATGATTTATCTTTTTTACTCCGCTGTCTACATTTTAGCAGCAATGGGTTAGCAAACAAAGCTAACCCACAAATTATGCAGGCTTCAATAGAAACACCAAAGTGAATGACCACTCAACAGAAAAAAAAAACCCAAACCCTTAAAATTCCATAACTAATACTCTGTAAATGAATGAAAAATACATGCTTCAACCTTGTCATTACCATGATCCGTAAAACCTAGCTGCACTTTTTAAAGTAAAATTTTATTGGCGGAATTATAGTTTAACACAAAAGCAAACCATTACCTACTGTAAAAGAGTTATATCCTTTTATCCCTTTTGTGGTCAATTTGCTTTTTCAGCCTCAGTATCTTCACCACTGCTGTTTGATGAGTCAGCTTTCCCGTTAACTAGAGGTGTAGACCCATCATCTAATGAAAACACTCTGCATTTTATGATTCCCTAGACTGTAGTTCTGCATATTAAAATAGAATTTCAATATCGGTGTAAGAAATAAAATAAAATCTAGCATCTGTGGTTTGAACAGAACAGATAAAAATGCTGCTCATTTAATTTTAACAGTATTTTTTAATGTTAGACAGTATAAAAAGACGCCCTGGCTGTAATTAAAAAATGCATATAAATTAGAAATAAATTGGTAAAAACCAGCACAATTGTTCCGTACATGGAACAGTTTCATTAAACATACAAATTTGATGGCAAAAAGTTTCATGTCCTATTTAAAAGTAACAGAAATAAGATTATACAATTTATTAGATATTGCTTTCATCTGTGCAATAAAAACAGATCTAATATCAATGGGTTTATCTCATTAATCTCTTTAGGTTTCTTAACACTTTTCAGTAGCCTTAAAGCTATTATATGTAAAAGGAACTAACACATTCTGTCAGGAAGTACAGAAAATGATGGAATTTTGGGGGACAACTGAATCTTATTTCCCTCTGTTCACTGAGAAGATCTTTAACACCATGATACAGGAAAGGAAATACCTAACACTAGTGCTAAGGCAAAATAGCCTTTGTATGTTTCATGCATAAAGTCTACTGCTTTTGTCACTCCCCTGTAAATTAAGCAAAATTATATTATTTTTTCCCCCTTTTTAGTCTCTTCCCTTTTCAGGTTAATGTACATGGCTTCTCCTGCTGCTGAACTCAGCTCTAGAAGGGACAAACTTTGTCACTATACATTTGCTGTCGCGCTTATTTTTTGGTAGTATTGTTTCCCAATATAATTTCTTGCATAAAACCCCTGGGAATTTAGTAAAAAAGGAGTAAGAAAATGATGCTAAAAAGCATTAGAAGCAATCTTGCTCTCTAAAGTTTTTGTTTCCTTTAATTATTCCTCTTTTTAAGAATAGATACATAGCAAGAGTAGTATTTTCTGTAACAATACCCAAGGTTGCAAGAAACAGATGGATCTCTAGCCATAACTGCAAAACTTATTCTACAGCACAGGTAAAAGGCACATAAGAAGGACCATGTTGTAATAAACTAAAATTTCTACAAATTAAGAAATATATAAACTTATTAATGGAAACTTTGGCTGTCCAAAAACTTTAACTTAATATTAACTATTAATTGTTATACTCAAGCACATTTATGCACAAAACAAGAGGAAACAGTAATAAAAATAAATAAGTAAAAGCAACAGCATAACTTTAGAGAAAATCTTTAGTGGAGTATCTGATTTTGTATGACAAAGTTAAATATATTTCTACTCCACTGACTCATTTTTCTATTTCTCCCTCCTACCCCAATGTATGATATACAGTTGCACCCGCTATATTTTGCAGTGATGTTTCTTGTTAATCCAGTGCTAGAGCTAAGGTTAAATCAATGATGCTTGAGGTCCCTTTCAACCTGGTACTCTAGGAATCTATGAAAAAAAGTAACCATAGGATTAAATTTGTTATGATATAAAATGTTTCATGATGTGGTGACAGTCTGTCCCTGCAAGATGTGGGAGGCCATGAAGTGTACCAGAGTGCAGAAATCTGTAGATTTAGTCAGTTCAGATGGATGCATAATTTTAGTGCAGGAACTTCTAAATAAATATAAATGATGAAGTAACCTCTGAAAGAAAGAATAGCAGGACTAAAAAAGCCTAAAGCTGTTGTTACACATAGATGGACATCTAAAGTGTGCTGCTTCATATTTCTGGTTGTATTCAGAGGTCACCAGGTCCTGAGTAGTTTTTTAGCGCAAGAAAACTAAGGACTAGCTGAGACCAGCCTTGCTCTACAGCTGTCCACCTTCCCTTTCTGTCCTTATCTTCCTTCACTTTTCAGTGTACTTGTCCACTCTTGATTATGCTCATGAAGAAGCTAGACATTAAACCAGTGGAATTAATGTGATATTTCCTGATATACCATTGGTTATTTCTGGTACCTTTATAAGGAAAACTAGGCTGACAGGTACAGAGAGCCAAGTCCTATTTAAATGATCATGCCCAAATTTGCTCAGATAGACTGTGGCACCAAACAAAGACACTCCTGGCCATTTCTGCTGCAAGCAGGAGAAAGACTGGGAGGCACAGTGCTCTGCAAGGACATTGCTCATCTCAGGGAAGAACAGCACTATTATCTCCTGTAATACAGGATTACCTGGGAGCTCCAGCCATGGAGGAGGGCTAGTGGCTCAGCTAAAATCCAAGATTAAATGCTGTAGAGGATCTCTTGAGTAGAGAGAAGTTGGGGGAAAGTTTCCCTCCGTGAGGAATTGGAAGAAACTATTAACTTAGGAGGGCTTATGAGAAAGCAGGAAAACATCAGGAATAAAAATCTGAAGAAATCAAGGCAAATTACTGTTAGACAAGCTATTTCAATAGGAAGTGGGTCAGAACTAAAGCGGTTTAGATGTCATTTACCAGCACTTGTTTTTGCTTTTTCGATACAGAAAACCAAAATGTTAACATAAGCTGCGAGAGTCTTCCTATAAATGATTGGGACATCTCTTAACTAGACAGAAGGATGGGAATAAAATAATATGTATTACTCCAACACCTCATTTTCAGCACAATACCAACAATAAAGTTTGATTTGTGCAGTGAACACCCCCTCAAGGAGTTGTACAAAGTAACAGTGCCCCAGCTTCTCAGATTTAATAAAACCTATTATATACTAAGGAACAAGATCAGTCCAGAGAAGCTACAAAAACACATCAGTCATTGCTGAAGGTGCCAGTCGGTAATCCTGACTGGTCAACACTAGGCACTTCTACAAACTGCCAACTTTGAAATTAGCTGCGGCTATGTGTGTTACGACACTGCATTATACCTGAATTGGATGTTGCATATCAATTGACTGCATTGGTGCTTCAGCACTTCCCATTATCTGACAGAACGAACATATGTGCTCTTGTCCTTGGGTCACAACAACCCCAGCACTACAATGGGCTGGGGTAGAGTGCCTGGAAGGCTGCTTGGCAGAAAAGGACCTGGGAGTGCTGGTCAGCAAGGGCTCAGCATGAGCCTGGAGTGTACCCAGGTGGCAAAGAAGGACCTTATGGAATAGAATCCAGCCTTGTATCAGCAGGACCAGAGAAGTGATCATTCTGCTGTCCTCAGTGCTGGTGAGGCCTCACCTTGAAACCTCTGTTCAGTGTTGGGCCACTCACCTGCAAGAAAGCCTTTGAGGTAATGGAAACACTATTTTCATATACACACACACACAAAAAAAAAATTTTCATACAAAAAATTTTATGGTAGGTGCTGTTGTCTATGTAGATGATCTGTGGATAATTTAAACCCAGAGGGTTTTTCTTCACAGCCTTCTTTTGGGATCCCTAAATCCCTCCCTTGCCTTGTCCTGATCCCATTGCCCAGACCTTCCATATGTCTCTGATTTTGAGGTAGTTATCTGAGACCAAAACCTTAATACATTAAAATATAATTTCTTCAAATATATTTTGTTTCTCTGTGCTCACACTCATATCCAAGGTAGTGTCATGCAAACACAGCAGACTCTGAGGACCATGACACCTTCTTCACAAAGGATCCTTGAATCTAGCTATGAAGAATACAAGGATGAGAAAGAATACAGTTTTTCATCTGTTTTTTCAACTTTACAATTGAAAATTATTAAAATTGTTGTGTTCTCCTGGTCAAAATCCTAGCTCTATAAGGTTTTCCAGTGCTACTCCATAACGAAGAGCAACATTTTGATTGCTAGCATGGTATTCAGACTTAGGCTAGTGGAATAATATTGCATGGTGCAATGACAATTTATCTTTTCACAAAGCAGACTTAGGAGATCTTTTGTGCAGACAGAAACATGTCTTGGTGAATATTTCACGTTGGTGTGTTACAATACTGCAGTGGCTCTACTTTCAGTAAAACAGTCTCGCAGGAGTGTGTATTTTGGTTACTGCTCAGGATACTGTTTTGCACTGGAGAAACAGAAGTGTGTCCAAAGATCCCTGAAAGGCAGGCTTGCACTGCAATTTAGTGAAGGACTTTTGAAAGTGTAGGATGTCATTTTGCCTTTGGACTTTCATTTTAAAAGTCAAAAGACTTTGCAGAATGAGTAAAAAAAAAGTAAAATCCACATCCTGTGGGCATAAACACAGGCAGTTCTCCTTGCCTAGGGAAACATGTCTTGGTCTTTACTTGAACTGGTCAGAAAGGCAGTTTCAGACAAAGATTTTTAAAGGTCAGAAGTAACCTTAGATCTTCCATTCTGCCCTTGAGTACAAACATAGGAATATAGCGAGCATAGGAATATATACACACACACACACACAGAGACACTCACACACACACACAAAGACACACGTCCACAATTTAAACTTTCGTCTATTACTTCAGCCATTTTCCAAGTGTCTGGCTATAACAGAGAATAAGAAACATTGTCTACATGCCCAGGCTATCTACAAAATGTGTACAGCATTTCCTTACTCCTCTCCTACACATAAGTGCACTGTTCACATGCACAAGCTTATATCTGATAAAATGTTCCAGAATATCTGTGTCTGAAATTTATACATATTTGGTAACAGAGTCACACTTTCCTGGATTTCAAAATCTTGGTTATTCACCTCTTATTTATAAAAGTAAGGAAAGAAACTTCTGCTTCTTTCTAAAAATCCAGTTTATTTCTCAAAGCCAGTTTCTCTCAGGAATCAGGACCCCTCCCAACAACCTTCAATCTAGTTGTTCCAAGAGTGTGATCCCAAGGACTTACACTCTTGCTCAGAGTTGGTATCAGTTGTTGCTGGCCCTGGTGTCTAACCCACACCTCTTCTACCAAACCAGTCAGGTTTTAGAAACTAGAAGAAATGGGTGAGGCAGAATAACAGTTTTCTTTTTTCATCTTTCTCCTATAGTTTCTTGAAATATCAATTGTTTTTACTTGTTTTAAGGCTCAGTGGAGACATTTTTTTCCTTTGTTTTGTAGCAGTGAACTCAGCCAATCTGAAATTTCCTTCCACTTATAAAAATAAATGCAGATGCTGACATATCTTAAGAAAGACCAGTACAGCCATGCACAAAATACAGTTTTCTGGCACCTCCAGGCAATTTCATGATGCAAGTGATCAATCAACAGACTAGAGGTGATGCTTTGTTGGACCTGTTACTCACAAAGAAGGGGTGGAAGGGATGAAGATCAAAGGCAGCTTTGGCTGGAGTCACCAAGACACTGTGAGGTTTAAGGCCCTAAGAGAATTTAACAAAACAGAATTACAGATTCTGTCTTCAGAACTGATGATTTTTGGAGCTTTAACAAAGGTAGCAGTAACCCAGAGGCAGAAGGATTGAGATAGGGAGAACTTAAGCCAATTAAACTTACAGAAGTCTTTGGAACCAGAAAGGAAAAAAGGAAACACTTCACCCATATTAAAGAAAATTGAAGAGTGTTACATACATTGATTTGAACAAAATATTTAATACACCATCCTTAGTTTCCTTCTGACCAGTTTGGTGAGACATGGGGATGGGTAAGTGGATAGTAAAGCAGGTGAAAAATGGTGTCAAGTGCTGGGCTACTCCACTGCTACAGCTAGTGGCTACTACCTCTGATGCAAACCACAGCTCTGCAGGATTGCCCTGGGACCCTGAGAGACAGTGGGCTGCCAGAAGGGAGCAGTGCTCATGGCAGCAAAGCCACTGCTGACTCATGTCTGGATTTGCACCAGCCCAGGGACAGGCCCTGATCCTTCCCTGCTGCTTGGCACCAAGAGTGCAGGGTCCAGCATGAAGGGAGTTGAAGGGTGCTGGGCTGCTTGATCCTGGGTAACAGGAGGGCAAGAGGAAACCTCATGGCTTTCTGATGCTACCTGGTGGGAAAAGACAAAGAAGATGTTTGGTGATAAGAAGGAGTATCAATCTAAAAATTTGGAGCAGGGTAAAGTCTGATAAGGCAAACAAAAATTATTGTAAGGGCAGTTAAATACTGGAGCAAATTGTCCAGAGAGGTTGTAGTGTGTCCCATACTGGAAACGTCTAAGACTTAACCAGACAAATCTCTGAATGAGTCCTGTTTTGAGCAGGGCATTGAAGTAGATGTCCTCCAGAGGTTCCCAATGCCCTGAATTGTTCTGCGTAATTCTCTTCAGTGATCCTAAATATTTTGGTTATATATGCATTCAGACAGGAAGCATATTTAATTTTTTTTTCTGCAACACCTTTACTGTTTTGTTAAATTTATTACAGCTCATGGTGTTCATGGTTTTACAAGGAAGATCTAATTTGCACTTGTTAAGTTTCCCTAGAGGATAACACGGACTTTTCTCGTAATCATACGTATGGAAATTTTAACTACAAGATCTTTTCAATAGTATGGCTCCTTCATCAATTAGACCTCAAGTTGCTTCCTTGGCAGGCTGTGTGTCATGTGGTCTGTACAATCTATATATTTCGTCCTTTGCCCCACTCGGAGAATTTATTTTTTTTTCTTTCAAGAGGTTAAGAGATCCATGTAAGTGTGTCTGAAAATATAAGGGGAAATTTTAGCACAATAGCACATTCATAGATGCATTATGCAGATGATCACAATGTAGTAACTGCTGTGGAAGATTCTTTTTTGTATTGTAATATGATAAAAATTTACCCTATGGTATATAGTCCCAAATCTAGGAATTTAATGTAAAATGCCTTCAAATGTAACACTGTTTTGAATTTTCAGGCAGTTTTTTTGTTTGTTTTATTGTTTATTTTTTTGGTTGGTTGTTGTTGTTTGATTGGTTTGTTGGTTGGGTTTTTTTTCCTCTCTGTTTTTGTCTTGGTTTGTGGGGTTTGTTTTGTTGTTTTGTTTTTTTGGGTTTTTTTTTGGTTGATTGGTTGGTTGGTTGGGTTTTTTTTAATTTTATGTACTATTTAGGGCTTAAAAATAATCAGAAACTGGTTCCTAACTGAATCACAGGGTGTGACAGTTTTTATTGGCAAATTAAAAAGACAAAGTTGTAACCTTTTCTAACTCAAAATCATGTACATTTTTTGTAGAAATCAAAGGGGGAGACAGGGATGGCTTGCCACCATTTGACTTAAAAATATGATAACCTTTGTTTCCCACTCAAATAGTCCAGATGGGAGAGGGTGGCAGTACCATTTAGTCCAAACCACTTATCCATAAAGTGCTGAGTTTACAGATATTTTAAAATGCTGCCATGTGAATAATATTCCTGTGTACATATTCTTAGTTTATGGGCACTTGCCATATGGTGTTCTGCAGTTCAGCCTTTTTTTTTTAACATACAGTGCATGTGCTTGTGTCAGTCTCTCCCCACTGAATTCTGCTCATAATTAATCTCTCAGTTCACGTAATCATATCCTCTGTATATTCTCTTAGTGAAGGAAGTGAGTTCTCAGGGGTGTAACATCTTAGGCTTTACTTTTCTCTGTCCACGCTCAAGAATGCTAATGTGATTCCCTGAGTTCTTAGCAAAGAAACTGAGGATTTACAGTACTCCTCTCTCCACTGAGGGGTTCTTCTTCCTCAAGGCTTTGAAGAGCTGACCTTGCAAAAATTGTTTTATGCACCCCCTTTTAGAAAAGAGCTTACCTGTTTTCTCAGTCTGATGCAGCTACTATTAAAAGGAGTTTCCATGGATACTGACATCAATAGGCAATGAAAGACGGCTGTCCTCCTTTCTGACCCACAGGAGTTCCTTGCTGTTGCTATGGCAAAGCTTACAGATGTCACTGGTATTGTTTTGCATAATCTGATTTAAAATCTACAGTCTGGGCAAACATATTCCTTAGGGATTCTGGGTAGAACAAGTAAAAAGTTCTGATTGATAAGAGTCTTGGAAGTTTTCTCAAACTTTAGGATAATTTGTAAAAGGAATAGATTATTTTACTAAATATACTTTTCTGTGGGTGTCTCTCAGAGTTATAAGTAGAATGTTCAAAAGAGACTGAATCTCAGCAGCCTCTGAAGTTCTCTTATAGTAGTTATCAATGAATTTCAATTAAACATCATAGATTTACACCAGTTATCCCATATATATAAAAGTAATACTCAAGATATAAATCAGCATATAACTACATTTTGGAATTTCCTCATCATGGACCTGGGTCAAAGAGCAGGTAAAAGGAAGTACCTCAGTTCATGTAAGCAGTATGTGAACCTATTTGCAAAACCTAAGTTAGATATTAATGATAAAAGGATACAAGTATTTTAACAACTTCATATAAAGTACTCACTTTTGGTGTTATATAGCTGTTATTTTATTTGTTTTATTCCTTGACCAGAAAAGTTTTCAGAAATGTTCCTGTATTTAATAAAATATTTTCCTAAAAAAAAATTAAACATTTTTCCCATTTTGTCCAATACACACCTAAAAAATAAAGAAACCCAGTCCCCTTGAGATCCACAATTGTTTCAAGTGGCATAGATGTGACTTCTCCAGCAGTTAAGATTTACTGCATGTGTCCCAACACTTGGAGATGGATGTAGGATGCTCTGCCAAAAAGAAGAAATTGAAAATTGGAATAACTGGAGAGGAATACCAGTCAAAGAAAGGGCCTGACCTCCCCACTGAGGCATTATTTTATTATTTTATGTCACCTTGATTAGTCTGTTTGCTTGAATCTTCTGTGTGTATGTTTTATTGTTTTTTTTCCTATCCTGGTCAAAAAGGGCACATTTATTGTTTAGTAAGCAGAATTAGGCTGGCTGCAGTTTACATAGTCAATAGCAGTCAAACACTAAGGTCAGTGTCTATCACACCTTGGAAAAATTGGGGTTAGAGCAGGTGAAATTATCATTCAATTTTGGTTTTATGGCTCTAATAGAAAGCCACAGAGTCCCTGACCCCTGCTGCCACTCATGTCTTGCTCTAATAGCAATATACAACCTTTGACACTCAATTAAAATAGGAAATAAGGCAAAGAAGGGGTCAGTATGCATGTCTGGCCAATCTGAGCTTTTGGAACAAAAGGTCCTAACAGGCTTTCAAAGAGGGTGGAAGGGGGCAAAAGGGGAGGGCAGGAAGGACAGATAAAAGGAGGGAGAAGGGAAAACAAAGCAGGAAGGGAGGAAGGGGTAAAGGGATAGGAGAAAGAAAAAAAGCCCTTCTGCATTTGTGTTTTGGATGACCTTAAGTGCATCCTGCTGCATTGCAATTTATACACACATTCTATCTCTCTGCTAAAAGCACAAGTTTGTCTTCTGGCTGCTTGAGTGGGACAAGGTCAATGCATTTGGTTTTAGAATGTAATAAACAGCCCTTTTCTTTAACTCTCTTTGCTATATGAATGAAAAATAAATTACTTATCTTCATCTGGTGCCTCTGTGTGAGGGGAAAGCAGAAGAGCCACTTGATTTTGAAAGCTAACCCCAAGTAACATTGCAAGCAAATGGGATCAGCTAAGAGGAATGATTTGCAGATTAATCTGATACCTGTCACCAGATCTCAGAGAAAAGGAGGCTCTATCAATTGCTCTTACTTGAGGGAATAGGCTTCACCAAAAAACAAAAGTCCTTTAACTATCCCCAGTCTAATTCTATATTTCTATTGTGGGCTGCATAATCTTATAAATTTTTAAGGCTATATGAATCTACAGGAACAACATAATTTTACTTGTAGTAAAATAAGCTTTTTGAGGGAAAGATATTTTCATGATCAAAAAAATTGTCGTTTCTATTCCCAGCATGTTTTTTAGTGTGAGATGAGAGTTGCATATTTCCATAAAGCTGTTCCTTCCACTAAACAAGGCAGCACAGCTCTAGAAGCACTACAAGATACTTTCAGAAGAGCTAAAAAGTGCATCTTTGGATTTGCAGCAACCGCACATGATAGTTAAGATTTACTGAAGGCAGACTGAATAATGTGCCAGCAAGTTTCAGTCAGGGATCTCTTTTGCCTCACCAGAAATTAAGGAAAAATCCCTTCTACAATTAGGACAGATTGCAGATTTCTGTTAATTCTTTTTCTGGAATTCCCATTGGAGTTTTACAAAGGCATCCAGAAAGGATGATGCAATGCAGTTTCCCAGAGGCCTGGAACTATATCTGGGCCCGCTAACAAAAAACCTGTTTGCTATCTTTGTTGGTGACACAAAGAGTGGTACTAACAGCGCCTCAGCACATGTGCTGAGCACCAAACTGAGTGGTGCAGTTGACACACTGGAGAGGAGGAATGTCATCCAGGGGACTTCCACAGGATTGAGAGGGGCAACTGTAGAAACCTCATGAAGATCACAAGGTCAAGTGAAAAGTGCTGCATCTTGGTTGGGGTAATTCCAAGCACAAACGCAGGCCAGCTGGAGAATGGATCAAGAGAAGCCCCAATGAGAAGGAGGTGATGGTGGATGAGAGGCTGAACCAGCCATGCACATTCACAGCCCAGAAAGCCAAAGTCATCCCTAGCTCCATCAAAAGTGTGGCCAGCTAGGCAAGGGAGGTGATTTTCCCTGTCTGCTCCTCTCATGTGAGACCTCGCCTGGAGTGCTGCATCCAGCATGTGATGGATGTAGACCTGTTGGAGTGAGTCCAGAGGAGGGCTATGAGGATGATCAGAGGACTGGAGCACTTCTATGAACACAGGCTGCGAGAGTTGGGTCTGTTCAGTCTGGAGAAGGAAAAGGTCCAGAGAGACCTCACAGGGCCCTTCCAGGACATAAGGGGGATGTATAGGAAAGATGGAGAGGAAAACTTCACAAGGACATGTAGTGATAAGACAAGGAGGAATGGCTCTAAACTGAAAAAGGACAAGTTTAGATTAGATATAAGGAAGAAATTCTTCACTATGAGTGTGGTGAGGCACTGGAACAGGTTGCTCAGAGCAGCTGTGGATACCCCAACCCTGGAAATGTTCAAGGCAAGGCAGGATGAGGCTTTGAGCAACCTGGTCTAATGGAAGGTATCCCTGTCCATGGCAGCGGGGTTGAAGCTTGATGATTTTTAATCCCCAATTCCATCCCAAACCATTCTAGGATTCTAGGATTTTCTTATAAACAAAATCTAACTCTGTGGTTGCATAATTAAAGGAAATAAACAGGAATATCAGATGCATGCCAATTGGCACTAAAAATCCATAATTACTTGATTCAGAGATTAAGTTAGAGGGTGCTGTAAATTCATGCTAGACTCTGAGCACAGATTTAACTACTTTCCCAGCTCTTTGTGAAAGAAAGTGCTAGTTTCTAATGTGTTTTGGAAAAAATATGCACCTCTAAACCTAAGCTGTTATTTTTAAAAATATTTTTTCAGCACACTGGTTAAAATATTTAAAACAAATGTAGAGTTACAAGCTCATGCACAGTCAATCTAAAGGGTCACGGAAATCAAGAGGAGCCAGTTCAATGATTTTTTTTATCATTAATTTTCTTAGCTACATCTCTTTCTGCAGATCTATTGAAGGATCCTTAGCAAGGAAATAGGATCAGAGGTTCCAGTAACTCCAGGTAAATTCTAGAAGTCAGCAGAAATTATGTTCCAGGCAGCTCAGTTTAATAATCTGCATTTTCTGTGAATTCCTTTCTCATAATCACTATTTTTGTTTGGTTTTTAATTTCTTTCTTTCCCCTTCTCCTGAGAGGCAAAGCCAGACTCTTCCTGGTTGATAATAAATTATTAGAAATGTTCTGGTTTTGTTTGTAACCACAGCTATCCAAAACAGATAAAATTAGGGAAATATAGTTCAGACTAAACCAGCTAACAATAACTCACAAATATGTTTAATTTGACAGAAACATTTCCTCTGCCTTTGGAAAAAATTTGGAATGGATCTCTGAGCTTCATATGGGGAAAAATGGTTCTCCTCACTTTCAGTTGAAGTAGTAGTCTCCTCTCGAACGACTTTATACTTGGTTGATGTGCTGATTTTGGCTGGGGTAGAGTAAATTTTCTTCACAATAATCAGTGTGGGGCTGTGTTTTGGATTTGTGTGGAACACAGGGTCAATAACGTAGCGATATTTTTGTTATTGCTGAGAAGAGCTTACACAGTGCCAAGGCCTTTTCTACTTATCATACTGTCACAGTGACAAGGAGGATGAGGTAACTGGGAGGAGACACAGCTGTAACAGCTGATTCCAATTGACCAAAAGGATATTCCAGACCATATGTCATCATGCTCAGTATATAAAGTGCGGGGAAGAAGGAGGAGATTTTGAAGTGATGACATTTGTCTTCCTAAGTCACTGTTACGTGTGATAGGGCCCTGCTCTCCTGGAGATGGCGGAATGCCTGGCTGCCCTTGGGAAGCCATGAGTGATTTCCTTGTTTTGTTTTGTTTGTGCGCATGGCATTTTGTGTCCTTATTAAAGTGTCTTTATCTAAACCCATGAGTTTTCTGGCTTTTACATTTCTGATTCTCTCTCCCCGATCCTGCTGGTGGAGGAGTGTGCAATAAGCTGCTGGGGCTTGGCTGCTCCCTGGACTAAAATCATGACAGTTGCAAGACTAAGAAGAAATAGGGAAAGAAGGACCACTGATTGCTATGTATTTTGAAGGCCCAAGCGGATCAATGCCTTTTGTTTTCAGCATGAAGCAGTTTAGTTAATATTGTTACAATAGAGGATTTTCTGCAGGCGAACTTAACAAATTTAGTCATTGAGGGCCACTCTACTTCTAATAACTGGTATTACCACATTTTTTGTCTTACATTACAGTGTAAACATACCTACATGTTCCTATCTCTAGCTAGGAGAGAAACTTCCAAGTAAGCTTTTAAGTATGTGTATTTTTCATGTACCTAAGAATGTTTTAAGCAATCTCTCCCTTGTGATTTCATTAGTTCCCCATTTCCTATATTATAAAAAGTCAAGAGGCATGATCTATTCCACTAGTTTTGAAGAAAACAGTTTTCTTCTGCATGTTTGTGGGTTTTTTTTCTTTTTGTTTTTTTTCATGGATTTATTAAATATAAGTAAATCTGAGTCAGTTACCAGCAGTAAACTAATGAATCTGCCTATTCAACCAAGTGTACAGCATCTTCCAAATTTGAAGACCATCTGGAAATGATTTCTTAGAGACCTTTTAGAGTGGTTCTGAGACCTTGCCCTGTTTTTCTTCTTCTATGACTTACTTCAAGCATATTAAGGTCCATGCAATCCTTTCCATTGATGTGTCACAATTTTAACTGGGCTCTAAGTGGAAATAGCCTCATTTTGCAAGAAGAAACATGATTATTATGAGAAACTGCACTGAATAGTAATGGGAAGTATTGCATTTTTTCTAAAGGACAGGCTTGCTTTGAATTTTCTTTACTTATTGCAGCTGCAGTTAAAATTATTCTGCCATACATTGCTCCATTCTGTGTTCAAGAGTGAAATAGAAGTTAAAACTTGAAATACTATCTGATGTTATTCTCATATTCTCATTCTATCACCATTGCAGCCGTTATTAACAGTCCCCTTTACAGCTAATAAATAAGGGGAGGGATTTTATCTATTAATCTTACGTAACGCATAATCCCAATGAGATGCTGTTTTTATGATGTATTAGATCATGCATCATCAGAGCCAGCTGTCACTCTAATGATCTATTGATGTAATAAATCATAGTGGAACACACTGATAAAGTATTACTCAAATCAGAGTGGTATGCATGTGAAAAGTGGAACTGCAAAAATTAAAAAAAAAAATAGATTAAAGCAAAAGAAAACTGCAGCCTGAATCTGGATTCTGTATCACCAGGCAAACAGAGAAAAGAAACTGCCACTAACTGTTGGCAACAAGGCCTTAAATAGAATTCTTATTCAAACAAATCAAAATTTACCTCCAAACAGGATCAGGCTTTGAATGTCCTCTGAGCTACAATTACTGGCATCAAAAGAACCACTCATGAACTCCTACTTCACACAGCTTAAAACTGAAATCCCAAGTCACCAGTTCAAAGTCTATAAGAGGCACTTATCTGAATTTTTTTTTTTTTGGGTTATACTTATAATTTAGAAATAAAAAGCATGAAAGAGAACAGAAGAAAGAGTTCTGACATGCTGAAGCATTTTGGTTTGACCCTTTCAGACAAAATATTTTGATTTTTTATTGTGAAATGTTTTGAGTTATACATTGAATGTTGGAACACAAAATGAGTCCTTGAACCTTCATAAGGATTTGTGTATGTGTGTGTGTGTGTGTGTGTGTGTGTGTGTGTGTGTGTGTGTGTGTGTGTGAAACTAAAATATATGTTATTGTATTAAAAACAAAACCTTTTCAGTCAATTATTTTCATGATCAGTTTTTCTTCAATTTGTAAACTTAAGAAGTGAAGTGGAAACTTTACCGTATGAGTCTAATTTCATATGATTAAAGATCATTTTCTCTTACCTGTATCGAGCAGAGTAAACCTTTATACACAAGCAGAGGGAGGGAGGGATGGATGGATGGATGGATGGATGGATGGATGGATGGATGGATGGATGGATGGATGGATGGATAACCTATCATAAGCACAGCTGTCAGCAAATTTGTCATAAAATTTGTCTATTTTCTTTGCAAGTACTGCTGCTCACACAGCAAATGAGGAATTACACATTTATGTGTCTGTTCTGCTTTCAGCAAAAGTTATAGCCCAACACTGTCAGCAGGTCAGACCAGCTGCTAAGCTGCTGAGAACGACGGGTTGCAGTTTATTGACTGCAGAATCTGGGCCTCATTGTTTTCAACAGGTGCCACACAAAGCCTTGCAAAGTTCCATGACCTTGAAAGTTTACAATTAACTACTTTGTTTAAGACCTGTACAAAACCAAGCAATATCATTAGCACAAATGATACGTTGTGGTAATTTTTTTTTTCTGGATTTCTGTTAAAATAGAACACTTTATAGAGATGCAAATTACATCTAAACAGTAAGAAACACTTCTGCTTTTAGAGGTTTTATTTATAATATACAATAATAAAGAAATGTTCAATTGATCTGAACTCTTTACCAGAGTGCAGCCAATTCAATTATTTATAATTATCTAAGTGATATGGCCAAGCTAATTTGAAAAGATCATTCCACAAAGGCAAACTGCTGTGGAAAGCTGTGTCTCTCCTCCTGTTATGAATGACAGGCAGGCACAGGGTTATTAGAATAGTAAGATGAAGCAATTGTGATGTGAGTTTCACCTGCAATCTGCAAACAGGTTTAAATCAGAGCCTGGCAGGAAAATTATAAAAAGTCAAAATTGTTAAGAAAAAGTCCCAAGGTTAGGTCTTCAACACCTCAAATACTTGAAGGACTTGCTGGGTCACCAAACCTGAGGTCTGTAATATTTGTAGAAGTAAAATCATTTTTACCAAATTACCCACAAAATAATACACTGGGAATTCAAATTAAGAGCATCTCTTCGTACTAACATGACTTCACTTGAGAGATGGAAGTGAGATTTCCATCTATTATTACATATTTTCCCTAGGTCACTCAGATTTCCTTTTAAACCCTGCAAACTCATGCTTCCAGATTGTTCAGAAAGGTAACAGCTTTTCTTCCTGCATCACTATTACCCTTTTCAAAAACTATTTCAGCCCACTGGGTGTGAACTATCAACCATTATGACATGGAAAGATAACATCATGACCAGGAGCAAAATTTACCCTAAGTTTGTATTTTCTGCATTTTTTGGATCTCTATTTGAACAGCCTACATATATGTGAGAATCCCCTATATACATTTAGCACCCTGTCATAACCACAAGGACGCCTGTATTCACCATATTGAGGATATGAGAACAATGAAAATGGTCTTTGGTAAACTTCTAATGCCAGAGGTTTATTTCAGTTTCACATACATGAAGAAGTAACAAAAAAGAGTGGTGGCTACAGCTGTGTTTTACACTGAAGTTTGCTGTTAACTCTGTTTCCAAAGGAAAGAAGTGAACTCACAGAGAGATCTGAGGCATGAGAAACCATTTGCATACTCCCAAATAATAAAATTTACTAAGAAGCCTCTCAGACTGGTGGAACTTGGCTGGAATTTTGTGGGTTTAGTTTCTCATTCCTGCAAGTTTTCAAACATCCAGGTTTACATTAGAAATAATGATAACAAAATTTCTGATGAAGTTGGGATTTCTGCTTCCTAGCAGGATGGAAGTATAAAGAAGGAAAAAAATAAAAAACAATTTGGAAAAAAAAAATTACAGCAAACTATTTTATACCCTGGAAGCTACTGGACTCCAATCTAGAAGGGAATAAAGTAGATTCATCTGTTCTTCCTGAATGTAGTAATAAGATAATTTGACTGTGACAGTGTTACAGCATGAACACTATCTACACACCCTAGAACTGAATATTTGCAGTTGTTAATCAGTAGTTTCCCAAATACATTTTGAAAGTGTATAGAAAATTCATGCCTATTGTCTTTTGATTTTAATAGGAGAGCTTTTCTTCACACCACTGAGACAAAGATCAGGCAATCTGTGCTGCTGTAGAACCTTAAATGTAATCTTCCATTCTGGGGCATAGGCCTTAGAAACACTATGGTCCATTCCCATGAGAATCACTAGAAGGACAACTGTGGTTAGTAAGAATAACTGATTATGTATGAACAAAGAAGAAGTGTTAGAAGGAATGCAGAATAAGTGGGAATAGGACAGAAGTTGTAACATCCAAAGGATAACAGGAGTGCTGATTATATGGGAATAGGAGAGAAGTTGCAACAAGCAAGGATTCTGACTTTATGAAAATAAAGAAGAAATCGCAACATCCTAAAGACAAGCAAGACAACGATGTCAAAACTTCTGACCAATCAGAACATCAGAACGAGCGTGTGGACACAAGCATGAAGCAAATGAGAAGTGTCTAATAATTTGTGTGATTGTGTGTACGGTAGTAATTTTAGTGTAAAGAAATGCTAACTTGAGCAATAAACTGGCTACCTGAGCATCATATTGGTGTGCAGTAGTCCGTTCCTCACATCGGATCCCGACACTTCCACATTCCATTCACTTTCTTCCTTTTTTATTTTCTTTTGATATTATTTCATTAATATGTACTTAACTGAAAACTACATAACACATTCTCAAAGAAAATTTAGTTCTACAGAGAGCAAAGTCTTAAATCTCAGAGACCACCATAAGAGCTGGATTTCAGTTAAATCCCCATCCTAAGACAAGATCACACAATATTCAAGGAATACAACATGACCTTTTAGTATTTTCCTTTATCTGTAGCCACTGATGNTGTGCAGTAGTCCGTTCCTCACATCGGATCCCGACACTTCCACATTCCATTCACTTTCTTCCTTTTTTATTTTCTTTTGATATTATTTCATTAATATGTACTTAACTGAAAACTACATAACACATTCTCAAAGAAAATTTAGTTCTACAGAGAGCAAAGTCTTAAATCTCAGAGACCACCATAAGAGCTGGATTTCAGTTAAATCCCCATCCTAAGACAAGATCACACAATATTCAAGGAATACAACATGACCTTTTAGTATTTTCCTTTATCTGTAGCCACTGATGAAATTAGACTTTATTTACTGATTATTTTTAAATAAAGAATTCTGTTTGAACTAAAAAAAAAAGCAAGAAGGAACTGCTTTGTAGAAAGGAGGTTTACAAGGAATGAAATTGGTTTCTGGCATTAATTATAAGATAATATTCACACATGAATCAACCAGTGCCACAAACAATTATCACTTGAGATTATGTGGTCAAAAAGGACAATTAGGGCACCATACATAGGTAATGAGAATTCTTAATTGATAATTTTTCATGCTCTTGGATTAATCTTGTATTTTGTCCTTAGCTCATCACACACATAGAATCATTTAGTCTGCAGCTACTCAACTCACTGAACAAGAACAGTGACACAGAGAATGGGCTTTGAAGAGAAAAGATATCTCTGTGGCCAGAGAGGAAATCTGCATTGTGCTTTAGCCAATATTATGAAGAGGGTGGAGCCAAAAAACATGCCCAAGAACTTCCTTTTTATCTTGGTTGCATCTGTGAAAATTAGGATTAAGTTCCGTGACACTCCTGTGGTCACTGCAATATAAAGTAGACACCAGTGAGAAAATATGTTTGAATACTTCACTTGTCACCTCAATACACTGCTCACAATTCTCTCTCTTACTTTCATAAGGCAAAGAGATGTCAACACTAAGGGGCCTGGGGTCCCTCCACTTCTATCTCCTACTCTTTGCAGTTTGCCAGTGTCTTCTGTCTCATTTGTTCAGTTAATATTCCATTCAGGAATTGCTACATTAAGCCCATCTATTTTGATAATAATTTTATCAACTCAAATGCTTCCAATATTAAGAAAATAAAAAAGAAATTTAAAAACTAAAAAGTGAAGGCAAATTATTTATGGAGAGAAAACTAAAGGAAACTTTTTTACTTTAATCTTGTAAACACATTTTTTGGCCATAGAAGTCACATTCACAGACAAGATACTAGACATAAGTCAAGGCACAGGGACAAAGACATGCAAGCTCTCCATCAAAAGCATAACATTGAATGAAAAATTGAACAGTAACTTATTTTCCTTCTGTTTTAATCCTCTTCATGACAAGAAAAAGGCAAAAAATTAATAAAACACTTAAGCCTTTCCCCTTTAGGTCTTATAGGTCTTATGTTAACTTTGAGGCAGATGGTTCTCATGGAAAAGTCCTGGCTTGGTGGAGATAAATTACTTCATTGAGGCGTTAGAAGCCACCTCTTTGCACCAGGATGAATATTGTACCTATTCCTGAAAAATGAAGATTCAGTGTTAGCCAAACAAAACTATGCATATTTCTAGTGCTCTCTGGCATGAATTCATCCACATAGTAAAGCCAACATAAGAAAGAATTGGAGTCTCATTGATCACTCTCTGTAATTAATTACAATGGAATATTTTTAAATTGGTTGTTTTATCTCAAGAAGTAAAAAAAGTATGTAGAGTAGACGATGATAAGTGAAATTAATAACAGTGGAATTTGATGGCTAAAGAAGCTACTGAGCAATATACTATTTCAAATAGAAATTACAGAAACCTTGAAATAGAAATCTCCATTATCAATACTGAACTCCTAGGATGAAGCTTTTTGTGCACATGACATGCAGTGGAAAGTCAAAAACCTCAATGCCTGAATAGTTCCAGGATTTTTCTTGTTAGACCAATTAGTATCTGCAAAGGCACTCTCTGTGGATACTGCCCACTGTAAGGTACAATAAAATGCATGCACATGTTATTTTTTGAAGCATAATGCAAATCCACCTATATTTTACAATCTGGTTGTTTTAATGAGTCTGCTTTCAGCAAACATATTCTTGAGACACTATACAATCTTGCAGGAGTGATAGAGACTCTGATGGAGCTCTGATAGTCTGGTAAAAAGACACCTCTGATTTACTTATAATCAAATACTTTCTATTTTGCTTACAAAATTATCTGGCCCACATTGTATTAATAATATTTGCAGAAAGAATAAACTGAGCATACATGGAGGGAGTGCTTAGCAGTAAAAAGAATTCCTGTTAGTAAATACTTTCGGCACTCCAGGAGTAATCAGTATCAGATCAACTTTAATCCCATTATTGCTACTAAACTCTTCAAAATTTCCAAGAAAAGATGAATTGACACAAGGATTTTTCATACTTTTAAAATTAATTTTATTTTGTTTTTGTTCTATTCATGGAGTGGGAGGAAATTTTTCTCACAGAACATCCAAAACTTTCTGTGTAGTCTCCTCATTGCTTCAGTATGACCTTAGCCTTTTAATACTAAATAAGCCTGTGTAGCATTTTAACTCCAAGCATCATTACCTTGTCATCTCTAACTTTACCTTTTTGACTTCCGAATATCATAGTGGTTTCTACCTAATGCTTTTATTAAAAACAAACAAACAAACAAACAAACAAACAAAACAAAAAACCTAACCAAACCAAAACAAAACAAACAAAACAAAAAAAGCCCAAACCAAAACCAACCAAACAAAAAAACACAAACCCCAAAGTAAAGCTGGACCACATGGAAGTGTACAGCTTACTTTTTCCTATTGATTCTCCTCCTGCTCAAATTAATTTATCTTTATGTTTTAAAATATTTTCTTAACTACTTCCAATGCAATTTCCATTGTAAATTTCCACTGTAAATGTGTTTTTATTGACCTTTCCTGTGAGCACGTCCTCTGGCCTATTCAAGGAGATGACAACTCCTGAGTTTGAAGGTGACTCATGGTATTAATTGGGTATTAGTCCCAGCTATGCTATAATTCCATTGATGAAAACTGTGGTTAACTCCTTTATGCCTTCTCCAAAAGCATATTCCTTTATTTATTTTCTATTAGAAAAACTGCTGGCCTTGACAGAGCACTATCAAACTACACCCACAAAAAAATAAAATCAAAACAATGTTTGAGGGAAAAAACAAAATTAAACAAACTGTTCCAGTGGAAAATCCTAGTAAATGTGGCAGTAATGAGATAATTCATTAACGTGTAGTACAGATGTGGGTCTTTAAATGGAAAATTCTTTTAACGCTTTTTGGTTTTCTTCATGGAGGTCAGGAAAAGATGAAGCAATAGTGAGAGAATATTTAAAGCACAGCTATTTCCAACGTGCTGGGATATCCACAAAAGATTTCATTCCTGGTGCAACTCTAATGAGAACATGGGGTCCTCAAGGCATGGCCACAAAGACCTTGCAGGTAGACATGATATGTGAAGCTAAGAGCTTCCTGTAGCAATAATCATGAACTTGATGAGGGACCAAAACTTATTTTCTTGGGCTGTGCATTGTCTAAATACATTGTATTATACAATACAGCTATACATCTATAGCTGCTTGCAAATACTGTGTGGCAGGATAGAAAGTAGCATACCAGCTGGAAAAATGAAAGTGGCTGTAGTAAAGCAGAGGTTTGTGACACCAGTAAATCATAAAACTACCCAAAAGGATTAAAATTACTTTCAATATCAGTATAAAGGTATTAAAATAGTAAAACTAACAACAACATGCAAGTATTTTCTAACATAAAGCCAAACACAGTTTTGCATAACTGTATGATCAATGTGATCACTCAAGTGGGAAATATGAGTTCAGCTGCTGAAAACAGACATCCAGGAAAGAAAGTTGACAGACAAAGGACAAGATAAACAGAGGAGACTGTGTACAGGCATGGAATCCTTCTACAAAGACAAAATAAAACAAGATTAGCAAAGACCCTCTTTCAGGCAAGGGGTAATAACCTAAAACCATCAGGCCTCAGGAAGGGAAATTAGAGAAAAAAAGACAAACCCATGTTGGCTCTGACTTCTTCTATCCAACAGCTGATCAGGCCAATCATTGTCACTTCCATGACCAAGAGCCACCATGTATTCCAGCCAACAGCCCTAAATATATGCCATTAGTCCCTTGATATTGCATCTTCATAACTTGTGCAGGCCATTAGTGTGAAGACTTACTTCTTTGTATATGTAGTTATGATGATTAATACTGTGTAAGAACAGATCTTTACTGTCAGGTTGCTAATGAATTAATTTAGTAAAGCTTTTTTTCAGAGTATAAAACTGAGCTGATTCTTCACTCTTAAACATTCCACCACAGCAATCCTTGTAACTGCTTGATTGATATGTATAGAGAAATATAAATTCAGTGGAAACATTATCATTCAATTTACTGCAAATACAAGAAATCTAGATGTCTAATGCTTTGCTAAACACCTTCATTCATGAAGGCAGCAATGACACTTTGGTTTCTACTTCTGAAAACAGAATTACAAAGGCAGGTGCTTTTAAAATATACATTAAGTGGTTGAAAACCTATTTGCCTTGTGAGTCCATGCTAAAGCTGTAAGATTTAGTTGATTTCTGGCATTTGTGTCCCTTCCTTATAAATAAGATGTTGGCAAAACTTGTGTATTACAAGATTACATCTCCTTGTTGAATAGCAATAGGAATATATAGAAGTAAAATAGATAATGCCTCACAGGCCTTTGCAAGACTCACAGTTAAGATTTGCAGCTAAAGGTCTTGCCAGTCACCACCATTTAATTAGCAAAGTAATGGATTACCTGTAAAAGAATGCAGTGTCTGGAGCCTCCTTTTATGAAGGACTTCAATTGCTGTCATTATTTGCTACCTCCTGCTTAGCTAACAGGTTGTGATGAAGAACACATTGTGCACACTAAACGTATACAAACCCCATCACTGTCCCATTTGGGCAGAGCCCACATCAGCAGAGGCTGCTGGGCTGGTATGTGGTCTCTGCTATAGCAGTGAACTGTTCCTGCTCTGAGCTCATCTAAATTAAATTGTCATACTTTTGGAGTGGAAGACAGTGCCATGGCTTGGGCTCCTACATCCTGCTTGGTTGGAACCTGCTCTGTGCTGAAAGCCTCTGCCACCCCTGGGAGAGGTATGATCACCCAAAACCCTTGAGATAGGGAGGTCAGACTGGAACTCTGGTGCCAACTTCCAGCAGGAGCCATTTGGTGTGCCAGTTCTCTTGGCTTGGCTGACACAGAGGGCTGGGCATAGACATTGGGAGCATATTCCCAAGGCTCTTGTCTATCTCATTTTAAATCTCTGTTGTCTGTCAGGCTGGAGAAGCATGTCAGCAACAGACAGGAGAGCTGATACTCAGGCAGAATGGGTCCCCCAACTGAAATGTGTGCAAACAGGAACCAGATATCTATAGAAGTTCCAGTATCCCAAAAGGGACTCCTGAATGTTTGATGTGTACGTACTGCTCTCCTAAACCTTCAGGTAGGCAAGTTCCTACGAAAGGTACCATGGCTTAGATAAAAACAGTGCACTTAGGGAGTGTCTTGGAGTCCAAAGGATGTAAGGGAAACCAGTTTCATTGGGATGTATTTATTAGAATGCGGAGGCCTCCAAAAGTAAAACAGGATTCCAAACCAGAAGTTAGAAAAAATCTGAGGGGGGAAAGAATAAAAAGAACAACAGGGGACCAGGCTGGTGCATTTATGTTAGATGTGAGTTCACTATGTAGATGCTTTTGAAGGCAACAGTCTCTGACCAGCACTCCCAAGTCCTTCTCACAGGGCTGCTCTTGATCTGTTCATCCCCAGCCTGTGCTGATACCGGGGCTTGCCCTGACCCAGGTGCAGCACCTTGCACTTGGTCTTCTTAAACCTCATGAGATTCCCATGGACCCACCTCTTGAGCTTGTACAGGTCCCCCTGGATGGCATCCCATCCTTCAGGAATATCAAGAGCACCACTCATCTTGGGGTCATCCGCACATCTGCTAAGGATGCACTTGATCTCTTCATCTGTGTCATTAATGAAAATATTAAATAACACTGGTCCTGATACAGACTCTTGAAGCACCAATTGTCACTGATGTCCATCAGCACTTTGAGACTGTGGTGGTTTTACTTGGCCCAGTTTTTGCTAGTGAGTAGGGAGGGGCACAAAGATGGCTCCTGTGTGTCCTGTGTGAAGGTTCTGGAAGTTTTTCACCCTGTCCAGCAGAGCCACTCTCTGATGGCTCTGAAGATGATGGACATGCTGCTGGCCAAACCTGGGCCAAGTAGAGATGTTAGTTACGCCTCTGTGAAAACACATTTAAGAAGAAATCAAAACAATGCATGCACTTCTTTTTAGCCAGAGGAGGAGGAGGAGGTAAAAATATGTGAGGGAAAACAACATGGAGACACCAAGGTCAGTGGAGAAGGTGGGGGAGGAGGTGCTCCAGGCGCCGGAGCTGAAAACACTCTGCCGGCCGTGGTGAGGACCATGGGGGGAGCAGGTGGTCCCCCTGCAGCCCATGGAGTCCAGGGGGGTGCAGGGATCCACCCACAGCCCGTGGGGAGGTGCCCATGCCCGAGGAGCAGGTGGATGCCTGGAGGAAGCTGTGATCCAGTGGGAGTCCCAGTAGAGACTGAAAGTTGCAAAAGGCTGTGGACGAGAGAGAAAGGCCTTCCCCCAGGATGGAAACAGCCTGGCCTCCACTCAGGAATATGCACCCCATGGACAAGCACTCGTGTTTGCAGCAGATTTCGGGTGGGCTGATGCTCATGAGATTGGACCCACGCCAAAGAAGTTCACACAGGATTGTCTCTCGTGGGAGGGACCCCAAGGCTAAGTAGAGGACTATTCTCCCTGGTGGACTGACCCTGACCAAAGGAAAACCCCCATACCCTGACCCCCACCCCTGCCCCAAGCTGTTTGTTGGAAGGAGGGAGAGGGGTGAGCAGAGAAACAGTGTTTGTAGCAGAAGAATTGTGGTGATGGACTAAGGAAAAACCCCATACCCTGCCCCCCACCCAGAGCTGTTGGTTGTGTGAAGGAGGGAGGGGGTGAGCTGAGAAATGGTGTCTTAAGAGGGAAGGGGGGTGAGTGAAGGAATGGTGTCTTAAGAGCTTATTTTTACCTTTCATTTATCCTGCAACTCTGTTAGATTAATAAATTACCTTGCAATTTTAAGTTTTCTTCCTGTCTCTAAATTTTCTCTGTGCATCCGACCCCACGAGTGGTTTATCTCAACTCATGAGTCCACTGTGTTTGTGTTAGTTTTTTTTTCCTCTCCTCTGCATAGCTGCAGCAGGAGAGAGCATAGAGAGCCGATGTCCTAAGTCCCTGGCATTTGGCCAGGGTCAAACCTTGACAGAGACTAAACACCACCCTCTGGATGTCACTGTGCAACTTCTTTCTTATCCATCTAGCAGTGCACTCATCAAATCCATCTCCCTCCAATTCAGTGAGGAGGATATTGTGGGGGACTGTGTCAAAGGCTTTACAGAAGTTACATGACATCCCTAGCCCATCTTTTGTTTACTGATGTAGCCATTCCACCACACAAAGCCATTAGGCTGATTAGGTATTGTGTTGAATATTTTGGGGGATGTGGAAGAAGCAAAGGGAAGAAGTGCTTGGCCTTGTGACCATACAGGATTATAAAACCCAAAGACAAGAATGGATGGTGTGACAGCACAGTCCAAGGAGTTGCTGATCCCTGGAGTCATGAGCAGGGATCTGTGGCCCTTCTACTGTACTTTAGACATATAAGAGAAAAACAATGTTAGATTGTAAGTTTTAAAGGGGGAAATATGGAAGCAAATTAGGTTTTGCCTCATAGGTCTTTGTAGTTATTAGATAAAAAAACATTTGCAGCTAACAGCCTTGCCAGTCAGCACCATTTAATTAAGAAATTAGTGGATTATTTGTAAAAGGAATATTTGAAAAGGAAGTACTCTCTGGACCTTCATTATCTGAAGGAATTCAATTGCTGTTATCTACCACCTGCTGTTTATCTGACAGGTTTGGTGAAGAACAGTGTTTACCCTAAGGCTATATAAAGAGCAAAACAGCCCCATTTGGGCAGATCTCACATCAGCAGAGCATGTTGACTCTGATGCTCTGTGATCTCTCTCATAGCTACAGGAATAAAGTGCTCCTGCTCTCATCTCATCTAAGCTGTTTTCCCACTATTTCCATGAAAAATACACAAACTGGAAGCAAACAGGGCTACTAGGGCCAGCCTCCTTACTAGTTTCATATCTCTCAACTTTTATCATAAACTGAGTATATTAAACTGCCTTTCATATATGTTTTCTCTTTTTATTTCTTATCCTTTTTTCCTCTCTTAATACCTATTATTCTCTCTCTGCCTTTGGAAACAATTTAAAAGCAATCCAACCTAAGGAATTGATAAATAACGTGAAGTGGTCCTGAACCATGCATACAGAAAAGCATGACCTTGCTTAAAAAGTGGTGTGTAATTTTACATATGAATGAGATATAAAGGGAGATCTTCAATCACATTTTAATGAAAAAATATCCCCACACTAGTTCCACCACTTGGTTTTTCACATACACAAGAATCATTGTATTTTAGGGCATTCTAAATGCTGTCTAAGCACGATCCTCATAGAGCCAGACTTGTCAGCTTTTCTTATGATGATCATTAATAATTGAAAGACTAATATGGAGAAACTTGACAAATTTTTTGTTCTGCCAAATTGCAAGCTACAGATCCCCATAATATCTAGAACAGTGCTTGTCTCATGTGCAAGTTCCTTGTGCTCAAGTGCTTAAGGCAGTTAAGTGGCAACAGCATTTTCAGAAAGTGTGTATTTTGACAGAGAAATGAAGGCACACACTGGTGTGCAGAAAGAAACAAGCTGACCTTATCTTACAACATTGGTAAATGAAACTCAACCATTGAAAATTATATTCTATCTATTTAAATTCTGTTTGCAGACAGAACAGATGTTTTTAAAGACAGGCTCAATCTTAAGATATTTATGAATAGGATTTTCAGTGGGAAAAGCTGCATGAATTCTCTACTTCCCCACATCCATTTTAAGTAGTAATGAGTCATGAAAAGCAGGATGCATCTATGCATCATCTAAAAGTGAATTTTAAACAGAGTGTGGGTGTTGTCAACATCTATGCAAAATCTTGCTGTATCAGTCCACGGAACAGTAAATGAGAATTCATACCAAAAAAATCTCCATTGCATTTTTCATATTTACTGGTATTCTCAGCAGGGTGCTTTTCTCCTACCTTAATAGGAAATTGTTTCAATCAAGAAGAAAAGCGAATGAAAGAAGTTTACAGTCTGCTTACCACCTATCTTTACTGAGTGCTATAACTTTAAAAGTTATTATGAATTACATTACTAATAAATGCCTATTTATAAGACATAATTAAACAAAAAAAATTGTTTTGCTATAGTTACAGTATAAATAATGGTGGTTAACTGCAAATTGTACCACTGGCTTTCTTCCCCTTTACCATGACAGTCTAACTACTGGTTGCTGGTAGTAATTAGTCATGTTCAGGGACATTATTGGTTTCAAAAATTCAGCATGTTACCAAAATAAAACACATTTTCCGATCATAATGTTAGTATTTCTATATATTGAACTTTTAGTCATAAATAGGATGATGGTGTTGAAAACTAAGATTTTTAAGATTAAGTGTCTGCTAGGCTTTAATTTTTGCCATGTGAAAAAATTAGGAAAAGCATTTAAAAATAGTTTTGTTTTGGGCTGTACATTATAGTTTAATCTGTATTTTGTTCCCTTTTTTTTAGCAGTACATTTCCCATTGACTTTTCCCATTTGTCTTCAGAAGACATGATTACTACATGGCAAGCCGTAAAATCATTGATTTTCAAAAGAAGGTAAGAGACTTGCCCTGTTGGAAGTAAGGGTGAAAGGCATTTAGACACTTTGGAAGGTCACACTCTGATTTTTTCATTGACTTTTTTCACCTCAATAAATACAGTCTGACAAATGCTCATGCAACACTTAGGATCTCAATTTGAAACAAAAGTGAATTTTAAATAGCGTGTGGGTGTTGTCAAGCCCTGTGCACAACAGAAAGTTTTTGCCTTTGAGCATCTAATTTGGGCAGCAGTTAAACATAATGTATTAACACTATATGATTATACAATAAACCAGAGCCACTAATATGTGTATTATTTGTCTTCCTGACAGATTTTTATGAGTACCAACATCACTGTGGGGTTTTTTTAAGCAGCAGCTTTCATAACCTGAGACATAATTCTTCCTCCTTGAAATAAATAACATTTCTTCCAACACTTTGTCTGTCACATCTCCAACTTTAAATGCATTCCCTTGATCCCTCTTATGCCTGCTATCAGTATGTCTCTAATGTCCATGGACTTTTTTAAAGCCCTTCTGTTTTTCCCATGTTCAGCATCTCACAAAATCAGCCCAAGATACAGACAATGCACATAAAGTTCCCCCTTCAGCTTTGCAGACACATGCACATATCTAGCACAGTTGTGGATCAGAACATAAACCACTTCTATTTTTATTGCTTGCTCTAAAATATATAATTTTGTTTCTTGATTAGTCCCTCAATTGAGAATATGTCACTTTTTTAAAGAAACTTTTCCATTAATTTAAAATTAAAATTACTGAAAGTAATACATCCTAAATATTTTGGAAGAATTCCAATCTTTGTTAATAGTGAGTTGGAATATGCCTGAGGCACTTAACATACATTAACTTCATATTCATTGCCTAATTTTACACAGAATGAGAAAAAACTCTAAATAAACAGCATGCTTATGGACAATGAAACATTGTGGTGCATGTCTGTGGTTATTAAAAATGACCTCTCACAAAAATGATATCATCAAACTGGACAAAACACTCTTTTTAGGAGAAACAAAGAACATCTAGAAGAATTCTTCCTGAAATACTGGCAATTACAATAGTTTCTGTTGACCATCAGGAATCACTATTGTTTTTTGTCGCCAAATGCTTTCATTTAAAGCAAATACTTTAAGCAAAGCTATCAGGTTTCAGCATGTGGGAACACATCTTTACAGAAAGAAAGCTCAGACTGACATCGCTGAGTGTTTTGTTTGAAGAAAGACTTCAATCTATTCTTTCCCTCTTGAAAACCACACTGGTGCTTGATCCCTTACTAAAACTTGGATGACTACTTTGTTTTTGGTTTTGGTTGTTTGTTTTTTTTTTTTTAAGACATTCTGAAGAAGGCAGAGCTGTTTAAATCACATACAATGCAACAAAATTATGATGAAAGTACACTTTCAGCCTTCTTCTACAGTTCCTATTGCCTGGATTTAATTAAGTATATTTCTCCACTCATAATTTTTTTGTTTCATGAGATGACTGTTTACCCCAGAGTTATTCTTAATTGAACAGTCATTAGCTACTTTCTCAGTTCAAAATTGCAGGTAACTTATGGTAAATGTAATGAAAAAGATGTTTTTTCTCTCATGACACTATGAAGTTGTTACAAATAAGTAATAGAGAAAAAAAAAAGCTAGATTCTTTTAATACTTATGATTTTTTAAAAATTAATAAATATATTGTACTGACCCAGTGAAGCCCACCTGCATCAAATCACTGCTTTCACTGGGTGTGTTCCATGTAAAGAGTATTCCCTGAAACCTACAGATTTCTTTCATCAGTAAGAGTATATTAAAAATAGCTTATTCTCATCGGCAGGGCCATCATCAGTACTGCTGATGAGCACACCAGGCTCTTGTTATAATATTCAGATGAAGCAGCTACAAGAGTAAAGAAAAACATAATTTTCTCCATGTGAGTTCCTAGGCACAGAGCATTCTCTCTCTACAAACACAAAACCTCTTGGTAACTCAGCTAAGCTTCTGAGACTTAAAAAAAGTCCTGTTCAGATATTTTCAGCAGCTTCACATCTTCCAGAATATTTACGTATTTTTCAGATTTCTATTTCAAAGCCCTCAAAACCAGCTAAAATATAAAATGTTGTGCTAGACAAAAGGCCAGTTAGGAGAAGAATTTTAAAAAACAAATGAAAATTAACACACAACACAGTTAAAAGATTTAGCCTTTGCCTTTCTCAGAAGAAAGTAATTTACAGAAGATCCATGATAACTGATAGATCTTACAATCAAGAGTGTTTCGACATACAGTTTTCTAACAATAATATATTTGAATTTCATGGGAACAGAGATATACTAAATAAAAGTGCACTTACTATACAGTAAAATACAAG
The DNA here is from genome assembly GCA_013400915.1 of Pardalotus punctatus. Classification (NCBI taxonomy): domain Eukaryota; kingdom Metazoa; phylum Chordata; class Aves; order Passeriformes; family Pardalotidae; genus Pardalotus; species Pardalotus punctatus. The sequence goes on along the minus strand of VZTX01002854.1, from coordinate 3,413 downwards.
GCAAAGCAATATTTTTTCCCACACACCAACATACTCATAGGAGTTTCACTGCATACTTGATGTCTATGTCTATGTCTATTGAAGAAAATAAAACACAGGTTGTTAAACAAAGCCAGATTTTAATTTAAACAGTACTTGCAAGATTTACATAGAACATAAGAAAAACGTACACTTAGATCTGTGTGTCATAGGACTCTGCTGTAAACTGTCAGTTGTTGGGAAATCTTGTAAAGCAAACAAAATCAATATTTTTGTTCTATTTCAGAACAACATTTTTAAAGAAAAATAAAACAAAGAATTCTGACTGGGGATTTCTCTTACATTTCTGAGAAATCAAAATGTTTTGCTTCAGTTTCAAAAATGGAATATTAAAAGCATTAAAGCATCCTGAAATGAAGAATTGTCCCTTGCTCCCCCAGCAATCTAACACGTCTCTGTAATTTTGAAGTGACCATGTTTATTCTGAGCAAAGGAATCTGAGTAATCAGGTAAAACCTGTCTTCTTTGGAGTACATATAGGCTGTGGTAGAAGATCATAAATCCAGTAAGTGCAAAGATGCTCCTTTGTTTCACACAATGCAGGAGACATTAGACTTAAGACATTAAAACAAACATACTTCTACTTGATTGAGAAGACCCGTAGCTGGAATATGAGGTTTTGGGGGAAGCAAATAATCTCCCAAGAAAAGATTCCTTTTATTGTACATTTATTGTAAAGAATTTTAAGGGAGGAGCATTTTTCATGATTACTTAATTTGAGTTACTGAACCATGTTTAAGGTACAGGCCTCTAAGTCATGAAAATACAAGGCAAGGGGAGGAAAAAGCTTTTATTGTTTTTCATGGGCAGAAATTTAAAAAAAAGAAAAGTAATTTTTCGCTGCAATCAGTTGAACTGAACAACTATTGTGTTGTTAAAAGTTGAACTAATGATGTCAGAAGTCTCTAGTAAATATTTTCAGGCTGAATCTTCTGGTTATTACACATGCAATTAGAACTTCAGGAAAAAATCCCTAGCATTAGCTGTCATGAAAGAGTCTTCCCTCCCTTTCCGCCTTCTCAACCACTCAGATGCAGTAGATTTGTATAGTTTAAATTAAGTAGATGAGCTATCTTCTGGATGTTTGCTCTACAGTCAAATTTATACATATATACATATACACATTCATGTATACATAGATACATATTTTTACATATAGGTAGTTTACTCTGGTGGTGAATATATATGACTATATACCTTTAGAGTAGTATATTTTCACCCAATGGACTGGACTAAACTACAGTTCTAACTGAACCTATCTCTTATCTACCAGGCTTAGATATATTCCCAATGATATTTCTGCCTGTCAACAGCGCCTGTTTAAAAGGTTTCTGTCCCTTTATCTGTCCCTGATCCGTTCTTCTGACCTCACTACTGCAGCTCACTTCCAAAGAAGATTTTTGAAAGTTTGCTTTTGAAAACTGGATGACCTAGATTTAAAAAAGGTAAGAATAGCCTGTCTCAAAGTAAGTAAAATCAGAACAAAATACAGGAGGATACAGGCACACACTCAGAAAAATGATCATTCCCATCACGATTTTGTAGGAAACCCATCTAGAAACAATGTCCCCTTGCCAGCCCCACATTACTACCAATTTCACTTTAAACTAGGAAGAAAGGGAAAAAAAAATTCTTCAGTTATTATCTTCTGGTTTTCTGATTTACCTTTGAAATTTTGGGACCCTTCAAGTACTTCTTTCAAAGTAGTGAGTTAGCAAAAATATATGCTGAATTGTGGAGGATACACAATGTGATGGTACTCAAAAGATTTCCTGTGAAATAGCTCTGCAATCTACTTCACCTCAACATCAATGAAAATGGTAATTTTCCATCACTGCAAGCATCTTATTTTAATTGATCTGTGCTGTTCATTTAAAAATCCCACCTCCATCATGTCAGTGCTTTTTGCAACTGAAGGGAAAAAAAACATGGGAATGGGGAATCTGCATTGTTTAACACAAAAATAATTGCCATCTTTATTTATCAAAATAGTCTCTTTTTAAAATGTTGCATCATGTATGTTCTCAAATGCTTTCCTTTCCATCTTAAAAAAAGGCAGCTTAGATTCAGATACCGACACCTCTATCAGGTCTTCAGTTCATTCCCATGTAACTCCACCTTTGATGGTCTCAAACTCATAAGCACATATAAATTTATAAAAATTAAATTATTAACATGCGTCAGAATTTATTAAGCTACATATCCCAAACACTAACATACTGACACAGTTATATTCCTACACAAACAGAACCTGTGAACAGATGTCTATGGCAGCCTGGCTGGTATCAGGGTGGCAAAGCACAGAGAGGTGTCTTTGCAAATTGCTTGACATTTAACATACTTGATTTGTGCACAGGAGAACCAATGACAGTTCTTCATGTCCCCTTATGTGGGGAAATGCCATGGAAATGCCCAGCATATCAGATCTGGCTTACAGATGGACCTGCTCCGTGAACACCCTTCATTGCGAAATTCCTCACCGTTTGATATTTCTCAGCAAGAACGTACCACCGCCCTTCCTGCTGATGGCACATTCCTGCCATAAACAGCCATGAGAATATCCACTGCTCAAAAGGAAATGGGCTAACACAGAGCTGGCTGAATGCCCAGACACACAGACACACAGCCCAGACACACAGCCCTTGGCACCTGCTGTGTTCCATAGCAGCTCCTCCTGGATACATGCACAACACCCATGAGAACATAGCAAACTCAGTGCCCCTCTCACACAGCAGCAACGTGTCACTTGCTGGTGATCCCTTACCCTGAGAGGTACGGTCTGAGCTCAGGGAAGGGGATGTGCTTGCTAGGCAAGCCATTAGTCACTGCTACAATTTATTAAGTGCACCCTTACATGTACCCTCGTTTAGGGTCTATAGTGACGAGATTTCTATTGCTGTAAAACATGATTCCATGTGTAAAAAACAGTTCAGTGAATATTCAGTCATTCATTGCCACAGTTGTCATGTTCACAGTAACTATCTAGATTAGCTACTTCATCACCAAAGACAACTGAATTTCTTGGGAATATATTTAGTTCCATACAGATTTGGTTGTTCTGCTCCTGCCACTGGAAGTTTTCAGATTAGTAAGTCAGACTGCATTATCCTTACACAATATAGAGCTTCACGCCACATCTCTGCTGACTTCCATAGGACTGTTCCTGGTAGAAGTTATTTATTAAGGTTATCAGCCTACATATCCAGATTTCAGCATATTTTTTTCCAGCTCTGATCACAAAGAGCCCCTTTAGCAGCATTGCAGAACCAGTAAGATGGTAATGCCATACTGTCTCAATCAAACGGGTCATTTTACACACTTTGGGATTTTTTCTATATCATCTTACAGCACTCTCATTTGCTTAATAGAAAATA
>VZTX01002853.1:800100-845421 GCA_013400915.1 Pardalotus punctatus | reverse complement strand
TTTTTTTGTTTTCTATAAACATTTCACTGAAGTTTTGGAATGAAAGATCTATGGCAAGAACTGAAAATAAAACAAAATGAACTTTACTAAAGTACTTTCCCGAGTACTAAAGCCAAGTGAATTACAGAAAATAAACATGTCATAAGTAGCATGAAGTAAATTAGATTATAATAGGATTACTGATATCGTTTATGAACAAGAAAAGATTTTTTTAATGTTTACCAGAAATACAAGGGAAAGGAATGAAAAAAGGAAGACCAAAACCCCGGTCACTAAACAAATACAGTTTAACAGGAATTTAACTCTCACACAACTGGATGGTCCATTGGTTTGACATTTGGGTTTAGATCTTCAGGATATCTGAATATTATTTAGCTGAATGCTGTGTAAGGGTGGGAGGGAGAAGGATTTAAAGGCATTTATAATGAACATGATCTTCATGTCGAATGAGGTCACTTAAGGGTAGATTCAGTGGGAACCTGGGTCCATTCCCACAGAACTGTCAGCCTATGTCCCTCTGGTATTAGTAGGAGCAGACAAGTGACCTGGTAGGCATCCTGCAGGAGTCAAACATACATGTACAGTTTGCATCCTGTTTATCATAATCTCTTTATTTCTGGTTACCAGCTCTCCATTTTCTCAGACATAACATTCTCAACAGGAAAGATGGCATCATAAGGCCTGAAGAGGCTGAAGACAGAGTAGCCTCCCTAATATGTAACGTAGCACAGATGCCTTCAATATGTCACCCCTTCAATTCGCTGATAAATTCCTACTGAGTTTTCCCTGAACCTTGAATGTAGTCTAGCCACTCATTTCAGGCATCTGGGTGAAATAAATCTTAAATTGAAAGTTGACCTCATCAGCAAATGTCATTTATTTACATTGGATTTCATCCGTTCGAGTGGCCTCTCTGTGCGTATTAGAGGATGAACAATTAAAGACTTTGGTTCAGAGAAAGGAAGGGCATTAGAGGTCACCAGCACTATGTATCAGATTTTAGCCAAGAAAACTTCTTTAAGCATGTTATTAAATCACTAAAATTACAGATTAATGCTCCACTAAGAAGGAAAAAAAATGCTGAGCTTGCTTCTGGACTGTTCTCTGATGCACGGGAAGTAAGGCTGGAGACTGGAGACAATTAATCTCGGGACTGAAATTTAAGGGAAAATATTTATATGATGGACCCTTAAGACACATTTCTCTAGATCTTTTTTTAACTTCTCCAGAAGTTCTTGTAATACTCAGAAAAGTCTTTTAAATCATATTTCTTGTCTCATACAGCTGTAAAGTTATTTTGTTCCTCTTGGATTTCATAGAGGAAAAGTGTCTTCAGCATCAATAAGAATTGGACTACAGGGCTATTATAAAAAATAGCCCTTCCCAAACTTTTTTCCGCTCAGTGGACTTTCTAATCTTTTGGGAGAAAATAATGCAGATAATTTTACAATGTACTATTTCTGCTCAGTGGATGAGCTGCAGGATTGGGGTGGTGAATGACCGACGCACTTTGCAATAACACAGAGCATTTTTTTAAACTGTCAGGAGTGAAGTTCCAAAAACTTTAGATAAGCCTTGAAGCCATTAGGAACTGGCTCCCAACTAAGCCTACAGGTAATCAAACCACTGGGTGGGAATAAATGTGTGCTTACAGCATTTGGATTTTTATTTGCTGCTGACCGCTGCTGTGCAGGCCACCTGTGGAGCTCCTGGAGCACACTGCTGTGGGAAGAATATGTTAACTGAGCGTGAAGAAGAGCATGTTTTTACAGTTCACTGACATTCTGCCTTATAAAAATGAAAGAAATTAACATCACACCAGTTAGAAGTCAAACTTCACAGAGAACAAGTGGACATGCTGCCTCAAGACGTGAGAGACTCTGCCATAAGACATATGTGATGTCTCTTCAGGACTGGAAAATGACCTTTTCACATCAATGAGTTATGCAAAGAAGACATAACCTAGGGGTAGGGCTCATTAGCAGAACAAGGAATTGAACCCAAGTCTGATTTGTTCTGTTCTTTGATGACTTGCTACCCTCAGACAGCCAACAGATAAAGAAAGGCTGGAAAATTTATCTGATTTCCAACCATGTGGACTTGTTCAATCAACACTGTAATCATGGTGAATTTGGCCTCGTGTAAGTAGGTTAAAACAACCAAGTACTCACCTCTGAGCTACCTTAAGTTGTTCTGCCTCTTTTTATGTTACGTAAGTCAGAGAGGTTGTGAGACTGCAGCAACAGGAAGCCTACAGGTAAAATAGACATATCTGGATAATCCTATCAAATAATATTAATAACAATGTTTTTTTCCTGAAGCTGATATCAGAAGGCCCTTCTGGAATACCTTTGAAAGTCAATGCATTAGTTTATTGTATAATTCTGTTAGTCTTTTTAGGCACTGTGGCTGCAAAACAGTTTACTTTTAAACTGGAAAAAGTATGTTAAAAAGCCTTACACTCGGTGAAAAAGGTCACTCAGAAACAGTGTGGAGACTGTGCCCTCAGTTTATATAAGTCACCAGCTACAAAACCATTCTCTTCCCTGTCCAAATGTGAAAGGTCTTCAATAAATAGTAACAATCTGCTCTTTGTTCTTAGGCTGCTGAAAAAGTGAAAAAAATCTTCCAGTCTTTATGAAATAGACAGGTTACTGGCAGAAATCCTGACACTTTCTTATGCTGAACTCTGCTCCAAAAACTAACCTTAAAATGATTAAAAAATCAGGATAAAAAAAGATTTCAAATTTACTTTGTATCAACTCAAACCAACAAACCAACCAACCAAATCCTCATAAATAACTTTTAGAGGAACATGTAAAGGACTCTTGTGCATGTCAGTCAGACACAAAATTGCTGTCAGCACTAGAAAATCTCCTAGACTTTACACATGATGATGTAGATGTGCATGAAAGCCACTTGAAAATCAAAGGAGTTTGAGAACTGTACAGTTTGTCCATATAAACATAGCTGATGTGCAGCTAAAGCTGAGAATACACTTTTGGACTGAATATGTGTTTAAGATTTCGAAGAAATCAAAACAGCAGTGAAGAACTTCAGAGAATCACTGTAGTTGTTTGAGGCTTGAAGCCAACTCATCTTTAAAGTGGCCTAAAACCTACTCCCATGAGACAAGACTTTTCAAAACTCTTCTGTGGTGCTCAGATGACAAAAAGCCAACTTTTTCTACAGTGGAAGGAATTACCAGGAAGGTGTGCACATGCATTGTGCTAATTACATCCCTAATTAGGACACAGCACATGAAGGTACAACACGGGATCTCTCTATCCCAGCACTACAAATTTCATGCACTTAACTGAGTCCCAGCATGCACCAAATCAGAGAGGAATACAGAATTTAGTGGCTGCAGATTATCTGTCCACAATGTTTATATAATAGTCAGAATTAAGCAGCACATTACTATGGCATTATGTGCATTAAGGCTGCCACAGGCAGATCTTGTTTCACTTTAAGCACTGCTCACATCTCACATGAGCAGGTCTGAGTGTTCTGTGGAAAACTGAAGGTGTGGAGTCCTGGGCCCACAGACGCACTGGGAAATTTGCCATTGGTTTAGTGGAGCCTTTATCTCACCCCAGATCTTGAAAACATTTGCTAGACACAGTATTTCCCAGTGTGTTCTTTGGGGCCAGGACTCCACATTAAACATTAAACATTCCACAGCTTTAGCAGGAATAGCTCTTGCAGAGTAGCTGCCCCTTCAGACCCACTGGAACAGCCTGAAACTCCACCAGAACAGAGCTACAAATTGCTGCTCTGGTAATGGGCATAAAGACCCATTTTTACCAGGCAGAGGATGAGCCACGCTTGTCATCTTTTTACTGCTGTGAAGAGAACATTCATAATGATGGTTCAGCCGCATAGATGTAGCTAAAAGGAGGAATGAGTGAGGAATGACACTTTCTCCTTCAGAGAATCACAGAATGGTTTGGGTTGGAAGGGACCTTAAAGATCATCTGGTCCCAACCCCACTGCTATGGGCAGGGATAACTCATACCTCTCTATTGGGATAAAGAAGGGCATTTATGAGGTTTTCTTCCTTTCACTCCAAAGGTATCAATTTATAAATCACAATTCTTAGCTGAATAGCTCCTGTTCCTGCACCCTTATAAATAACATATAAATAGATACAAGCAAGTAAATAAAAAGGAGAGCACAACCCTTACTCCTCCTTGGCAATTTAGATTTTAAAAGTAGTTTTAGTTAACTCTGTGGAGTACCCTGTTTAAACATTGACTGGCATACCTCATTCATCATCAGAATTTTATGACAAACAACACCAGTGTCCCTGGATACATGTGAAAACTCGTGATCTATTTGTTCCTTCAATTGTCCAGTACGAGCAAAAGTATACCAAACTCCTCGAGTCTTAGAGAAGCTGTTAAACAGCACTTAATAAAAATAAAATTCTGACTCTAGTCATCCCTCAGCTCTCCATTCCCCTCTTTTCCCTCTTAAAAAACTACAGCTAACAGGACAATCAGACACAGGGCAAAACAGCCATGCAGAAGCATCTGCAGAAGGGGATTTCAGCACACCTTACCTGTCAGTCCTGCACAGTCTCAGGCTCGATTTATGCACTCACCCTCTGGGTATTATCCAAACATCCACCAGAAAATCCTGCTTTTTCAGGCATCTAGCCTTGATTTCATTTGATTGACAGAATATAGATTTCCAAGATATTCTTGGATACATAGAGGATCTGTGGCTGCAGCATGTGCAGTGGGAGGGGGGTGTATGAAGTAATTAGAGACAGGGAAAGCCACTTTCTCCTCTGTCATGCGTGTGATGGGATCAGCGAGCACGGCAGTGAGACGTTTCTTGTTTCTCCCAATGGTTCCACTCTGTCCCTCTGTGCATGGGTGTGTGCCAGGATTTATGGGTGTGCACCAGGATTTATGTGTGTCCATAGGGCTCTGCTCCTCTAGAGGAACATGAATTCACTATTCTTCTGTCTGCTCAATGCACACATGTGGGGAGCTTGAGTTTTCTGAGCTGGTAGCTAAGAACAGGAGCAGAGACAAAGGAAATCATGGTGGGAATTGGAAGTGGATTTAAGGAAACACAAACTTGATCGGCAGCGTTCCCAGGCACCAGTGGTGAGAGAGACAAATGGGAGAATTATTTGTTGAAAGGAAAAGAGCAATTCTTAACTATGATTTATTCTTTTAAGTCTAATAATTTCCTGGGTCAAGACACATCTCTTGAGGAAAGCGGGCAAGTTCACACATCTCATGGAACAATCTTCCAAAGTGCTGGACAATTCACTTCTGGGGACTAGAGCAAGATAAAGGTGGGGTAGTTGTCTAATCCCTGCCTGGGGACCTTTTGAGTCAGGGCATCTCAAGACAAGCCCATCGTTCTTAAGGTGAACGCGTGCTACCAGTGTGTTCGCAGCTGGAAAAAAGGTATTAACCCAAATCTCATAATAGGCCCTAAGGGTTTGTCCAACACAAACTCAAGATAAAAAATTACTCCTGTGGGAGGGAATACTTATGGTAGAATGAAACTCACGGTGTCATGTGCCAGAGGCACTGATTGGTCTTTCTTCTACCCAGCTAAGGTGGAAAAAGTGCATGCATAACTCTGTTTATAGCCAAAGTTGGGAAAGGTAAGGGATACCACAAGGAAAGTGCTTGATAATGAGATTCATTCTCATTGAGATTGTAAATTCAATATATATTTTCTAGATTCACATTTCATTCCAAAGGAGCCAACTGGCCATCCAGAGTTAAAAGAGCAAGCTGGGAAAAAAACATCCCCTGACTTTTCATTCAGTGTAGCTCAAGCTTATTGTTTGAGTTTAAAATTTCTGATTTGGGCTGGGTTTTCATTTCTGAATTTCCAACAGGAAGCTGAATGCAACCTCCTCCCGGTATTGTTCCTTTGACTATGTAGCAAACAAGGGATTTGAATTGCTCCATCCTGGTGATAATAAATGGGCACAGGCTCTGATGTTACCACAGGCACCATTTTCAGTACTTGCAAAGAAAATAGATCTGGATTTTAGTTGAAACTTGGGTCAATCTGACAAAAGACAGGTAATCTTTGTGGCTTTAATACATACCTTTGGCCTACATTTCAAACAAATATGAGGCAGCTCAAGCTTTGGGTTTAAGTGGTTTCATATGTCTCTCAAGTGCAGGTCATTTTCCTTAAATTTCAGATGAGAGTCTGAGTTTTCTCAATTCTGAAAGTCAAAGTTAAATTTAGGGGTGTGAACCCATCTGGGCTAAAACTGAAGGAAATATTGGCACAAACCTCAGCAAAATGAAACTGCCAAAACTTGAAACAGCTCTGATATATATATCTACTCAGAAAGACAGAGAGTTTAATAAAAGTCATGATTTTGTCAGAATCATAATCAATTAAATCTGGTGTACTAAAATTTTGAGGGAAAGGAAGTAAATTTAAGTTGCCTGTGGCTTTAGGAATACTTTGACTAATATAAGGAAAGCAGAAATTTAAAAATTTAAATTTTTGCCAAGCTTTCCTACATGCTAATCAACCTCAGATGAGGTCAGGAAAAACTAAGATGCGTTTGCACAGGGAATAGAAAGCAGAGAGGAGAGGAGAGCAAAGAAAAGGACAAAAGAGAGAGGAAAGAAGAAAAGAAGCCTAACATTAAACAGACTTACAAATCCATTAAAATACAACTCATGAATGTCTGACCTGGGAGAATTTTGATGGGTATTGTTAAGTTTGAGGGAATTTTATGGCTTGCTTAGGTTAATTTGCTCGTCATTTGAGCTGTGAGTTCAACCCATGGTAAAAATGAGACTGAACTGCATTATTAATGTCATGAATTCTTTGTATTTCAAATTTATTTTTAAGGGTTAGGGAGCATTACTCATATTATAATAATGCATAAAACAATACTATTTATCAACCATACAGAATTTCCCAAGTGCTCTAAATAACTGTTTAAAATTAAAGTGGATTGCAGAGACTGAATAGACTATCTGATAAAGCAGTGCATGTAACAAAGAGCTCTAACTGAGCTTTTTTACCCCAAAACCACCCCCCTCCTTGCAAAAATGCCTGTGTTATAATGTGAGCATTGTTTCTCTGGCTAATTACTGCTGTCCATGCCAGTGGGAAGCCTTGCTGTAAAGCAGCAGGAGAGTACACCTCCCATCTTCACAGACTTTTTGGAGATCCTGTAAGACAAAAATGAGCTGGGGACAAAAAAAAAAACCCAAAACCAACAAATGAAAACAAAGGTCGGAGTTTATTTTTCTAGGAGCCAAATCAGTGGAGCACATAACGCATTCTCTTTATCTGTCGAGTGTGCACTCAGACACGAGTTACTAACCACGGATGGCAGTGTCAATGTGATAACCAGGCTCGTGTGCCTGCTGCCACTCCAAACAGCCCCTCTGAACCCTGGACCATTTCCAGGCTGTTCAAAGACAACTCTGTTTTAACTTAGGCTGTTTCTCATGGTATACTTTAGAAGCATTGTTCCAGTCACAGGGCTGAAAGCTTACAGATAGGCAGAGGAGAAAGTGAGGAACACCTGAATGATGCAGAAGCAAAAAATAAGCATGGAGAAAAATTAAATTCCCAGCATTGGAAACAGAAATATTTTAGAGATTTAAATGTGTTTATTAGAACTTGGAAAGATATGCCCATGTAGTAACAGAAAGGTCACACCGTTCTTGTTCTTCAAGCAGCAGCAGAGCTTTCCAGTTTTACCTGTATATTTATGGTGTTTGGTCTCTACTGCAGTTCTACAATAGCACTGGCAAAACAGCAAAAATAACTCCTCAGAATGAGCATTACCCTGAATAGGCTTCATTGCAGTTGGAATTTGAGAGAAATTTTCCATGGAAAAATAGGGGGTGAGACTGAATCCTTTTAAAATGTAAATCCCACAGTAGTGAAATAAAACAAGCTTTAAAGGCTTTTCAATGAAAATGACAGAAAAGCTGATCATTGAAATATAAACCCTGTTTTTATGTTACTTGTATTCATTAAATTATGGAAGAAATATAATTTTGAGGGGAAAACCAGGAAGTTAATAATATTACCAGACCATAGATTTTAAAGGCTGCCAATTAAAGGAGACACAAATCATCGGCTTTACCAATTTGTTTTGATCCCTTCCTGCTGACATCAACATGAATGTTGACACAAACTCTGTTGGGAAAAGAAATAGGACACACATAGAAGTACAGAAGTTTAGCAAAATTCCTGAAGACCACAAAACATATTTGTTTTAGAATTTAGCACATTTTTCTTGAGCGTGCATTAAACACATATTTTATAGTTCATTATTAATTCAATCATCTCACTAGTTATTTTTTCAGTGCAAGCTCCTGTAATGTTCTTTGTCATAAAACCTACAATTTTGCTGCTTTTTGATCCATCACAAAAATCTTATTTTTGAAAAAATATTGGAAGTGAATAATAAGTGAAAAGTCTCTTCAAAGTTTAAAAATGCTACTTGTAATCTGCTAAAACTTCAAGCAAATCAATTTTAGCAACCTAGATGATGTGGATAAGATAGTCTTATGAGACAATCAAATTATTCGCTCCTTCATTCTATCTTTGAAATCCCACTGTAAATAAAGTTAGAAAAAATTACCCCATTTTTTTCCATTACAATCCCCTATGTAAAGGTCTACCATAATTTTCAGTGAAATGGTATGAAAAGGCAGTGATAAAAGAAAATTGTCCAATCTGCTTAGTAATTTGGGTCTTTGTATATTTTTTTTCCCCAAAATGTTGGCTGTCCTTATTTTATCCCAAGCAGTAAGAGGGAATAACTCTCACACACTATTTTTCATGATTATTACAGCTGTGCAGACTTGTCATGAATATATATCCTCTTTTAAAAAGTTAACTTTCCTGAAGATTAACAGCGTTTTATTGAATTGAAATGTCTAGTCACCCTGCACTAGCAGACTTTTTCATGGCTAACATGTTTATCCCACAATAAAGGATGGTATAAGCCATACAAGATGACATATTCCCTGAATATAAATTCCCTGTTTAAGGGAAGCATAAGTATGTAATCAACAAATCAGTTTCCTGGATAGTTTGGTGAGGTTGGATTAACAGAAGAGAATTTTGAAAAGGTGATGGATGGAAGGAGCTGTAGTCTAGTACTTAGGGCAGGAAGGAGTTTCTAAAGCACAAAAGAATAAAAAAGAATGAAAAGGATGGAGAGGAGATGAAATATGTACTCATAGCAAAGTGACAGAGGAGAAATGAGATAATTACTAAATGAGAGAAGAACTGAAGAGGCAAGATCAACAACATGAAACCTGGAAAACTGTGTGAAGGAAAGAAGAAAGTGAAATAATCAGAGACCCACAAGGGGCCAGTTGGGTTTTTTTCACTGAAATGTGCAGTGAAAATTGCAATTGTCCATCTAAATAAGAGTCCTAAATGTGGCATTAACTCTCATAACAATGAATAAATACTACAGTCACAGGTGTAATTGTCTGTCACACCACTGCTGTTCTGCTCAGCCTAGGTTAGAAGTCTCACAAGACTGTTTAAAACAATACTAACATTTATTTGCAGTTAATATCCTGATATAGATGTATGTTTATTTTAAATTGACCAAAAATTCTCTTAAAAATAAAAGTATCTTTTTAACCTCATTGCCTGGTTGGCAATAGCCCTGTTCTAGCACATGGGGATGTTTGCTGGTTTCTCCCTCTCCAGTGCCAGCAGGAATTTTTTGAAGGGGAAGGGCTCTGATAGTGATCATGCAGTTTATAGCCTTTCTTCTCTGGTATAGCCTAGAATAATCTAAAAGCTCTAATCCAAACAACCTGACCACAAGGCAAGTGTGGATTTCAGATCACACTCAAGGAATAGTAAATCCATCCATTTACTTCAGGAGGCTTTCAAACAGTTCTGAGTATCCCCCCAGCAATTTTGTAAATAAGCCTTTGAGCTATGTTTTACATGCAGAATACTATGGAGTCTTTCTTTTCACAAAAAAAAAAGGGAACCGTGCTCAACGTTATGGGGTCCTGTGGCAGTTGAAGCACACACATGAATGAGGGTACACAATCTTTAACAAGTCTGATATCCTTAAAAACTTATAATTTTCTTCCTCCATTTTTTACTTTCTGCATTTCTTCCAAATGGGTAGAAATGGTCTCATCCCTAAAACTCTTGTTTGTTTCTGTATGGAAAATATTAGATGTTAATCCCAAATCCACTCATGTGCTTGGCAATATTGCACTGATTTGAATTAATTTTAGGTGGCCTTGTAACTCAGTAAGGGTTTAACTAATATTTGTGTCAATTCCTTTGGCTACGGTTAATATAAGCCTTGTCATCTTTGTTGGTAGATGATGCTGTTGTGGACAAAAAAGTAATGGAAAATACAAGTTTTACACAAGTCAATCCCCCTGTTTCTGTGTTTTGTTTCAAGATGTTTCTTTAGGTGAAGAACAAGTTCATTTTCTCAAACCACAATGAGAAAACTGGAAAAAGAAAAGTATATATATATATATATATATATATATGTATGTATACATAAATAGGCATAACTGTTTTTTAGGCGAGGTATCAAGTATTCATGGTTGACACTCACACATCAAGATAAAAAAAACCCACAAAAACAAAATCAACCCAGACCAGTGGCAGATCTCAAACAAGCATTACATATAAAGATTAGCATGTATTTCTAGGTAAATTTTCTTATTTCATTGCATTTTGCCCCACATCTTTTAATCATTCAGGGAATCTAATATTATGATCTTTAGCCATCCTATTGTTGACATAATTAGATGAAATTATGCACAAAAATGTAACTAACTTTTTTGATATAAGGAAGATGTTTTTAACAGTTGCCTAGATAGTCTGAATAAGAGATTAATAATTGCTTGGAATGTAAATTGAAGAAATACAGAGTTTACAACTCTCCTGCTGAGCTCTCTCTGGGCGTCCCAGGGCAGCCACTATAGTCACCCTTTTAACCATACTATTTAATGATATGCAGGAATTTTGGCTCATTCAACTAAGGCAGCTTATTCCATTTTATTTTTTTGTCTAATATTGCTTTGGTATCGCTCATACAACGTGTATTTTTCTTCTCCTCCAGCATTTGATATTCTAGTTAAATTAAAAAGAAATTAATTCCCACTGTGCCTAATTTTCAAAATGAAACTGAAGGAAAGCTGTCCCCTTTCACTCCCCCATTACACTAATGGCGACTTTGGGGAATCACCACAGCAAAAGTTGGGAAGTTTTCGTGGAAAATAACAAATCCCTTGCCAAGTGTGTGGTGTCTGCAAAGAACCCTTGCAAGGGAGAAGAGCTGAGCAGAGATAACAAGTATTTTTCACTGAAGGGATCCTTTCTACTCCTTCACCAGGAGAGGATGATCGGCTCAGGAAAGCAGACAGTGGAAAAACACTTTCATATAGCATTCAAAACTCGGCATTTCCTCCTCTTCTCCAAAAGTTATTTTCTTCAAGAGGATTTAATTCTCCGTTATGAAAAACAGTTAATATCCAGAATCTCAGCATCTTAATAACACTCATTAATGTACAGACTTCTATCACATACCCCTGCTTTCTTTCTTCTTTCTAAGCAGAATTACATTTCAACTCTTTCCTCTGAATTTAATTTATTATGATTAGAACCTACTTGTCTTTCAAGACTTTATTTTGTGGAAGACATTTTTTGGCTTTGGTCATAATTGTTATTTTCTTTATGCCTTTTTAGCTTTACTAGAGCATTTTTGACATAGGATTCCAGAGCCTGAGTTTCAAGGCTTAAATTAATTTGGAAATTTTCTTTTTTCTTTTTCTTTTTCTTTTTTTTTTCTTTTCCTTTTCCTTTTCCTTTTCCTTTTCCTTTTCCTTTTCCTTTTCCTTTTCCTTTTCCTTTTTCTTTTTCTTTTTCTTTTTTTTTTTCTTTTCTTTTTTTCTTTTTCTTTTCCTTTTCCTTTTCTTTTTCTTTTTCTTTTTCTTTTTCTTTTTCTTTTTCTTTTTCTTTTTCTTTTTCTTTTTCTTTTTCTTTTTCTTTTTCTTTTTCTTTTTCTTTCTTTTTCTTTTTCTTTGTCATTTTTTTCTCTTCGTCATTTAAAAAATAATTATTTCCTCACCTTTTCCTTTCAGAAAAAGAAAAAAGCATAAAGGATGCCTTTGAGCATCTGAGAATCACTAGAAAATGAGCTTTTATAGTGATGTGGCATCCAAACAAGTTTTACCTCTTCTATGACTTCTTCCCTCATTCTTGTATTTGCTGGTTACAACGGGCCTTACAAAGATTTCTGCTACAATGACTGGAGAAACATTTAGATATAAACAGTTTACCCTGGTTAAAATAATTCTTTAAGTGAGTCTGTTTGTCTGAAGACTCAGGTAAGAAGCATAAAGCTAGATTTATGGTGTAATTCCATTTTAAGGAAGTTATACAGGAAAATTCAATTCACATCTACTTCATCGATACGTCAGGAGAATTTCAACTACAGCACCACAACAGTTCCTGGCTTTGTCTCTGTCAGGAATAATTTAAGGAGGATCTTTTCAAGTAGTTTCATTTGTTCTTCTATCTGGACACAGCCGAAGAGAGATGGATGAAAAACATTCATTTTTCCAAATTCTAAACTGAAGCTTTTTACTGCTGTGACTCCTAGCCACTGATCTGACAGCTGCTGATAATCAGTCTGTTGATAAAGTATACAAAAGTTCAAGCTGATTCTGATCTCAATCACAAAATCACAGAATGGGTCAGGTTGGAAGGGACCCCAGGATGCCGTTGTCCTCCCTGGCCCCAAGGGCCCTGATGGCTCAGATCTGTGGACTTCTGCCCCACACCCAAAAATGATTGACTAAACAATATGCATGTTGAAAAGCGGCAGCCTAATAGCAACGAAGTTACCTGGAGTTTATAACATTTTTTGGCTGGGTTTGAATCAGAAATCCAGATCAGGGAATAATTCAATCTGAGTTTCGTTTCATTTGAACAGAAGTTTCAAGAGCTGGAGACAGGATAAACAGCTTATGGGGTTTTTCATCCCTGTGAAGGAAAGGAAAGGAAAGGAAAGGAAAGGAAAGGAAAGGAAAGGAAAGGAAAGGAAAGGAAAGGAAAGGAAAGGAAAGGAAAGGAAAGGAAAGGAAAGGAAAGGAAAGGAAACCCCCACCAAAACAAAACAAACAAAAGAACCCCAATCAACCAAATACAAGAAGACAGAAGCCCCAAATCCCATTTTTAGTTGTCAGATTGCCTGTTCCAGAATTCTTGGCCCTATCTGAATAGGTTCAGTTGCTTTTTAATGCTTCATATTCAAAAGAAAAGAGAGAAATATGGATCCCCTTGCCTTGGTAGAAATAGAAAGTCTCAAAGTCAGAGGCCATTTGTATCACTGAAATCTACTGAAGTGTATCTCATCAGGTTTAAATTCTTCCTTTTTAATCTCTCCAGCTCAGCTTCACAAATTAATCTCTGCTTCTTTTATTCTAAAGAAGGAATAAAGAAAAAATAAAGAATAGGGGAAACCACCCCCCAACAACAAAGAATCTCAACTATTCATCCTATATGGCTCTTTGTCAAGGCTTCTGTATGCTGTAAACTTATGTAAGGACGGTACAGGGTCATCAATTCACACTCCAAAGGCATTAAAAACAAAACAAAAGAGCTTGAGAAGCTTTGGAAAAGACATCACAAACTTAGGAAAAAGAAAAAAAAAAACACAAAAAACCAAAACCTCATGATATGTTAAGGGCATTAAAAACCTTTTATTTGATATCATAACTAAATCATGTCATAATTACCATCAGTTAAAGCCTCACATGACATTTTATCCTCCATGGAGAAAAGCGCTCTTTCATTTTATGCTCTCCTTTTCAATTTCTTTTTCTTTTTTATCTCCAAACCATGATCAAAAGCTGTATATCTGTCAACTTCAAACCATATCTATGAATTAGAGTAAGAGAATAGAAGTCATCACCCCTGGGAGTTTTTCAATGAGAAAGAGCAGATCAGAGAACTGAGATGGAAATACATACACATACTTTCCAAGATCTCTGGCTTTAAATCTGCATGATAATTTGTTAAGTGCACAGAGAGTATTAAATCATGGTGGTTTACTTAGAAGTGTTTTTTACTTCAAATACATGGGAATACAAGGCCTGATACCTGCGTTTATCTGCAGATGCTGATAATCCTAGAGATGTGCAAGGCAAATGGAAAAATAATTTGATTTTAAATGAGTCTTTAGCAGTTCATCCTAGGAAATCAATTCTATGCAGTGAAAGAGAAAGGACAGCACTTGAATTTACTTCCCTAAAATTCCATACCAGCTTGGCATCACTGTATCATATTTCAGTGTTGCTTTGAAGATAAGCTACTCACATTTCTCATAAGTGTATTTTTTGTGGTTAGAAACTTTATTTCCTAGGAATGGCTAGAAAATTCCATAAAGAATTTTCATGGGAAGATAGACATCCCTAATGTAGGTCTGTGGCTACAAAGAGGGCAGAACTTTTCACAAGCTGCCACGTAGATGAAAAGATTTTATGACGGGTGGTGTTCTGTGGAAAAGCGTGATTGATTTTGAACCTTCCCTTAGGAGGCAGCACTGAGATTCAACACTCCAGGTTGATTCCGTGGGCAGATTAATTGTTCTGAGGTAAAAACTACCTCTAAAAAGGTTTCCCTCTTCCTCAGAACCAAATATTAATTACACATTAATTCTAGTATATCTTCCTGTTTATTGCAAGCTACATTTATGAGATAAAGGAAATAATACAGAACTTACTTTTTCTTTCCCTCACAATTTACCCCTAACAGAAGCTAGAACTTCCTGAATTTTAGCCTCTTCTGAATGAGCTTGAATCAACTGAGAGATAGTAATTCCTTCAAGTAACAGACATAATCTTTGAATTATTTTTGGTGGAAAGCCTGAGAGGCTTGACCATAGATGCATCAAAAGACCCCATAAAGTTCAGCCTGAGACCTCTTTTTTTTGTGCAAAGAAAGCCTCCATAGTATTCTCCATGTAAAACATAGCTCAAAGGCTTATTTACAAAATTGGGTTCATGTTTTCTCCCTTGCTGGGGTTGATAGCTCGTTCAGATCCCTACCTCTCACAACCAGGCCATAACCCCTCTTTTAATGACGCCTCATTTAGTGACAACAGGCTGTGAGCTTAAGTAAACAGCTAGGTGATAACAAGAGTCTCCTCAAAACAGTGTCAGGACAGAACAAAACCCTGGGTGATATCTGGACCGAATACCACTGACTTCGTAAAATAAAATAGCAGCAGGAAACCAAGTGTGTTGTTCTGAAGCAATGCAGTTGCCTGTAAAATAGTTACAAGTTTTCATTATCACGCAGTCATCATCAAAATATGTGCCTTGGCTTGGAAAGGAAGCCCACCAGCGAAATAAGAAAAGGGAAGGGGAGGAAAAAAGCTCTTTCCATTCCTCAAATTCAGTGTCTTTGTGGTTGTGTCCCTGGCTGTCAACACTTTCCTTCCCTATTGAAAGGTTATTAGAAAAACAGCGTTTTGCCAGTGCCAGCGGCCCCAAGAGCCTCATTGTATCGTGAGGATAACCCCAGGGTGAACACAAAACCTAAACCTAGAGTGACCATTGAGTCCTTTATAGTCAGGGTATGCACATATGCTCTGGCCGAGTTTACCAGCAGATGAAGCTCATGTAGCAGCACACAGGCAGAAATTAAGGAAAGAATAAGAAATCTGGCAGTTTTAATCAGTTTCTCTATGAAAATAAAGCCAAGTGCAGGCAGGGGAAAGGATCCAGACACAAATTCACTCCCTGTATTCCCTTCCCTTCTGGAGTTTTGTCCTCTGGAGGGGGAAATTGAGACCCATGAGAGGTGAAAAAAGGGAGGAAGATGGACTCGTTGGAAGCTTTCCTCATGAGATAATGAAAGGTCTTGTGGTCATATCTTAACCCTGTCCCTTTGGAGAAAAAAGCTTAGAATGCTTTTATGGTTTTTTACTGTTGGACTAAAAGCCTACAGCTGTTTTGAAGCTTGACATAGTTCTAGCATCTAATTAATACCATTTCCATTTAACTCACCAGCTAAATCTTAAACAGAGCGCACAAGCTGTGACATATTACTGAAAAGAAGCAATGCATATTGGACAATTGACTTGGTGGTGGCCTTTAATGCTGTGCCCCATTGGCGTGGTGTCTGTGGTTACCATTTTTCATTGGAGAAATGTCAAACAGTTCATGGGCCTGGCAAACATAACTATCACAGGCAGTCCTGCTTCTGCTGGCTTTCATCTTGTGGAACAGTCACATTTCCTGGCAGAGGAGCCATAGATTTACAGGCATACGTGCAACTTAGACTCTGAATACATGCATATCTATTTCTATAGAACAGACCTTAGGATATAGATCAGCTCTGGTACATCACAGATATCTGGGACATCACAGAATCACAGAATGCTTTGGGTTGGAAGGCACCTTAAAGACCATCTCATTCCAAACCCCCTGCCATGGGCAGGGACACCTTCCCCTAGACCAGGTTGCTCAGAGCCCCATCCAACCTGGTCTTGGGCAGTTCCAGGGATTTGTAGTTTATCTCGACTAGATAGCCGAGAAACAGGTAAATTAGCGTGCTCCAAAAGCAGCTGGTTTTAACTTGTCTTGTCTATCTGCATTTCTGGAAGTCACTCCTGTCACTACAGCACGGCTACACTCTTCAAATGACAGATTAATTTTGAATACTAACTCACAAATGTGCAACTTATGTCTTATATGGATTCATCACTATTGGGCAAAATTGTTTCTGTGATCATTTCTGTCTTTCAGTTTTTTTCTTTAGTGTATTAATGGGAAACAGACATGAGAAGGAAAACAAGCATAAACAAAATTTTAAGTAAATAGGGCAACTTTTGGGTTTTTTCATTGTTTCCACGACTCTAGACAACCAAATTTACTGTAAATTGCCCTATGTATTTGAATCAAAATAAAGGTTTGTCCAGTGAAAGCTGCTCCTAGCAGAATTACTGGTTGGTACAGATTAGAAATACCACTTAACGTCATTAATCAGTTCTCACTAACAGCAACCAAACAGCGGGCACAGCCTGTATCACTGGTAGTCAAATTTGTAATTCCTTTGCTAAAAGCAGCAGCAAACCAGAACTTCCCAGTCAAAACAGGAGGGATGCGAAATACATAAGCCATACCCTCCACCACAGGGAAACTTTAAGAAACATATTGTCTTAGGTTACATGAAAGGTGTAACCAAAAGTATGTATCCTATTACCATCTTCATAAGCTGTTAAAAAACAGGTGGGGCAGTGTTTTTTATCTTCAGCACGACCCTGATAACACCATCAGGGGGGCTATCTCTGCTAATGGGCCATCAAGGTCTCTAGGAATTATTCATAAGATTACATCAGCCCCTAGTGGGACGCCCTGCCCAGAGGGGAGGACCTGAACATTCCCATGTGCGTATAAACTGAGACTCTGGAACACTTGAGAACAACTTCCACTGATTCCTAGAGGAAAAGAGCTCGAGAGTCACCACTGGAGCTCCAGAGACCGACCAGACCTTTCTGCAGGATCACCATTTCAACAAGACCGCATCCCTCACTCCAACAGGACTGCAGCCACCATTTCACTGGGCTGCCACCACCACCCAGGGTTGTGCTCTGACTCTGCCAGTTAATCTGGTGTTTCTGTTAGCATGGCATTATTGCCCTGTTATAAATATTAGTAAAGAACTGTTATTCCTTTTCCCATATCTTTTGCCTGAAAGCCCTTGATTCCAACGTTATAATAATTGAGAGGGGAAGGGGGTCATATTCTCTATTTTAAGAGAGGCTGTCTTTCAAACCAACACACGTACTGAGGGAAGTTTGTTGATTCCCACTGTTTCTCTTGGCATTTTTTATTGTGGGTGCACTATTTGAGAGAACTTTTCCACTTTCCATATCTTTGATGGGGATATGTCAGTGCTTGGGCCCTGCCCAGAATGCAATCAGCGTGTGCAAGAACTGCTCTGAGCCATTGTAGCCACTTTATGCTCCCCTTATGTTCTTTCCATCAGCCTGCTATAGTGTGGCTGGTTGGCTTTCAATTGGGATTATTAGTTTTGAAAGCCTTGAAGGTGTTGGGCCTGGCTGGATTTTAGACACAGAGTAACACAATACCTGCTCTTTCAAGAATCTGCTATCACTTCTGAAATTGGCAGGTGACGGTATTTTTAACTGCGGGGGGCACTACAATCCCCCTAAAAACTGAATCTACTTATTCCCTTCTAACTTTTAAAACCTCCCTCTATATCTTTTCTTTAATTTCCAGAGGTGTTCTCAGATTGACTACTGTTGGCTCTATATTATTACTCCCATCTCCAGTAGTTTTTATTATTTTTCTTACTGGATCTCTTACACAGTTTTTCATGTTTCTGTCTTGAGAACCTGGCATTATATTTTCCTTTTACTGTTTATAAATTTGTACAATTCTTGTTCTGTTGTACATTATCGTGAAGACCAAGCAAATGTGGTATGCTGAAAATAACATTGGGATTAGGTAATTAGGGATTTTCCAATATTACCTTCTCTGTTTGGTTCCAATATAAATCTATGTGTTATTTCAACATGAATTATTGAACATATTCAGACATGAATCCATGTGTAGGGCTTGAGAATTGACCTTTACCCCTCTGCTGCCACAGTCAGAAAATGCCTCCCTGAACAACCCAGCCCACATAACTGTATTTTTTAAAAAAAGTTTATTGGCCTTTAATATGAGGCCAACACTGAAATAATGACAAATGTCTTTCAAACTGTTTATGCATGCCTGTTGCACACAACAGAGCTGCCACTGCTGGCTTCGTTTTTTAAGTGGTCTAACTCCTGAGCTCCAAATGCATGTTTTTGGTTGGTTCTGGGTGCAAGCTGGTGTAGGATTTGAAAAAAATGGTTTCCCACAAAGAATTGAATTGAGAAAGGCAATGTTTGTCAAGGAAGCCCCAACATCTGGGAAAATACATACTGGTTAGTTAGTTTTACTTGAAATAGGGAATATATAGCTTTTAGATGTTGTTTTTATTTCTGTGGCAAAAGGTCCAACTGCAATTTCTGTATTGAGAAGTTTCTTATTACATGATACAAATTGTCAAATTTAGCACCAAATTAATGAATCATGGAAATATTGGTTGGGACAGACTCCTGACCACCATCTACACCAACCTCCTGTCCTAAACAGGACTAAAACCAACCCTAAAGTGAATCAGTTGTGGCTTTGTCCAAACAAGTCTTTTAAACCTCAGAGGGAGGTGAGTGTGATTAGCCACAAGTGGGGACAGTAGGTATCACCCACGAGAATTAAAAAAAAAACAAACCAAAAAACAAACCAAAGGAAAAAAATCCCCAAACCAAAACCACCCAACAACTTACAGAACACTATCAGGAAATCAGCCCTTTGCTACAACGTTGTTCTCTCCACCCCCTTAAGCCCGGGAAATGTTTTTTCTACTGAAAACAACAGATTTTTTTTTTTCTGGTGTGCCACCATTTTACCGCCAAGCAGAGAATGCAGCAGCAGCACAAAGTGGTTACTACTGTTTTATTAAATAGAGGTCTTCATAATTTCCAGCTGCTGACCATGTGTTCTGTCTTTTTATGTCCAAACTCACATTCATTTTAAGAAATTCTGAGTACTCATGTGAGTAAATGCTCAAATATGCCCCTTCCACTTCATAATTGCTCTATCCTTTTTTTCTAAAAATGAATCTGACTTTAGAAACTGATCAGATGATCATTAGACTATTTTACTCGAGCATTATCTAGCATAGGTAATCTGTGGAGATAAATGAGGAGCTAGAGATTTCAGCCTGTAATCATAGCAATTTGAAGGGGAAAGGATTTTGCCCTGACATCTGTGGCAATGCAGGACTGGAATTCAGAAGGAATGGCAGAAGGAAAGTAGGGCTTTGTTAAGAACAGCCATCAAGCTTTTCACAGGGCTTTTGGAGTGATGGTTAAAACCCAGCAGGCATGACATCAAACCTAATATCTAGCTCATATTGGTTGTGAATGCTAACAACTGTTATCCCTCAGGAGTCACATACAATTTTTTTTTCCTAGTTAACTTCAGTGGAATTTGAAGGAGATATTTTGTAAGGGGATTTGATCCATTTGTTAGTTTAACATTTCTAAATCCTCCTAAAGTCACAAAATCCCCTATTTGGATATTGCCTCCCCAATAGGGAGAGAACTTTGAAAGTTGCGTTGTTTTGACTTTTTTGTTAATATTATGCTGAAGATAACGGTGATGTCTTAAAGACAACCTCAAGGAAGAGGCAACCAACAACTGAGGTATGAAACCCTCAGTCTGAGGAGCTGAACTGCAATTCACCAGACCATCAGTCACAATCACAGAAATTGTTAATTGGATTCCTTCACCTATTGCTTGAAAAGGAGAGCTTATTTAGATCTTATCCTTACACAGACTCAATGAAGGCATGAGTGTCAGAGCACATCAAAGAAAGAAGTGAGACTCTAAGACAGGGAGTCATCCACAGGTCTCCATGGCTGGAGAAAACACAGCCCCAGACACCTTCAATGCCAAGATAAACTGCTGCTTTTAGTACCCCCAAGAATATAGAATATAGAATATAGAAGGAATGTAAGTGTGGACAAGGCAGGGAAAGCACACACTGCAACACTTGTGCAATCCATTAAACTATTACCTGCCAGCTTTCTAATACAGTAACAAGCAAGTTGTACAACCAGAAGGTGATTAAACCAGACACTCAGTACTAGCAGGGCTTCTAAAAGATGGGAGATAAAAGTAGATTTTTCCTGGGAATAGACCAAAAAAACGAGGAAGAAGGCTACAGTCATACAAGTGACAACTGGACAGGGAGAATTTGCTGCTTGTCTTACGAAAATTGTTTAAAATTAAGGGCAATATTCTTCTTGTAAGTTGTAATACTGGCCTTGAGAAAGGGTTGGTTATCAAAATGCAGCAAAATTCTTCAGAAAGCTATTTAAAGATCTGTTTCTGTATTGCTGATATTTTGTTTATATACCAAAGACTGAGGAATCATGGTTAAATTGACCACTACAAATATATATTGAAATACTTCATACTGCATTATTTTCAACAGGATTTATTTAGGATAAAGTTGAGTGTTGGTTCTTGCAAGGAAAATATATTCTAAGAAGAAAAAAGAGGGAGAGATACCTCTTTGATTAATATTAGTAGAACTAAAACTAGGGCAAAATTCTGTCATTCTGTGATAATAGCAGGGTTAAAAAGGATTGAAATGCAATATTTTCTGAGGAGAACAAAGCATTTATACAAATGGCTGGTTTTGGTTCTCAGTCTTAGAGTGAGGTTTCAAGCAAGGGCTCCGGATTTTTGCCGCAGCATGATGCATTCCTGGAGCCCCTGGGGACAATGACAATGCTGTAGGACCCAGGATATTTCTCATCTCCTGGGGAAAGGTGCATCCACCAGCCCTTTTGTGACTCCTGAATGTGGTGGGACCAGCTGCACTGGGGACTCACTAGTCCCTCTCAATTTAGCCCAAAGTTCTGGGCAAACTTAGGTCTTAACACCTCTGGAGTATAAATTAATATTTGAAGGAACAGTAAGATCCACATACCAACCAATCTAGGTGAGGTCAGCTTTGGATAAGGGATAATGAAGACCATTTAAAACAGCTCCTTCAACTCCTTCCTGAATTATTTCTATATTCTGGAAAGGGAAATGATTTTCTGGCTCTTCAGAATGGCGAGGTCAGGAGTATGCAAAGAAGGAATAATATCTAAATGCAGTGTAAACTCTTGGCATGTAAACCAGAACTGAAATAATTTAATACAGACGCAGTGTGAGGACTTCCCATCTTCTCATTATTTGCCAGAGAGATTTGTATAATACGTGACTATTTGTCTGCCAATACCATGTGCATCTGTGACAGAAATCACATTATGTTGTGTCTTTTCTTCATGAAGACTGACAAACACAACCTTCCTCATTGCTTTTTCTATAACAGAAAAAAATTAAGTTGGTCAGTATTTTTTTAAAAACCTGAGATGGCTCCATATCTATTTTCATATTTTCTTTAAAAAATGAAGACTGATTTTTAAATATATTTTTTCCCTTCTCAGCAATTATGAGCTATTTCACTAATAAGGTCTTATTTTCAAGAGAAATGCAAAGGAAACCTCAGCAACTTCTACACCTTTGCTGACTTTTAAGCCTGGTTATTTTTGTACTTGAATTTAACTTACAAGCTGAGGTAAATTTCTGTTGAAAAAGAGGAGAATCTTAGACACTTTCTAAAATTTTAAATGTCGACTTCTCTAGAGAAATCTAGCTCTGAAAAACAGGTAACTCAACCAAGCAGTTATGGTTGTTAAAAAACAAACAAACAAAGAAAGAAACACAACTAATTTGGGGGATTCCCTTTTCCATATCTTCTCCTTTCAAATATGGTCAGACAACAAAGCATGACTGTCTTACTTCGCTCATGTTAAACCAAAAGAGATTTCAGTCTTGTTATCTGTTTGCTTCTATTTCTCTTGAAGGCATGAAATATTTCCATGACTCGCTTTTGAGACTGGTATTTCTTTTTCATTAATTTTTCAATCTTGAAGCATCGTGAGCATGAGAACTATTGACATTTGTTTGTCACACTGGACTCCCCTTGTGTCATTCATTTGTGCAAATTTATTTAGTATTGGCATAGGACTGAGGAGTGCTAATTCCTTCTGTTTTCCTGATGTGCCCTCAAGAAGAGCCTGATTCATGAGCAATTCCTTAGGTTTCTAGAAGGGAAATCCCTCTAAAGCAGATCATATCAGAAAACACAGTTAGAGCTGCTGTTAACCCCCAGCAAATTCCCTGAGACTTGGCTGACATCCTTACATTCCAAAAATCTTTGAGAAATTTGTTCTCTTCCCCCGTAGAGTAATAACTTGTTTAGGAGACCCCTCATATGAACCACATTAATAAAAGCAATAGACAGATCTTTATTGGAAAAACTGGAAAACACAGGAAAAGAGGAGCCAGTATAAAAGAAAGCTTAGAAAATATGAAAAAAATTAGAAGAAATATGTGTCCTGTTAACCCTCCCTTGTCCTAGATAACATGATTTCCCTGTGTAGGAATTTTGCTGAGGTAGAAAAGGTTGGTACAGAACAACTGTACAGTGCATAGGGATGTGAAGGCTCAGGACACAGCACTCTTAGCTGAACTTAGCACAGGTAATTTCTAAACAGTGATTAATAAATAATAAAAGCATAGTGTGCACAAATGTTTTGCAACCGATACTTCTTCCAAGTGTTCTGCTACTTCTAAAAGTTTTGGGGGGCCAAACTGCAACATGTTTGTCTCTTTCAAGTATGCAGTCAGTATATTCTGATTACAAAAGCAAACCCTTCAGATCCATAGATGGTTTTGTAAAAAATGACATCTCTGTACAGGGGTAGTTTTTCATGGAAGCTTCATTTTTGTATTGCCATCAATAATGGTACAATTGACTTCAGAATTTCAGGAGACTGAAGTGAGAATTCCTACTTTACCTCAAAATGCACATCCCACTCCAACTACTATGATTTGGCTTAAGGTTTTGGGAAGAACTGCTGGACATCCAAAAGATGCAACAAAATGTGCTTTGACAAGAAAGAGGGAGGGTGTATAAAAACACATACATGTGTAATTTATATCAGGAGAGGAAATATTCCTGCAGTGCACATCAGACATCTGCTTGCATCTTTCAAACTTATTGGACCACCTTAATTTCCAAACTTCTAGCTCGTAGAATATGGGAGTGGTATCATCATCTTTTTTATTTATTGCTTCTTTAATTGGGAACCATTTTTCTGTTCCTTTTTCTAAAGTGATTTAGTGCTCAAATGACAGGAGAGACTAAGCACAGTCTTGAAGAGAAAAGCACTGACAATCAGTTGTTGTTGGCATCATTCTTCCTGCTGTACAGGAGTTTAACTAATGAATCCAGTTCTCCTGCTCTTGAAATAACAAATTCGACATGAGAAAATTGCTCGGGGAACATACGAGCCAGAGTTACAACGTACAAGGCAAAAGACTAAGAGGATTCTAAATGAAGATGGTAATCATTAAATGATCCCTTCTTTGAGGGTTTACATTGGAAAGCCTTAACTGGCTTAGATATTTGAGCCAAGCCCCTTCCACATAAAACTCTCTGATGACTGTGAGGAAGCTGCCGGTTTACCCTGGAGTCCCTTGAGAGAAGGCAGAATGTAAAGGAAAGTGTTGTTTTTTTTTCCAAATATTCCTGAAGTAAGTTTCATAACAGACCTGAAGAGGTAGCAAAGTTATTGTTCCCACTTGGCAGATTTGGAACTTAAACCACTAAGCAATGAGATAATTTCTGTGAGATCAGGCTGCAAGCAATAGCCCTTGCCATCTTACCGTGGAGCCCTAGCAAACAACTTCATCCCCACAATTATTCTTCAAGGTGTGATGATATCATCCCCCACTTTATAGCTGGAGAACTGATGCCCAAAAGATTTAGCAGCTTGTTGGAGACAGTACAAAAGTTCTTTGACAGGTTTGGAAAATGAAACCAGATCTGCCAAGCCTCAGTCTGATACCTTAAACACATGCCCATCCTTTTTCCTGCCCTTTTGTCTGTTACTTGAGCGAATTTTGTCTGATTTGACTTTAAAACACTGACATAGAGAACACAGTCTGCTCATTGCATTCATTTTAATGTAGGGAGCAGTAATGAGCCTGGTGGGATAGCAGCAGCAAAGGCTGTGACAGTCCACAGCACAGGTGTGCATGAAGAAGCAGAATTGTGGAAGAGGCATGTCCTGTACTGTGGGATTCCACCAGAGCTGCATGCCAAAGATGTGTGCTGTACACAGGTTCTCTGATCAGACTGGCCTGATTGCTGCTGGAAAAGTGAAAAGGACATTTGATGCCCAAGAGAATCTCTGTAAAACGCCCTGCAGATGGTACCTAACAAGCAAACAAACAAAAACTGCTCAGAAAGGGTGTTTTGGGTTCGGTTTGTGTCTATCAAAACAAAACCAACATGCCAGAGGAAATAACTTCTTTCTCCCCCTCCCCGGGTTCTCAAAGGTTTTCTGGGAACTTGCCTTCATAGCCCAGTCAACAAATGCGGAAAATCATAAAGATGTCTTAATTGAAAAAATAAATTCCTCACAGCCAGTCTGGGCTATCTCAATCCAAACAACAAAGTAGTTCAGTTTATTTAGGGAAGACAGATTAGTGGAGAAAATTGTTATCAAACCGCAAAATGACTAACCAGGGACATCCCTGCTAAGAGATTTACTTTCTTAACACAATGGCCCGCATTGTTTTTTCTGGTCTTTATGTGAGAGAGGGTGTGCAAAGCTGGGATAAGGCACTCAAACACCTCTGTAATTCTGGTGCCAGTCAAGTCATCCTTTGTGTGCTGCCAGGGAACTCTCTGTGTATTCCCTGAGCCACTGCAGCACCCAGGCTGATGGAGGAGTAGGAATTCTCTGGGCACACTACCTTCTTTCCTGGTCACATTCCTGGTACTGTATCAGTGATGAAAAACATCTGCTGAGGTTGTTTCCCTAAGACCAGAAAAGACCCACTGAACCATGGCTGAGCTGGATGAATAAACACTGTTTGTGCAATTCTTTTATAAACTTTCAAATGCAGTGAAGGAATTTTTTGTCGTCTTCCTTAAAAACTGGCAAGACCGAAAGAAAACAAAACAAAAGGAATGAGAAGGGTACAAGTGGATATAATCAGAAAACCATCTGACTTTTTGATGTGCACCTTCTCATGCTTTCTGAGATCAGTGAATAGCTATTCCTCTGAAAATAAATGCAGTCCCTCGAGGGATGATTTTGAAACTCTCTGGTTTGACATCTGGAATTTGGTGGCCAGCATTTCTTACCAATAAATGAAATGCAACTAATTTTATGAAATGTTGTGGAATTATCATTCCTATTTACTGAATAGTCTCAGTTAAATACTGTAAGTAACAAAATAAAATCTGGGGAAAATTATGTAATTTGAATAGACCCCATATTGCAATATGTGGTAAATTCACATTAAACCTTAATCTAACTTGTAGATTCATTACCAGTTCATCATGCAAAAAAAAAAGAGCAACCCAAACTCTACAAAGATATGCTGTCCTTTTACTGCACTTCACAAAATATGTGATGAAAAGCACAGGGTAAAAATATGTTTATGAAACTGCTCCACATAATCCACATGAGCAACTAATACAAGTATCCATAAAAATGAAGGTCAGAAGAGAATTGTTTCCCAGAGTACTTTGTCTGGCATGAATTGACCCAGGACAACAGATGACTATTCAGTGTGCTGCCTCATGTAAAATCCAACTATTTCCCAAAACATAGGAGGAAAAAAAATAAATAAAAACAATATGAGGAAGCAATTGATATTATCATTCCCCCATTGTTCTCTACCCTGCAAACCAAAATAACTCCAAGGACAGTATGAAATCCCCTGATAAAATATCAAGAAGACACAAGCCTCCAAGAAGCCTTTTGCTACAAAAAGGCAAAAACAAGAAATCAAGAGTACCACACATTTTATTTTCCCAGAAATAATTCTGGCACTTAGGAGATTGCCTTTGGTGTCAAGCTTCATACACTGGCTGTGTCAAAAGCATACAGGCTAGAATCAATTCCACTAATCCCAGCTGGGCTCCAAACCTACATCAGGATGAGATTTACCCACAAAGATTTCTTCTTTGCCTGTGCCTTGCCTCCCTGGGAAGGAAACCCAGGCGTGCAGGAGGGGAGGTGTGGAGCTGGGACCAAGGGACACCAAGGGACACCAAGGGACATGTACCCACCGTGGGCTCTGAGTTAGGCACCAACCTCTCAAAAACATTCACAGTTGACAAAACCACGATTAGACCATCTTGCGGTAGTACCTCCTTTGGTGCCCGGTTTGTGCCTGGAAAAACAAACTCTTCAGTCTCTAGAGGGGAAGTTAAACAGGTTCCAGGGCAGTTGGGAGGGAGCCAAGCCCAAACCTTAAATAGGCATGTGTGATGCCCTCGGTGCAGCGAAGGGTGCGTACGCGCCATAGCCAAAACCACAGAGCCTGCGTCCTGCCAGGGCAAGCAGGATTTCTGACAAGATTTATCATTTCTTTTGCTATGAGCTAGTCCTGCAGGCATTTCATTTTAATACAAAGTAAGCACTTGTGATGATTAAGGGAAATGTAGAGTTGGATCACTTTGTTGTTCGGTGGCCAGTCATAACAGAAAATCTGCTGTTGAGTGCAGAAATGCGGTGTTCCAGGCTCTGTGTGGTTACCGTCTGCTCCAGCCCCTGGGCTGATGCAGAGAGCTCCTTGATACAGACCAGCAGAGCTGTTCCACGCCTTCGTTAGCGCCCTGCTCGTTCCTGCCACCAGCACCGCACACGCACCTCACAGAAACATTCTATGTGTCCAAAGGAAATGCAAGGGTTTATCAGGAAAGTTCACATGGGCCACTCTTGTCTGGTGTCATCCGGGCCTGGAGCACATCCCTGATCCAATGGCATGCCCAAACCCACTTAACCATTTATACTGCCCTAAGCAGTGACATTGCAGGGACTTTTTTGGAGAACAAGGCACTTGGCAGACTCGGTTCGTAACCTCATAACAAAACATAAATGGCTCCTCTGGCTGTTTCCATTGGGATGCAGCTGGCAAGAAAAGACCTCATAGCACTTGAACAGAGAAGGGGATGATGAAAGGAAACATTTCCCATTTAGCAGTGTAATTAATACCTAATTGTATTCAGGGCTATCACTTCCATTTGCATAGATGCAAAAAAATATATATAGAGAAAATACTTGGGAGCATATAGGTAGAGAGGGGAAAAAATAAAGATTTGAGAGGTACTTAAAAAGTAACTTTTAACACTTTTGAGAATTCAAGCTGAAAAAACAATAGGAGGGATTCCTACAGCTCACAGTTGACAAATGGATTTTTTAGACTGAATTAATGCTCTGCTTTCCTATTCACTGTCTGCACAGCCTCCAGGAAAAACACAGAAAAGACAGAACTCCAAATTCTGCTATGATAACCCCAACGCGATTCTTCTGCTTTCCTCCTGCTTTCCCTTTTATATTTTTTTAAGTGCTTTTTCATTATTATTGCTCTGATCTTCCTGTTCTTGGTTTGGATCCCACTCTTCAGTTCTTCCTCCTATTTCCCTTCCTGGCACCTTCAATGAAAATACTCTCGTTTCTCTGCTGCCACTTTAAAATTGAAATCAGAACTGGATTGGGTTAGCCTGAAATACAGGTGCTCCTGTAAATACAGAATTAATTCCCCCTGAGATGTTCCATTCTTAGTTATGCTCCTGCCTCCTGTTACCATCTCCTAACAAGTATTCCTGTGTATGACAAAAAGCTCCTGCAATGCCCGGTAGTGGTGCAATACAAGAAGATGACGTGTTGAGTAATGCGTGTAGCATTCATTGAACCACAGTCACAGAATGGTTTCGGTGGGAAGGGACCTTAAAGATCATTCAGTTCCAGCCCCCCTTCCATGGGCAGGGACGCCTTCCCCATCCCACGTTGCTCAGAGCCCCATCCAACCTGGGCTTCAATGTTTCCAGGACTGGAGCATCCCAGCTTCTCTGGGCAATACCTGTCATTTCTAGATAGGAACTGCAACCTGAAGCTTCAGCTCTGTGTCTCCTGGTCTGTGCTCCCGGGAATCATGGAACAATCCTAGTTGGAGGGGACCCAAGGATCATTCCTTGGCTGCTCTGTGGCTGGGTGAAGGTGTTAGGTGCTACCCATGTGTAATAAATGTGAGGCAATTTGGATAGATCAAATATACACCGTTTGATTTCCTTCTCTGTGGCTGCAGAAGTGATTTAAGCCTTATGTAACACCCTGTTTCATTGAAACAGGAGCTAACGCTTTGAGATGGTGATAGATGATAACCTTTTACATGTAAATGTATACTTAAAAACTCCCCAAGCCTGTGTGTTTTTATACCTTTTCCCCCACAGGAAGAGTTTTCTCTCAGTAAAAGCTTTTCATACTTAAAAAAATAAATAAATAAAAAAACCCAACAAAAACCCAAAAAATGTATATTTGGAAAATGTTGGGTAAGTACTCATTTATATTTTAGAAATACCTGGCTAGTGTAGGTGTTGATGGTGCCCAGGAGTTAAGAGCTTTGTGTTAATATCACTGAACTTGCAAGAGCCTGCAAGTTGTTTTTGTGATTTAGGAAGGCAGAGAGCTCCAGTGCAAACGTGTGGGCAGCACAGTAGGCACTTTTCTGAGATTCATGATGGCATGGCAGTACCAAGGAACTTCCCTTTTTCCTTTCTAAGTGTGTCCAAAGGAACAGTAGAGCTTCAGTTCTTCTCTGACACTCTTAGGGACAGATTTATCCTTCCTTCTCACTCTTGGAAGCCAAGTTAACACAGACAGGCTGAATAGATTTCCAGGTCTGCTAATGACCTCACAGGAATTGAATAATGAAATCATATCTGCCTCTTTAGTGAAGAGAGACAGCCCAAGCTTACACAGATCTAATTATTGTATTTCTTGAAGATAAATTGCAGCCTTGAAGGCGTCTTGCAATCAGTTATCAGGCATAGCTCCATGGGCACCAACTTTCATTTTTCTCCAATGCAGTGATGTACTGCCAATATTTAACAAGGGGCTCCCACTAAAATTTCCCTATTAATCTGTTCTATACCCTTGTGTCCCTGAGGCACACATTCTTGCAGAGAAAGAAAATAGTAATGAAGAAAATCTATTCATTTATTTTTACATTACTGTTTAAACATTTTCTGAGAGTCACAGCCAAGGAGGAAAATAAAACCACTTGGCAAACAAACCTCTATTATATGTACTTTTGCAGGAAATGTTTATACTTCACTTCATTCCTGTTAAAAAAAAAAAAAAGGAAAACAGAAAAAAAAAGCTGGAGCACTTATAAAGTGGTGTTTGACTTGTGATATTAGAGTTGGTAGCAGCAAAGATATGGAGTTACCTTTCTGTGAAAAATTGCAGAACTCAGGAAAGGCATCCTTTTAAAAATGTCTGGAAAAAACCAAAACTGGTATTCTCAAGTACAGCAAGAACAACAGTTGGCTGGGTGAAGGGGAAGAGATTCTCCACTCACTGAAGGGATCACCACCTGACTGTACTGAGCAATTCCAGCCATTCCGGTGGAGTGGAGGAGCACACAGCTAAGAAACAATAACAGAGGCTGGACCAGTCTGTATTTTCAAATGGAAATAATTCTGTTCCTGATTTCATTGTTCTGTTTGCTGATTTTGTACAAGGGCTGGTCACTAGATAATACAGTTACAAAAGGATGAAAAGAAAAAAAACCAGATTTAACAAGTACCTAAGGGGTGCAGCAGTTTCAGTAGTGTTAGAAAACCATCCCAATATTCCTTTCAGTTTGGCTGCAAAATCTTAACAAGGCTCTCAAGGAACACCAGGGATTTGCTCCAATGATGCTCATTTTTCTCCTTTTTTTTGAACCAAATCTGACTGTGTTTTCAAATTGGCTAATCTTCTACTTGTATTTGCCTTAACAAGTGACCAGAGATGTGTTTTTAGGTTTTTATAGATTGATTCCAAATGTGAAACAATTGCTACTTTATTTTTATTGTTGCAATACGTGGTAGAAGTGTTAATGTCCTTATACAGATTATGCGGGAAACAGAAATTTTAATTATTTTGTAATTTAAAAAAAAAAAAAAGATTTTTTTTTCTTACTCTGAAGTGAAAAAATACTTATTTCACTTGCAAGTTCAGAGCTTTCATGAACTTTTTTGTTATTGTTCATGTCTTACTTGACTCTTTCAAAGAACTGATGTGAAAAATATTGGGATGACGTGACTACTCATCCCAATAATGAGCCTTGCTTCCCCACCCCAATAATTAACAAGTAGCCACCCGTTATTAAGCAGACCAAATATTTCAATAAAAGGTCCTGCTGAGTTGTCTCTGTTCTGAAACAGATTTCACTTCAAAATTGAAATAATGAGGTTCCCCTAAACTGATAAGCAGCCCAATCAAGCCCACTGCACTGGGTTCATAAATCTTAAGCAGAGTTTAATTGCGAGCAGAATTTTCCTGACAGAGCCAATAATGGGGCCTTTTCCTCTCGCCTGCTGACTAGTTGTGGTTCCCATGATTCCAGTAAATCTCTGCAGACCTTCCTGCAAGGAAAACAGTTTGAACTTCAGACATCACTTGAAAGGGAATTTGAGGGAGCTGCAAACACAATGCCCCAGTGATGATGACGGCTGTTGAACGCTGGGGACAGAGAGCTGAAAACAAAACACCCAAGCAAATAATTAGCAAGACCAAATCACTTCCAATTAGGCATCTCAACAGCAATCTTATGCGGTCTCAGAGGGCCATTTCCTTTGAAAGAAGAAATCACCTCTATATCACCCTTCCTCCTACCTGGAGGAAGGATTTGAGCAAGTGGAAGGTGTAGGAAGAGCAGACTGTGATAAGGTGGGACAACGTGCAGTTTCTGCAGCGGGCAATGTGCCCCTTCTAGTGCTATGGCAGCATTTACAAACCCTTTGAACACATGTATTGTTCCAAAACCATGCAGATGTGGCCCTTGGGGACACGGTTTGTGGTGAGCTTGGCAGTGCTGGGTTATCAGTTGGACTTGACAATCTCGGAGGTCTTTTCCGGCCATAACCATTCTATGGTTCTGTGGTATCCTGATCCTGTCTGAGGATCCTAAGAGCAATATTTAGTGTGTGAGAGAAAAAGTCATGCCGAAATAAATGGGATTAGCCAGTATTTCTTCTTAGAAAAATCATAACCCTGACTGAGTTGGCACTTCCATATGACTGCTCAAACACAGCACTAAATTGGCTTAAAAATTTTTTGGACAGTAGAGACTGGTAACTGAAGCACTTTCTGGATCAGAGAAAAGTCAGAACTCTAGAAATTCAAGTCAGTCCACCACTCAATGCAGAGGTCTTTGCTTCTGTCTTCTCCATTAAGTAGGAAATAATGTTTGATATTGCTGAAAAGAAGGTGTCTAACTGAAAAGTCCTACACATACCATCATAGACAAACCATCAAATGGTCCCATTCTCTTCAAATGGGAAAAGAAACAAAAGAGTTAACAAATCCTTCAAATACAGCTTACAGCAAAAAGACACAGCAGAAGTTTTTTTTTTTTGTTGTTCTTTTCTGTACTATTACCATTGCTTTAGGACTACCAGAATCTGGAAAACAAAGCTCAATGAAAACAGTAGAAATACAGCCAAAGATATCTGAAGACTTTTGTAAGTTTTACTCTGTATTAGGTTGAAGTCTTAAGATTAATATGTACGTCCTATAAAAAGAAAACCATGGCACATTCCGTCTTTGCAGACAGTGTATTAGATTTTTAGCTGATTTATTGTTGTGCTGTGTGGACTTGAGGGAAATCACTGCGCTGTGGTGTTTCACAGATTACGCAGGGTACAAGCCAAAATATTTGTTATGAAAGCAACCGTTTGCTAAATTTGCAAATCTTTATAGGCCCTTTGTTGGGGAAAAGCAAATTCAGTCCTACTGGAAACATTCCTGTCGTGCACCGAGGAGCTGGAGCACAAAGGTACACACACTAAATGATGAGCCTTGTGCCTCATACCTTCAGCACTCTAAGCTCTTGCACATCTAACACATACCAGACTCGTTTAAGGAACTTCTCTTTTACTGGGTGGGATTCCAGTGAGCTCAAATGAGCCATGAAAACAAAAAGCAAACATTATGGAAAGACTTCCAGTTTTACTAAGAATGTAAATATTTAAATCTTCCCTTTCAGATCTCCTGGCTAACCTATCTGTTTAATAACCAAGCCCCAAATTTAAGCCTCTGCTTTCAGTCTCAAAATATTTGAGGTCCTTTCTTCCTGAAATTATTAGGACACTTGTCAATAATTTGAGTATGAATATAAACAGAGAGTTCATACAGTGAGGATGCTGGAAAGATTTTCATATCATGTGTGTGCTTGGTCTCTACTTTGTGAGTTTTACAATGCATTTCAGTTTCCACAAGCCATTTCTAGGGTTTTGCTGCATACGAGGAAAGGTTATTTTGTATGTCCATTTCAGACTTTCAAAATGTCCCTCAAGTGCTTACCAAGGTGTGATATGTGCTTGTGCAATCTTCCTAACTTTCATTTTCATTTTTAGAGAAATTCAAATTCCTAGACACCCTCCTCCTTGCCCCTCCAAATTTCTTCAAGATTTTCTTATGGAATAAACGTGAAGAAGACAAGGTTTTTCTTTAATGGTTCTTCACAGTTGGCTAAAAGGAAGCATATGCTTAATCCATCCACTCATACACCCTTCATCTCCAATGAGCCAAACAGAAACTATTTTTGTCACACCATACCATATTAAGATTTCTCCTGACCTTTTATTGATGATATAAGTAAAAAGGTACATTGGATTTTGCTGAGTGTCCTCTCACCAGCAGAAAAATCCTGCTGTCTGTGAGCCCTCTGGTAGGCTGTGAATCTGCGGGAATATCTTTGTGCTTCCCAGAGACTAAATGTACCTTTGATTTGAGGACTGTACTCAAGCATGAACCTCTCTGACTTTCGGTGAAAAATGAACATGTGAAAGAATTGGAACTGAGCATGAAGGACCCTGCTTTTGCACAGAAGGAAAAAGAGGGTTGTGCTGGGCATCCACAGTAAAACTCTCCCAACTTAGTGTTTAAATCCTCCCCTATGCACAGGAGTGAAAGCCAATCTACTTTGTGTGATGTCTAACATAAAAATTAACTGCAAAAAAGGACCCAGACTTATCGGTGATTGCCGTTTTAGATCACAAGCCAGAACATGAAGCAGCAGGATCTAACTGCAGTGCTCCAGAATGACATCTCTGGCTTTGCCTTCCCCAGAAATAGGGGAACACACTGGGACATAGCCGGTGTTTGCACACACATGCACTGCTGCCCCTCTGAGCATAATGGCAAAAGGCAGGCTTAGCTGCTTCATGCCATAAGATAATTTAGTTGCGTTCATTATTTTGATGCAGTGCTCCAAGTTGTGAAAAGCTCATGACTCGCTGCATCAGAAAGAAATTTGTGAAGTCAAGTGAACTTCAGCACCTGAGCCAAGAAATCACAATATTAAAACCCGGCACTAAGCAATTTTTTTTTCCCCCAAACAAAAGTATTTTTAGTGTAGCTGTAGAGATCACAAAAAATAACTGAAAAGAACATGAAATAAATTTGGTACATAATTTTCCAGTTTCTTCTAGTTTTCACAGCACAATTAGAAAAATTCCTCTGTCACTTGCCACATGACATTTGTGTGATATCAGAGCCACCTTAAATCATACCTGAGTTAACACTTGAACTTCCCAAAAAGCCTAACACTCAAATACATGCAAAAGATTTCCTCATCTTTGCTTAATTCTGGCCAGCTATTGATGTTTTCTTCGAGGATGAAAATGTTTAATCTGTCACAGAGTCATGCAGTTGCATTATAAATGTTTTCTTAAATGGCAGTTCTGTCTTTTTCTTGCTGCTTTGCCGGCCACAAATATTTGTAATATGTTTCAGAAGCTTTATTTTTTTAGTCAGCTTCTGCTACAGTCTTTAACCTTGCCATTTGCTTTTCAAATGTTGCGCCATTATCAGCAGGTATTGCCGAGTGGTTTCACTGCCATCCTGGCATAATGAAGAATAAAGAATAGCTGTTCTGATCGATCGAGGGTAAATCCTATGCAGACTGCAGAAAGCAATGGTGTGATAGCTGGCACAAGTGGGCATCGGTCTCAGAAGAGAATCCCCCCAAGATGTGGTGCACCACTTAATCTGAGGGAATCTGAGACACACATGGCAGGGGAGAGCTTACACCAACACTCTCCTGACTCCTGAGCAGATGAAGAAGGACCTTGAGACGATCACAGCATTGCCTGAGCTCACCTTATAAAGCAAACTCCTTGGGAACTTGGCCTGGAAATTGACACCCTCCTTCACAGGAGCTTTCCCAGAGCACAGAAAAGTGGTAATAAATTAAAGATGTAACATTGTTTTAAAAGAGAGGGAGAGTTTGAGCTGACAAAGCACAGCACTTTGACCATATGCTTTGCCTACAGTCACTTGGCACGCCGATTGTGTGGGACAGCACAGCATTTAATTAAAAAAAAGCAAAGAGAGAGAGCCACAACCACAATTCTCCGTGCCTGGATGATGCAAATTATTTATATATTCTTTTGTGGAACCTGACATCCTCAGCCTACAAACAGAACACTTAACTGACTTGATTTGTTGAAACCACTAGTGCTAGCAGAGCATTAGACAAATATGAAGTAAGTAGCTCTCCTAAACTTGGTTTATCTTGAAAGAGAGAATGAAACTGAGGATTGTCAATTCCCAGCTGAACTGCAAACCTTTTCTCACTTCAGCTGATGAAGTTCAATTCCATTCCGTACTGTTTCAATGCAGCAGGAAAGAAATGTAATTTCAGACAACAGGGATAAACTCACAGTTGAGGAAAATAAGAAAGCAGTGTCACCAACCCTCTGCCTTTCTATGTATTCACTAAGATTTGTAGTTCCAAATACAGTGGAACAAATAAAGAGCTCTTCTTGCTTTCTGCCTTCTGAACTGTGCAAGGTCTGGCTTCCACATGTTCCTGTATCGCAGTCAACTGGGAAAAATTGTTGGTTATTCTGTTCGTGTTTTTCTTTCGTAGGACAAAAATTGCATTTCAGAAAGAGTGTTTTAGAAGCAGTTATCATCTCCCTCTGCCGCAAAAAGTTCCAAAAGATGAATTATAACTTCCATGAGGTGCCTCAGAGGTGAGTAAGAACACCTTTATTTTAAATTGTTTTCCGCAAATTGTCTCTTCCAACCCAGCTTTCTGTTTCAGGCTCGAGAGCTGCAGACCTTGCTGAGCTGCGAGCCCTCACAGCGAGGACGCTCTGTGCTCCTCTCTGGGAAGGTGGAGTCTGTGTGATAGAAAGGAAAAGGCTGTGCACGCTCAGACAGGCATTGCACTGAGCATGTTGGAAGCAGCCCCACAGAGGGAAGCCCATTCCCATTCTGCAGGTGTAATGCTTCTCATTTTTCCTCCTCCTCCGAGTCCACCTCTACTGCTCCACATTCTTTCTCCTGCCCCAAGCCCATCCTCATTACTAAAATCACTTCTCTGATCCTCAGCAAGCACTGTCATTACCAAATCCATCTTCTTAATCCAAAATAGTTTTTCCAAGCTCATTTTGTGTATCCACAGAATGCTTCCTGATCTCTGCAAAGAGCTGATTTAAAGAGCACAGAAAAGAGCCATTTTTTCACTAGCAAATTTAGTCCATACTTCCTAAGAAATTTGTTGCCTGATCTTAACCAATGCCCCTTCCATTACTCTTACAGATATAGGTTAGTTTAACAATCCCCAACACTCACCATGACTTTCTCAGTCAAAAGTATTTGATCTTGCCACAGCTGATCATCAGGAGGCCTTTGGTGTTTGGTATCACAACCTTTTGACTCTTCTAGGTCACCTCAGTGTTGTTAGGAATTCTGAAGAAATCTTGCATCCCATACCTTTTTAGGCAGCAATTTTCTTTGCAGTGTTTCTTAATTTGCTTTATTTGCACCTCTGGTGACTTTATTTCAAGTTCTGGATAATGACTTGTGCTATTGTAACTTATTTGAGCATTTAGAGCTCACCCTTAAATAAAATAAAAATAGAAACATTCAAAGAACCTAATGCCATGCATGCTGTCTCCTTATTAAAAAAAACAACAAAAAAGTGTTGCAAGAAATATTAATTCTTCAAATGGGGTTTTGGAAGTCTTAACAGCATATAAGAAGTGCAGGAAGAATAATTTCAGTTTTATCTCTCCATTCTTTCTAAAGAAAACTAAGTTGCTATTTAATTTTAAAGTCTGGGATGTTGCCAAGCATTGGTGCCCATTCATTTTGCTGAACTTCCTCTTATGCAGTGTATTCTTTCAGTGGTGACGATGTCAACAGATTTCTGTTGTCCTTATTTTATTCAACAGAACAGGAAATTTTTTTCCCCTCTTTTGTATTATATTCTGAAGGTTTCAGCATTGTAAGTGCTGCTTCATTATTCAATGTGCTCAACCAGTAACAAATGGTAGATATTAACATTTTAAATACTGCAGGTAGGGTACAGGAAGATAAAGAGGCTATCACAGTTTGCAGTGCCTGGTGGACTAAGAGTAATGACTACAACTACAAAAGATAAATTGGGTTCTGTCGTAAATGGCCTTGAAATCTGGGGCCGTACACAACCGGTCAAAAGTAATTTCAGGAGGTTGGTGGTTTAAATGCATTAGCAGAATATTCAGTGCTGGTTATTTGCTTTATAATATTTACTGTTCAGTACAGCTAATGCAAAACACTGCTGGAGTCACAGTGGGGGGATTTGGCAGCTAGAGAAACTTGGAAAGTCTAAGCAATTACAGTTTTGGAATGTGCCATGCACACAAAAATTAAAAATGCTGTCCTGTATGCACATATAGGAGCATGAACCCAATCAAGAATTGCTATTCCATCACCCCAATCTACTGAGTCTGTGTGTTAAGTTTTCTAAAGACAGCAGCAATTAAGAGAGTTGAATATTCTAATTATATTTCCAGCTGATAACCAAGACGACATTGAGATTTATTCTCTTCATTTCCCAGATGAATTTATTTTCCATACACCCACCTCTGCCATTCACACAGACTTCATTTTCCATGTCAGTTAAAGCCCATCCACGTGCAGAATTTGCTTGGGTATCAGTACAGATAATATTTTGGCAACATTATAGGAATTTCCAAGCTAAGTCATGCTTGTCTAGTAAGGCTTGGGCACAAGGTACTTCTGATATTTAGCATCTTTATAAGAAGTGCACAAAAGAAGGTGAAAAATGAGGAAAAAACCACCTATTTTACCTACCTTGTCATTTGATGGGTATAAAATTCGAATGTCTGTCACAGTTTGTTTAGACCACACTTTCTTTCAGGAACAGATATTCCACAAGGCCAATGACAGCATGAATAAAATTCAAAAAGTAGTTTTCCCAGCAGGGAGTGGAAGAACATAATCCAGGAAAGATATTGTCTATTGGATGACAATGACAGTGATGGTAAAAGCCCTGGATAGTGGTACCAGCCCAGAAAAGCATGTGGCACTCATAGCGTGTTTTGAAAAGAAAGCAAAAGGAAAATAAATCCAGATATTAGTGCTGTGAAGACGAGACCATTGGAAGGATTACCTGTTTACTGTTAACTTCACAAACTCAGTGCTTCACAGACATGTTTTGGGAGCAGGCTGTGGTGCTCTGTCCCCCATGTGTGCCTTTTAAGTGGTGAGAATCTGCTCGTTGGCAATTCTGTGGTAACACCACAGATGAGATGAGCAATTTGGGATGACCAAGGACAGTGATAACAGTTGGGTTGGTGAGACCTGGAGAGACCATGACTCCCAAAGGTCATGAGCTTTAACCTCTAATATTTTTTTTTTAATTTTAAATTTTATATATCTATTGCATCTAGTCAGATGCAAGCACAGCTTGGAACAGCACAGACATCTTTTTGGGAATTTTATATGCAGAAGTGCAGAAGCCAGAAAGAGGAAAAAGAGCCTAAGAGGCATTTTAACATTTACCAACATCACACTTTTAAAAGAAAATGTCTGAGTCAATAAAATACATAGAAAGCCCATGGAATGCAAGTCTCATAGGAAAAAAATACAGAAACCAGACTTCTGCTGGTTTTTGCTGTTTTGTTTTGTTTTGTTTTTTTAATTTTTTTCAGAAAACTATCCTATATTTCAAGTTTCAGCTGTATCCTGAGTATTTCAGCCAAGTTTCGTACCCACAAAGTGGAGCACGAACCATGCCTTTAACTACAGGAGGGAAGATCTGTTGTACAAGTGAATAAATAAATTGTGTCTTCTCCTCAGGGAAGACGGTGGATGAGCCTATTCTTGCTGCTCATAAAGTGGGCACAGCACACTGATCCATCTGTGAACAGCTGATTTGGCTGAGAATGACAGAGAGGATCAAGTAATGTTTTAGATCATGCTTTCAGGCACTTTGAAAAGGTAACAGGAGGGTTTATTCTCTCAGAGAAATCTGTGGTTATTCAAGTAACTGAAAGCATTTAAGACAGGAATGCCACACAAAAGAGAAACATTAATTAGGCCGATCATAGCACTGTGGATCTATTTTTACAACGCCCAAACACATTTATACATAGCTGCTCCTTTGAAGCATTTGAAGGCACCATTTCTTTCTTCCTTATCAGTGTAATTGACGTCTTCATTCAACCCCAGCCAGCTGTTGTGCGAATTTTCAATCATTTGATTTCTTTCGGGGAAAGGCTTAGTCTTTTGAACTCTAGGAATAATTATTATTGCAAAGCAGTTTTCCCTTTCCAAAGGGACTGCTTTGGGGTCACCAGAGCTTCCAGGCTCTCTGGGCCAGAGAACAATGAGGCTTTGTCGGTGCTGGAACGCTGTCCCTTCCAAGGGGGCTGCTGCTTTTTCTTTCTGCGCTCGCCTCCGCATGTTGAAGTGAATTGTGCCAAATGAAAAGGCTTTAAATTAGCACTTCACTGCTTCCAAGTGCCTGAAAGTTAATGCTAAATCATATGGGACTGAGAACTTTTTCTACACCCTTATGCCCAGGTATACCCTTCTGAGCATAAGGTGGTTTAGGAACAGAGAAAACACTCTTTTGGTTATTTTCTCTCCTCATTAAACACAATTTTAAAAAGGCATATTTTGCAATTTTCAGCTAATTACCAAATAGAATATGTGTTATGCATTTTGTGAGAGAAGAGAAGCTATATTTGTCTTTGAGAAAAGGGTAATTGTCAGTGACAGGACCAAGGATTATCATGGAAGAGGGATGGAAGCCGCAGAAAAAAGGCAAGTGCTGCTGCCAGTAGTAATCTTGCCAGTAAATGATCCTACCAGCTATCAGACTTGCAAATAGACTTAGCAAATCCAAATTACTATAAGCCTGACAATTAGCATAAAAAGTAGATTTTTAACTTTGCATCTTCATTGCTTGTTCAAAACCTTGGCATGTAATCTTGAGCCATACAGAATCTTTCTT
Organism: Pardalotus punctatus; assembly: GCA_013400915.1. Taxonomy (NCBI): domain Eukaryota; kingdom Metazoa; phylum Chordata; class Aves; order Passeriformes; family Pardalotidae; genus Pardalotus; species Pardalotus punctatus. The sequence continues at coordinate 805,369 of VZTX01002853.1, read as the reverse complement.
TATCCAATCCCTTAATAGAAATCATAATTAATTAAAACTTAGAGTTTAAAATACTCTTCTTGACTCAGTAAATAAGGTTTTTGTTTTTTTTTAAAAGTTAGAGTAATTGTATCTTCACAACGTAACTTCACAAGAACATCTTTTTTTATATAACATAAATTTATACATACAAATTTATTTCTACAAAGCAAGGCAGAATCTGCCAGCAACAGACCAGAATTTTACACCTCCGAAGATCAGCAGGGGTCTCCATGCCATGGACAGCACCAGCTATGCCCCAGCCACCAACACTGGCAAGGAGTCTTATGGTTTCCTTGCTGGCAGAAGATCTTGTGAAACACGTAAATCATGTTTGCACCCCAAGCTGTGTCTTTAAGGGATGTGAATGATGCACGTGATAACACGATGGGGAGGAAGGAACGGCTGAGAGGCGGCATCAGAGAAAACACTGCAAGGAGCAGCAGAAGGTCACGGAAACCGCACGATTCCTGGTGCTCCACAGCTGTATGGAGAATACATAAATAGGCTCCTAAGAGCTAATTAAATTCAGAAGTGTAGTTTGAAGAAGATTGTGTCAGGCCAGAGACAGAGACACTGCTCTCATTCATTAGCACCCAGCACAGCCCAGTAAACCCAGTGGATTTATGGGCCAGGGGAACTCTGCAATTTCTAGGCACAGATGTCTCTATTTTCCCCTTGGTCTGTTTACCTGACAATCACAGCTGGTGAAAGGAAGCCTAGTCAGACGCTAATTCCAGTCAAGCCCTAGGGAATATGAAGTTGGTGGGATTGCTGGACTGTGGGATTCTCCACTCTTTTTTGTACAGAGGGCAGTTACCATTCTCAGGATTCCTCTTCCATCTTGTAGCACTTTTTGTTGTTGTTTTTTCTGAAAAGCCTGACCCTCTCTTGTCCTCGACAGCTTCTTGGAGAATGTTATAAACCCCCAGTTACAAATCTCCTGTGCGTAGGAATGATAATAACTGCTGTTAAATTTTGCTATCCCGCTGTACAAAACATACCAGCCCTGATGAGCTGCAGACATCAAACTCTCACGATCCCACAGCCATACCTAAGCAGAAGAACAAAATGGGGTTTTAAAGTGTGCAAGCACTCCTATGCCTCAGACTGGGGATTTGTGGAAGGTGGAGGCCCAGGCAATGCTGAGCAGCAGGAGATGCTCTGAGGTGCTTCAGCTGTGGCAGCAAAATGTGTCCTTGCCCGTGTGCCTGATCAAGGTTTTTGTGGCCAGATTGCTAATTCATTCAATATTCCTATTTAGAGCTACATAAAAATTGCCAAAGCACAACTTGACTCCAGATAAGCATTTTCCGATGTCTGGCTTACAACAACAAGAGGGTTCAAAATCTTCTGTAATTTAAAAAGTATTCAAGACCAAAGTTTAAAGCTAGAACTAATTTCTTTTTAAAATCTTTTCTAACAAGAATAAAGGGGAAAAAATGCGGCTTTGAGCAACCTGGTCTAGTGGAAAATGTGCCTGCACACAGCAGGAGGAAGGGTTGGAAAGAGATGATCTTTAACGTTCCTTCCAACGTAAACCATTTAATGATTCTATGATAAAAAAGTCTAGACCATGAGTGAGATCTACTATAAAGAAAGATTTCTTCCATGTAAAAACAGCAACGTATGGAGGAACATGGATTTCTCTGCACACAGATAGAAAATATTATATTAAAAATCAGTTATTTTAAGTCAAATAAGGTCAAGGTTTGAGAAACACAAACTTAGTGAGATGCAAGTTTATCTCTTAGGCAAGTCTCTCTGCCTGTTCTCCCTGTTCTGACAAAGTCTTTCTGGCCCTCAGCTGGCTTCTACACATCTTCCCAGTAGGAAGCTGGAATGGAAGCATCCAATTTTTCTTACCAATTCACCAATAACTGATGCTTAAATAAGCCACAGGTGCATGGCACAGTATTGTGGTGTTTGGTTGGTTTTGGGATGGTTTGAATCCTAGTGCAGGAGTCACTTGCCTCACAGCTGGGTCCTCAGTCTCTACTCTTGACAGAGGGAACAGCCCTTGCAATTCAAATCTTTGACAAAGGTCCTAGTCTTAAGTAGGTAGGTGAAAAGTGGAAAGGAAATGCTAAATGTAAATTAAATCCAATACCCCACAAACTATCCAGGGTCCCACTGATGTATATGTGACATGTTCTGTTGGAAAAAAAAAATTAAAGAAGAGCAAAGAGGGTCACCCACTAAGGTTCGTTTTTATAGCCATTGTGTAGGATTTCTGTTTGAGACTGAAAGTACATTAAACAGTCATGGTCTGTCAGTGACCTTATATTTAAGAGCAGAGAGGTAATATGGGATTATTGGTAACACATTATTTTACAGGGCATCAATAACCATGTGTAAGAAATTACCACAGAATTACAATGTTATTACATGGTTATTTGTGGCTTTGCCAAATGCAATGTTACTTGATCATCCTTGGATTAATGGGGTGTTGATCGGGTTTGGCCATTTACCTCCATCCTGGGTCATAAACCTGATGTTAGCTGAACTAAGTTCCCAGTCTAGCAGTCATAGCATTTAACATTTCTTTCCCTCTGCAAAAAAAAAAAAGTTTCTGTTGGGAGGTCAAATCACAAAAGACTCTGGTTCTTAAATGCAGAAACTTTCAAAAAGTCTTCATCAAGGCCTTTTCAATAAATGCATGTTATTTTATATTCCCTGCAGTCTGTAAACAGATTCTCAAGGTTTGGAAATTCATATTTTCCCAAACGATTTGGGTTTTTCCATCAAGAAAACACTGCTCGCCACCACCTTTCTCGGCACTGTAAATGGCTCACAGACTCAGAGAATGGAATTGGAGAGGTTTGAAACAACCCTGAAGATCATCGAGTCCAACTTACCCAGCACTGCCAAGCACACCACCAAACCACGTCCCCAACATGATGAGCACTTCCAGGGATGGCCGCTCTGCTATCTCCCTGTCCCAGTGCCTGTCCACCATTTCACTGAAGAATTTTTTCCTAATATCCAATCTAAACATTGCCAGCACAACTCGCAGAGTTTTCCTCTCGTCCTCTTTCTCGTTACCTGGGAGAAGAGATCAACCCCTGCCTGGTACATCCTCATTTCAGGCAAATGCAGAGAGTGAGAAGATGCCCCTGGAACTCCTTTTCTCCAGGTTAAACAGCCCCAGATCCCTCAGCTGCTCTTTGTCAGATTTGTGCTCCAGATCTTCCATTTGCTGATGGATGCCATAAGAAACTACAGGGGAGCCAGAAATTTAGCTCCTTTTCTCCAGGTTATATGTTTAGAAATTTTTAAAAGAACCATCAAGCTGTGGGCATGAGGTTTTGGCAGAGGGGCTGGCTATAACCTCTGCACTTTAAACTCTGACAGCAACAGGCTGTTTCCTGTCTGGATTTCTGTTTTCTTAGTCTTTCTCCTAAGGTTCAGGAAGGTTGAACCCAGCCCTGACACAGGCTATTTTAATTTCTTCATATGCAGGGATCAGTCACAGAGCTCTCAGCTGTCCAGGCCTGAGAGAAGCCTAATATTATCCTACAACAGTCTAGAAAGTTCACCATAGTGAAGGCTTTCTGTTCCTTATGAGTGAGAGCTTCAAGGAAATTTAAATATTTTAGGGTAGATGCAGAGTTGAAATTCCTGTGTGCTTAGGTTGGCTTTATTGGTATACCTCACAGCAGCAATAAAAAATGAAACAATTTCTAAAAGATGGCTGAAATTCTAAGAGCTTGACCTTGTCTTCCACCTCACTGAGTAATAAGAGAACATACTGTGGTCACAGTGCCTTATGCTCATTTTGCACTCACGGTACAAAGCTGTACATTGAATATATTGCACAGTCATGGTCATACATAGCCCTCATCTGCTGGTCAACAAGGGTCACCCCATGCCTCACGTGACCCTTACTACAGTCTGACACATGAGAAAGTACTTTTTTTAAAATCAAAGTCGTGCTGTGAAAGACTAGGAAAGACGAGGAAAAAAACAAGCAGTAAGGGTTCAGCAACGCACACTCAGTCCTCACGGCTTTATCCTGCTCTGCCACAGATTCCCCCTGCCACCTTGAACAAACTAACTCCTACGTATCTCAATCTTCCCCAAATCCCAAATGCAATAATGCTGCTTCCTGTCTCCATAAGTGATGGAGGGAATTTGTTAATATCTTCGAGCCACTTCAGCTTCTCAGGTGAAAAGTGCGATTCACGGTCAGATTATTATATTTGGAGCTGAGGATAATGGGGATATTCAGCTGTACGGGCTGTCTATAACTCATGTGCCTTTTATTCTTTGCTTGAAATGCAGAGCTCTGAGCTAATTGAACACTTTCCATCAAACTGACTGTCATTTCTCATATTGATGTAGCCGTAATTCATAATTCCTTTTCCATAATCCTGTGAGAAACCAGAAGGGATAGAAGAATACCCACCGCCTCTTTCCCTGCAAGCTGCTGTCTCCTCAGCCAGGAGGCTGCTGGGGAGGGCAGGGGCTCTGGCAGGACTGGCAGTGAAAGCTCTCATCACCAGCTTTTAATCAAACCCACCAGCCCTCCTGTAAGGGGACTGTCTGTCAGCAGCTCTGGCAATTTAGCGCCGAAAGTGCTCCTTGCTCTGCAGCCTAATTCAGGAAACAACTCTTCTTTAGTAGTGTTAACATTGGCATCCACTACCTCATTCCAGCTTGTATTTTAGCAAATAATTTCTCTTTCCTTTCACCAAATTCATCCTCAGTGGAAATTAGAAATATAGAATGCCATACTCCTGAAAATTCCTGAATAAATCAAGGGCTGGGTGATTTGAATTTATAACAGCACTATCCATCACTCCTTGAGCTGCACAACACTTAGTCCTCTTTCTTCCATCTGAAAGTAACCTTGGGGATTAAGTACTACTGGGTATAAAATCACTTCACCCCTCTTACCAAAAATCTTTGCAACATGACAATTTCACCTGCATAAATTCGTCATTCCAGATACAGAATATTTCTACCTATTATTTGTGTTGTACAGATTTTGATACTGTAACACAAAAGAACATACTCATTTCCCACAACCTCTCACTCCTCCCAAAATTCCCCGTTTAACAGTTTTGGTTTTGAAATTGCAAACCTCAAAATGTTAAGGCCCTGATTACTGGAGTCACCTGAGTAGAAGGCACAGGGATTTGAATGTGGCCTGACCAGATTTAAATCCCAAATGCAAAAAGTGTTTAATTTTGTATCCCATTTAAAAAAAAAAAAAAAAAAAAAAAAAAAAAAAAAAAAAAAAAGAAAA
>VZTX01002853.1:736213-800067 GCA_013400915.1 Pardalotus punctatus | reverse complement strand
TAATATTGTAATTGAGTTCTAGCTTGATAATTAACTGTCAAATACAAGAATTAAAAAAAAAAGATGTAAAAGAAGAAAAGACTAACAACATCTTTTTTTGAGATAGGATTAAGTAAAATTTATTAGAAGTTAAACTGTAAGTTGTTAAATCTTAACAAAATTCCTTGAAAATAAATGTGCCCATAAACAGCAATTTCTGTGGGACAGAAAAAACCTATTATTGTCCCAGACCTCCTGTGAGGGAAGGACCACCTGCTTGTGCTCTTTGCCATGGTGTAAACTCTAAAATGGCCTCAAAATGGCTCAGCAGACCCTAATTTACATTCAATGATAGCCATGCATTGAGTGCAAAACTTACCAATATTAATGTCAATAAAACTATAGCCAGAATCAAATGCAGAATTAGGGCTCCAGCCTGGATGAAGTCTGTTGTAGTCTCTGCTTATGTTATTTGCCTTTCTGGAAGAAAATCTTTGTCTGGAAAAGGAATTAAAAACTACATGTCTTGTAATGTAAAAATGGAATAAACATCAGAAGATGCAAGGAAATTAAGCAAGAGAATTGCACATAACTTTAAGTATAGTTTTTCATGGAATTCCCTGTAACTTCATATAACAATAATTATACTTCATAATTTTGGATAGTGATAAATAAATATTTTACCCAGAAAAAGTAAATATTATTATTTCTTGAACTCTATACAAAAGAAAGAGGAAAATATCTAAAATGAAAGCCAGGCATATTTTATGTTGATTACAGTAATAAAATCTCAACCTCTGCAACCATCAGAATCAATGTTACTGTAGGGGTCTGACCCAGAATTCACTGGAGTCTAGGGAGAGATTTGTCCTGACTTCAATGGGCTTTGGATTAGGTTCTGCAAGAACAGCCAAACCCTGCAAAAAATTTGTTCTGCCAAGTTCAAAACCAGATCTTTGAATACAAATAAAACTGAACCTCAATATCATCTCTTCTTGCAATAAATTCTTCTAAGTTCATTGGGTAGAAGGAGCTGAGATTTCACAATACCTAAAAGCTCAGTTTCCCACATTCCAACAGAAATAAAGAAACCTGATGGGGCTTTACTGGTTCCATCTTTTCTGCTCTCCAGGGAATACTGAAGACAAGGCTCCTCACTTGTTGGTGGAACTCACTCTCCGTTCCCACGTGAAAGCGGGTAGGAACCTCTACCACAATTGCAGTTCTCAGGGTGGGAGAGGGATGAAAAATGCATCCTTCTCTTATTTGGTTTCCTCAGAGATTATGGATATAAATCCCATGCCCAGATGGAAGGGGTGCTTTTTTTTTTTTCCTTTACCCTCTCCACAACTTCTTGGCTCCCATCTCTTGGAAGTGAGTTTTATTTATTTGGGGGAAGGTACAGGCTGGACAGTTGCACTCGTATTTCATGTGTATGCAGTCCTATGACTTTAATTGCTCTGTTTTTTTTCCGCTCATCATTTCCCTGCTGCATTCACTCGTCAATGCAAAGCCAATAAATCCCGAGATTAATCCCTTGGCTCTGGAGCATATTGAACGCACTTAGAGTCCTCCAGAGAGCGTGGCCAGCCATCACACCTCCCTGACTGCTTGCTGTCTGCTTCGTTCCCATCTGGCATTTGCAACCTTCGTGCTGGACTGACACGGCCACAGAGATGGGCTCTGGCGTGGCTGGTGGGTGTTCAAATGTTCGGGTTTATTTAAATATTACAGCCCTGATTAATAATGTGGGTCCAGGGATTCTGTGGGGATGGCTGCTCTCTGTTTCGCTGCTGGTGTGAGGTTTTGGGCTGGGTTGGAGAAAGAGTGATCTTCAGCTTTTAATAGACTTTTCATTAGCTGAAGAGTAACATATATCATTACACCAGGCAGCTTTTTCTAAGCAGCTCTTCCTGTGGTATTCCTCTGCCAATAATACTTCCTATTAAATAACATCACGAGAACACAGTAGTCACCTGGCTTACCATGCTACACAAACGGTTTTATTTAGGGAAAACAGGGATGAAGCTTCTGCTTAATGAGTTACACTTAAGCCTGATCGTCTGTCCTCTGTTCATATATGAAAACCTCAGCAAAGTAGCAAACCGCAAGGAAATCTGCAACAAATATTTCTGTTTTCAGGAGAACTCAGTACTGACTTTTCTTTACCTGTATCTGACAAGACAATGTGTTGATTTCTCCTAAAAATTTTAATATGTGAAAAAATTATGGAAAAGCAACACTTGGTTTCTCCCCCCTCCATTCATTAGCTGTAACTAAAACTAAGAACACATATAAATAAAGAATAAATTATTTTGGTTGGAAAAAAAGGAAAAAGGGAGGAAAAAAAGATGACATGTAGGAGCAGGAGAAGATCTGTATAAGGTTCATGTGTCATTTAGTAAAATAAATGTATCAGGGGTATGACAAGTCAGTTTTTGTGAGAAAACCCACTGTCACGACTATTATTTTAGTTGACTTCAGAAACATTTATAAAAATAAATCCCACATTGGCTGTTTTAAATGTATGTAATACTGCAAGTCCATAAATCAATATAATACCTGGATTTAGCAGTCATAATCCCTACTTTTTTTCTATATAATATATGCATATAAATACATTCACACACATATTTTTGCTGTTTTAAACACAGGCCATATTTAAGCTTCCTTTCTGTGTGTCATAACAGATGGATTTAAGTCAAAGTGACAGTAAATACAATGTTTCTGTCTGGTTAAGATGAACAAATATCTCTGCGTGCGGTGTTCATGAGTCGACTTCAATACACTCAGCAGAGCAGCTCAACAATTTTGCTGTCTCTGATGCAGCACAAATTTAAAATATATGGTCACTTGCTGAAGAGCTACAGAACAAATGTCTCTTCCCAGCTAATGTATGCACTGTCAACTTCCTCCAGTTTAGTTGCCAGCTACTTTCTCCTATCCATCAAAGATGTTTTCATTAAAACTGATTAGCTGCTGAAAAGAGAGTGAAAGGGGACACCAATGATTTTTACTCTAAAATTAGCTGCCTTTTTTTCCCCCCACAAATGTGTCATTGATTTCACTCACCACTCTTTATTTCCATTTCAAAAGCAGAACCCAGCCAAAAAAGATGGAAATAATGGGAGAAGAATTCTGATTATGAGTATTTCCCCTTACTTTCCTAATACATCTGTAGAAAGTTTCTGTTGCTTTCAAATTCTAATTAAGATCTGTTTCTCGAAGACCTACACATCTGTATTACCAAGCATTAAAAAGCATTGGAGATGCTTTTTTTTTCTTTTCCCCTGGAAAAATCTTACTCAGGAGAAGATATAACCACCAGTTTGGAGGTACTTTTCAGACAGCCCCTGCAGAACAGGGGCTGCTCCCTGCTAATGCTGCCTGTTTTCACTGCCTGGAGCCCCCCTCTTCTTCCCCCATTTACCTGCAATAGAAAGAAAGTAATTCCTATAGGAAAAGCCATATATTTGGTTAAATGATACCATTTGGGGGTGGGTAAGAGGGAGGGAAGCACTGCACTTCTCAGGAACTTGAGATTTTTTGTGCAAACAGCCAGAGAAGAGCATCCACTTGACAGCAGCTTGCTTCTTCCCTGGCTGTATCAGGCTGGTGCAGCACTGGTACATCCTGGCTGCAGCTGCTGCTCAGCACTGGCTCTGACACATGGAAGTAGCTCCATGCAGTAATTTGCTCAGAATTAGAAAGAGGAAACTCAAAAAGACACAGCAGACAGAGATGATGTCCAAATGTTTGGAGAAAGAGAGCTTCTTATGGGGACTGAACTCTATGTAACTTGGTTTGCTGTGAAGATTGCTGATTCACTGACTTTTATTATTTTAATATGTCTCCGTAAAACTAACAATTTATTAGGAGCCAAATCCGCAGCTGGAATAAATTGTCTGATTTATCAGTCTACCTTCACGACACCCTTTTTGCTCTGGCCTTTAGTGTTAAATCCCACTTCAGCCTCATCAGTAAAAGCCTTTCCCAAGTTTAAGTGCTGGAGGTACAGAGAGGAAAAGCTTTTTCCTGTTATTGCTGATACTGCTCAGAGGCTTAGCATGGATTTTTCAGGCTAAGGATTTAATTGCAATGTCTAATCTGAGTTGTCTTTAAGTCTTGGATGCTGTTCATTAGACAGATATTTTCTGCTTCTTTTTCCAAAACTTAAGCATCACAAAAACAAGACTGTATAAGGCTGGAGCCTCAAAAACCCACTCCAGGCAGCTCAGGGAGACAATGGTGTTCCTAGAGGAGATTTTTAAAACCTGAAAACAGTGCTTCTAGGAATTGTTGCCAAAGCACTTTGGAACTTCTTTCTACAAACGTGACAAACAGTAGGATGTGACCGAAAGAGTTTGAGAAACCAAAGATTCAGGACATGAGTTGCTTTTACCCAAATAGCCTGACTGGGTAACAAAATAAATATAAGGTGGGGTTTTTTGGGTTTTTTTTGGTCTTTTTTTGTTTGGTTTGGTTGGAGGTGTTTTTCCAATCTGGTAAAAACTGTTTCATCCCTATTTAATTCCTTTTTATACTTCAAACACTCATAAAAAATGGAACCAAAACATATGTACATGAAGAAATGTTGCCTGGCACATCAGTGGGCTATTACATTTTTCTGTATTAAGGTGTATTCAAAATCTATGTTTGTTTTAACCATGATTTTATGTAATAATATGCAATAAAACATCTGTTTATTTTTAATTCTATTTTTAATAACAAGTAAAAATTAACTTGATAAGCTTATTTCTCTATCTGGATTGTGAAATGCTGCATATATTCAAGAATTATTTGGCAGCCAGTCAAATCACTAGCAGAAAATCCCTTATTTTTCTAATTTGCTTAAAAAATCTGAAATCAAGTTCTTTCCATATTTGCTTATGCAGTGGAACACATCACTGATTGCAGATGAGTCTCACAGGTATTTGGGGTATACTGACTGTACTTTTAATCCATGGGTATAAACTGAGGTATTTGACATTTCAAATCATCCAACACATAGGCTTTATTTCTCAACATTTTTTCCTACATAAAGCCCTTTACATCTCTTTTTTGGTGCCCTTTCCCTGACATTTTTCCTTCCTCCCACAGTTTCATGGATTTTAAGGATGGTGTGTCTTTCTGCATTTGAGAAAAAATCACAATTCCTGTAGATTTACTGTGGTATAAATGGTGGGAATATCAGGCTTAGGATATCACCATCTTTTCTCAAGCTACTGTCCTTCATCCACCCTAATACTTTGGAAATTATACTATTTTCTGCGGTTAAATCTTATCCATGTTCCCATTTGATGCAGAAACAAACAAAACCCAGTTATCTCTGGTGAAGCCTCGCAAATTACAACCTTCCAGCCCAAAATGATAACTTAATCTTCCAGGAAACAGCACAGACAGCCAGTATTTGAGCTTTGGGAAACAGTAGTTCACTGTGGCATGTGAAGCCAGAGCTCCATCCCTTCACATGTCCTGGACCAAAAAGTATGTGAAGGGATGCAAGGGGGCTGAATAATTAATTTTGTTTCTGATTTTAACGTTGATTCACACAGAAGGGTCTTAATGCATCTGGCCTCAGGTTTTCACTCTTGATCTCTCTGACATAAAGTTGGGGTTAATTTTCTGCTTTCAGTGCAATGAGAGTGTTGGATTACAGCACTGCTGAAGCAGGTGTTGGTACCAGCTTGAGGAGGCTGCAGAGGGATCTGCTGGTCCCGTAACTCAGCAGCTCTTCCTATGCTGCAGAGGAGCAGCTTTCTGCTCCTGTAACTCTGGCTGTTTAAAAATAATGCATCCCTGAGCTGAAGGAGGGAAATTGTACAGCCCTTCCGGGTGCACAATGGCAGGAAGGCACTGCTATGGTTTCTCTGGGGCCTGTGTGGCCTGATATAATTCTGCCAAAGAAATACAGCAAGCGTGCGAGGCAAATCCACACACAGTACGTGAGCTGTGGGTTAAAGGAAAAATAATGCTGGGTACATTAGCAGCTGTATTATGAAAATGTCTCGTCTGCTGGTGGTAAATGCTGATTAATCCTTGGCATCTTCACGCACAAAAGCCATTTACTTTTAGCAAATGACCATTAGTCTTATGTATTCGTGCTTTGTTTCTTCCCTCACGTGTCATCATATTGAACTTCTCTGCCTACTACTGAGAGAAAACCTACCATGGCTGAGAGCTGGGCGTGTTCAGCCTGGAGAAGAGAAAGTTCCAGGGAGAACTTGGAGCACCTTCCAGGACTTAGAGAAGTGCTGGAGAGGGACTTTTTACAAGGGCACATAGTGACAGGACAAGGGGGAATGGCTTTAAACTGAAAAGGGGTAGGTTTAGATTGGATATTGGGAAGAAATTCTTCCCTGGGAGGGTGGTGAGGCACTGGCACAGGTTGCTCAGAGAAGATGCCCCATCCCTGGAAGTGTTCAAGGCCAGGTTGGTTGAGGGTGTGAGCAACCTGGTCTGCCCATTGCAGGGGTTTGGAACTAAATACTTAATGTCCCTTCCAATCCAAATAATTCCATGATTCTTGCTGCCCATTTGAGAGATCATAACACTTCAGATCACAGATGCAGGTGAGTTTTAGGGGGTTCAAAAAACATCACTGAAACACCCAGAATAAGGCAAGTGATTCCAAATCCTTTCAAGTCTCAGCCGCCTGCTCCTTCTGACACTCAGCAACAAATAGTATGTGGTCCGGTAATTAAAATTACAACAGAGACAAAGCAAACAAACCCCAGAGCCTATTAGAAACATCTAATCATGACAGAAAAATTGCGCCACAAAAGTATGCTAAACAAAACACTTAGTATGAATACCTTAAAAAACAATGACAAATGCAGGATTGTAAAGATCAACAATAAAAATTAAACGTAAAAAACCCCCAAAACAAATGTCTCCTAAATTAATGACAATATTTATAGAACAGATCTAAGCACAGACCTAATATTTAGCTTTATTTAAATTTTGGCTCCCAAGAGAATTAAAAAAACAGCTGGTATTGTTGATCTAATAGCGCCATGTCGTCCCAAGCAGACAGAGTAAGGACTGTGTGAGGTTCAATGTCAACAATCCATAGACTCGGAAAGATTGAGTTTACTATTTTATTTTATGTTTAAATGTTGTGCTGCAATGAGAGTGGAATTAGACGAAATTCTAGAGCAAATATACAGTTTGAACCCTAATTCATTTAGTCGGTTTAGGAAAAGGGAGAAATAAATATCGCCCCACTCAGTACAGCCGGCTGAATTGTACAGGTCAACATCCACAGAGAGCGTCAGCTGGCTTGGGAACTTTGGAGCTCACTTGGCTTTTCTGGAGGGATCTGCAAAACTAAGTTAAAAGCAACACAGCAATCTTGATTCAGTTCTTCATTAGTCACCTAGAGAGAGGAAGCAGTTTATTTTCTGATTTTTGAAAACCTGACAAAAATTGGTCTGTCTAGTTGTTTGTGGATTATAATGTCTAACGTTTGGCAATGGAAATGTCACTTAGGATCCTTTCTTTTCTAAATAAACATAATTCAAACCATCAACAAAAAACAAACTCAGGAAAGCATTTTGACCTGCTGCAGTTAGCCAAAATGATGATTATCTCCAGTGTGACAGTGCGGTCTATGAAATAGGCTGTTCAGCTACAGCTCTCCACTACCTTTCTACATGCCACACTTTTATTCAGTGGTCCTGAGAAAATATCTGGAGCTTGTTCAGCATGAAAGGACTCGTGCAAGAGCAATCTGGTTTAGTTGAAGATGTCACTGCTCATTTCACTCAGGCTGACCTTCAGTGGGCCCTTCCAGCGCAAACCATTCTGTGATCAGTGAGAGCTAACGAGGACTTTACAATCGCCTTAGACAGTTTCAAAAACTGCGATAAATATGCATTTATATTTCTAAATTTACACACCCATACATATATTGTTATGTACATATGTTAGTCTGATGCTGCAGACAAACTAAAATCTATTTGTTGGTGCCTAAGCCGAGTCCACAGTGCACATACAGGGTTACACAAACCACTCACATGCCTAGAGGTTGTGGAACATGTAGAAGAGCAGGAGAGCAGCCAGCTCCCTCACCCAGCCCAGCACACAGAAAAGAAACACCCAAGGGACTCTTTGATTTGCATAGCACCCTAGCAACAAATACGGAATTAGNGAAACACCCAAGGGACTCTTTGATTTTTTTGTGCAGCACCCCAGCAACAAATACGGAATTAAGGTGACAAATAGGGTGAGCGGGTCTGAGCCATCCCCCCTCCTTCTCCTGTTAAGGGAACAAAGCAAAGCACTGGGAGGGCAGCCTCTGTAATGCCCCAAATGCCTCCCTCCTGGAAGGATGTTTCTTCCCTCCAGCTTTTCCCGCCTGGCCCTTTTCCATCTCATGTGGAACAAATGTCAGAATAATCCTGACACGGAAATCTCTTAACCATGCTCTAAAATCTGTCTGCACATGTGGGGGAAAAAATAAATATCTGACACATGCATCAATATGGGACTTCCCTCATTGACAGAAACCTGTGGATAAATGCTCTTCCCTGCCAGGAGTTCCTGCCCAGGTATGTGCCTAACATTTTGCTACTGATGTGACACACTGCCTGCTATCAAAAGCTATCTAACACGGCCTTTTTCTTCTTTATATTTATTCATACTGAGAGCCCATAATCTTTTACTAAGAAGAATTTTTGTAAGAAATAACTGCAAAGTGCTTCCTAAGCCCATTTTATAGGGAAACTTACTTTTTTTGTTTCCAATCGTTGCATATCTTTATCCCCTCTGGAATGATTTCTCGGTGATATATGGTGCTAGATGCTCCTTACCATTGGTTTCTTGGCATTGAATTGCACTCAGTCTAGTTTCTGACACATCCGGTTGAACAATAAAGTTTTTGGAAAAATTTGAGCCCTGACACACAGGAGCTGTACATAAATTTCCTTTAATGTTCCTAATGGCATCTTTTGCATTCAGGAGACCATTTAATATCACCAGACTTCTTCTTTTTTTTTTTTTTTTTTTCTTTTTGACTCTTCTACCTTCTCTTTTTTGGATCAGGTCAGTGAAACGAGCAGAGAAACTACGGAAAATCTCTGGGTTACACTTCCTAGAATATCTTCAGAAACCAATATTTTTTTTTTGTCTGTGTTATCTGAATATGGAAATGGCCTCTAAACTTAGAAACCTGGGTTTAGCTTTTCTTCTTCAGCCTAAAAGTCACGGATTTAGTCTTATTTCAGCAACAACAACTTCTGATTCCTATACCCTTGGGAATCACCTGAAATTTCACTCAAAGTCATTTTTTCAGGTCTGACAATAATTTCAGTGTATCTCAGTCTGAAACTTGCCATAGTTGCTGTAATATGACAGAGAAATAAATTAGGGTAACCCTAATTCAGCCCAAGCACTTGACCTTACAGCACAGGGCAAGCCTCTGAGCCAGATCCAGCTCCCACCTCGTGTCGTGGAATCCATTCCCACACTGGGTTTTGCTCTTCTCTGGACAGCTGGCACCATGCCTCCTGCACACTGAATATTTTTGATGTCAAAGGTCTCCTCCTCCTTGCGAGATGTTGAACCACGCAAAAACCCACATTTGCTACGCACACTTCTAATGCATAATTTAAAAAAGATAAGCTAACATGTTGCCTGTGAGCTGTAATTAAATCAGTAATTCCTTGTGGAGTTCTCATTAACCAGTAACAGTAGGAACAGTCGTAGCCTGAGGTAGTCCTTCCTGCCTGCAGTTTTATTTTGTTTTTCTGCACATCTGCTTCCTATTGTGCCTTTTAGTACTAACACCTTGAGCACGATGGTTCCCCTAGGCTTTCTGGCTGGCCACCTTGCGATTGTTTTTCTCCTTTAAAAAAAAAATAATAGCAAAAAAAAAAATCCCCTGACCTAAATGATTCAGTTCTTCATAGAGTACTGCTGTCCTCACTGAATCTTTGTGATAGGTCATATTTACACAGCTAATCCTTAATGATGGCAATTCAGTGTTTTCTCATGATTATTGCTGCACATCACACAAGAAATACAATTTGAGTTTTTTTCATGTATAAACCATAAATTTTCTTGTTTAAGATCATTCGTGTGTGTAAAGGCAGGATGGTCCAGCAATATAAAATGATTTCCAGAGATCCAAGTTCAATTCTCTACCCCAACATAAACTTTACATGAAGGCAGAATGGCTGAATTTGCCTGTTCCATATGTTTAGGTCCATATTCCGTGGAAAGGGTTAACCTGAAGGTTGGCACTGGTGACTCACTGTCTTGGGGATGGCTCTTTTTATCCCTTATCCATTTTAGTTTTTGTTTTAATTTTGTATTTGGGGAGGTTGCTTGCTTGTTAATTAAAAAAAAAAACAAAACAATCTCACATTTTTAGCTTTGGTGGAATTTGTACTACAGACAGAGAACTTTCAGAATCTGCATATAACATTTCACATCAACATGCAAAGCCAAAAATGCTTTGGACTGTTCAGAAACTATTTCTGTTTTACAGATATGGTTTTCTCACACTTACTCCTTAATTGCATTATAAAAGGATCCATCCTCTGTCAGGGCTGGTTGAAAAGCAGGCAGTACCCAGATGTTCTGCTCTCTGCCAGACTGTGATGCTTATGTGAGTGAAGCAGAGGAGCACTTCACTTCCAGACAGGCACAAATTGCATCTGTCTTGTCTTTGTTTTTATGAGGTCTGCTATATCAAACAGGATATGTCAGAGGCCCCAATTCAAGTACACAACTCACTTTATGCAAATGTTTATGAGCATGACTGAGTAGGAATGGCTTTGCCATATTAGGATCTAGGAAAAAGGAATTGTTCGAATAGTATATGTCCAAAATCATGAAGATTTAACTACAGATGTCTCAGCAAATCTCTTGAAAGGAAAACAAAAGTCCAGATAGGAGCAATGTTGTTTATCAATAAAGTTCATGAACTCATTTGTCCCTTAAAGGGAGGAGAAAGGGGAAAATGTTTTACTTTAAGATCATAGTAGTTAGATTATCTGCAGTTTAATAGACTATGCTCCTTTTTCATAAAAGGATGGAATCTTTCTGACAATCCCCTATAGCAGTTTGTTTATTTTTCTGTTATAAATTCGTGGTAAACTTAGGCAGGCAAGATCCTATGGATAGTGTGGCTGCCCAACACCAAGGCTTTCAAAATTATGCCAAACTTGCACGGCTTTCAAGGCTCCATTTCCCCTTTGTTTGCCCCTTCCTGCACCACTGTCCTCTTCATCCCCCATGAGGTGCCAGAGCTTTGTGCATTCCATACCAGCAATGCTGTGAGGAGACTGGTAAAGCACAGATCCATGAAAGCAGCTCTCAACTGTCTTAAAACCCTTTTTGTGAAACATTACTTGGTCAAGAAAGAAGCTTTCCTTGGTTTAATAGGGAAGGAAGACAGCCCTTAAAATAGAATTCAAAACACAACTCACTTTCTGAAAGAGTCTCGTCTACTACTCGTCCCTTCCTCTGTAGAAGCAACACACAAAGCACCAAGATTATGAAACCTTCGTTCAGAACACCTTGGATCTGGCTGGTTTCCATTTTTAAATCACAATAATAGAAACACTGCAAAAAAGAAAGGGTCAACAAGTTGAAAATAAGAGCTGGAACCTGCCAGGCAGCGCATTCTGGTCCCAGTGCTTTGTGAGCGCTGACTTAATAGGTCATCCTTTTTCTTTCACCCCATTCCCAGTTTCTTACTGCTTCCTCCCATCTGTTTAGTTTTGGAAACTAAACATCACCCATCATCTCTAGCAATTTCTATCTAACAGGCCAGTCCTCAAACTTTCCATACTTTTTCAAGCTCTCTTTGAGGGTGCATTTCTATTCCCCTGAACTTTGTTATCGGACCAGCTATTCCAGATTCTTACAAAATATCTTCTAAGAGATATTTGGTCTCTTAGATGCTGCCAACTCTTGTTTCTCTGAAGCTGTTTTATTTAGTTTGATTTCCAATGCACTTTTTGAAAGCTTTTAATTACAGAAACTTCAGAGCTTTTCCCATTATATTTGGTATTCATACCCCCAGGCCTGCAAGTAAAACAGTACATGAAGACATATTCAGATGTTTCCAAACTTAAATTCTTGTACAATTTCCTTCCGTTTAGAGCAAAAATTTATTTTTACATAGTTTTCTTCACTAATTTCTTATATCAACAACCTGGCTACACTATGTTTCCCAGCAGTCTAGTTTGCTTTATCACTTAAACTTGGTGAGTTACTCATATAATTCTCTGTGAAACAGAGTGAAAGAAACCTACTCTGTAAATACGGCCAATAATGTGTACCTTGTTCTTCAGGAATCTCACAAACATTAATAATTCTTCATTGGCCACACCACACTGGAGAAATAAAAACATTGGTTCCAAGATTTTATTCCCAAGCCTTTCTGATTTTTTTTGGCATCTACAAATCATGTGACAGCTATGAAGTCCTTCAAAGTCTCTCAAGAAGACATGTCAAAAGAACTGTAAAAAGTCAGGCTTCAGAAAATGTCTGATTCAATGTCTTTTCATTTCACTCCTTTTTGTTCAACTGGCTATGGCATCTTTAAAGAATAAAAATTGAAGATCAACCCCTTTTTCTTCCTCAAACTCTTTTCTAAAGACTGTGTTGTAGTGTAAGCAATTTGGGGATGTTTCACATGCTTTCCTTAAACTTTCTGCCAGCAAATAAATTCAGAAGTTATAAATAGCACATGTGCATATCGAAAGGAGCTTACCCTATAGGCTTAGTGTTATGTATAATTTCAGTTGTTTTCTGTGGCTTGTGTACAGTAAGTTCCACACACAGTGTGTGGTTGATATTCCCAGTTCTGATAATGTATGAGGAAACATCACTAAATCATTTCTAATTGCTGAAATATCAAAAGGGCTTTAGCTGACATAACATCAGGGAAGAAAGGCTGTGACTCTCAGCGAGTTGAAAGGTGCCATTTTCACGGAAGGATGGCAGAGATGAGAAACTCTCTGCCTCCCTCACACTGCTTTCATTTCCCTCAGCTCCCTGACAAGGCACTTTTGTTCAGCTAGCTGTGGCCGGGGAAAACTTGCGGCCTCGCAAGCTTTCAGTAGGGATCAAGCAGCAGCGAGTGCTCAGCAGCACACACGACTGGACGCTGACCTTAATAAAACTGCCTCTTCACAGGCAGCCCCCAGAATTTGGCAAGCCCCGCTTCCAGGCGCTAATTAAAAAGGAGCTGAGCCAAATGTGTTTGCACAAGTGTCACGGTCACACTTCTGTCTTCATGCTCGTTATGTGATCAGCATCAGAACTGCTCATTAGAAAGGCTTCTCAAAATGCTCCAGGAGCCCAGTTCTGGCTACTTCAGCTGAGTGTGCAATTAGGGGATGCATAAATGAGTAGGCAGCTGATTAATTTTCTCCACGCCTGTGCAAACAATGTTAACCAAGCGCATAATGGATGCTGAAGGAAAGTGACAGTCGCTGTTTAAGGATTTCTGTCAGGATGAAAGATAACACTTCACAACTGCTGTGACGTATCTTGCCTTGAAAATCAGTCCTTGGTTACTTTCCTGATGCTACAAGGAACCTCAGATAGGCTCAGTCAATGTGCTGTACAAGAAGAGATCTTCAGAGAAGTGTTGCTCCAACACCTACCCCATGAAGATTTTGGATGCACTAAGGGCCAGCAGGAAGGGTCTTGGCCATGGAAGATGTGCACACCGGTAAGAGAAAATGCCTCTCCATCTAGCTGAGTGGTGGAAGATTGGAGATTCAGGTTGTATGAAAAGTTTTTTAGATCCTCGTGCCTGCCCCAGGTAATTTCACCTAACAGATACAGTGTGAGATAAATGCCTAAATTATAAAAGACATTGTAAAATGTCACAGGTACTTCTGTGCATTATAAAAATCAACCTTCATCTTTGTGACAGGCTTGTAAAGAGCTGACACCAAGCTGTGTGAGGAGGCTTGAAAGGAGCTTGCTTCTTGCCACTGAAAAATGTGGAAAGGTGGATGGATCTCTGGTTGTCCAGTCCAATCTGACACTTCTTACATTAAAGCATATTGCAAGTAAAAGCTCAAGGTAAATGTTTTATACTCTAATCCATGGGATCAGGTTATACACTGTTTAGAGGAAGCTTAATACACAAACCAAAACTGGAACAAATAATCAGGTATCTGTTAGTATTTTTTTTAAAAAGAGAGGAAAGTACAGGATAGTGCTTATTTTGCTAGACTAACAATACAGACAGTTTCCTGATGGTTCTTTCAGAGGTGAAAATTCAACTTCTACAACTCATCAATTCTAATTAGGAAACAATTAGGACACTGACCAACAGACAGCTTTGGGAAGAACAAACACACCTTCTTCCTTCCATCCATCCATCTATCCATCCTTGCCTTTAGAACTGTCAATTATTACAGCATTGGAGATGCATAACTCTGACAATAGGAAATAATGAGGGAGAGTATAAGGATATGAGTGATAAAAAGACAGAAACAGCTCAAGGTTTTGTATTCCTTGTAGTGAATTTTGTGATGCTGTGGAACTCATTGGTGAAAAAGAAGTTTTACTGTGATCTTCACCTGAAGCCCATACTTTTGATAAGTTAGATTTTTGAAAAGCTTTCCAGTGGGGGTTTGTGTTGTCTCAAAAAAACCTTGGAATAGGTACTTTATGCACCGTGGAATGGGAGAGCAGCCTAAAAAGACTTTCTGGCAGAAACTGTGAAGTTACTCTGAAGAGTAGATATTTACAAGGAGTTTGTACAAACTGGCTTAAACAACAGCCAGTAAAACTGAAATGAGATCACTCTGCCTTCTGTACGTGCCACTTATTTAGAACCCTTACTTTGGATGTTCTTTAGAGAACTCAAAATATACATTTTATAGGCTCCTGCTCTCCATCCTTTTGTGAAGTCCTGCACCACAAAACCATATGACCAGACTTCAGAAAAACACACAGAGCTGACATGAGCAATCCTCCTTTCATGGCAGTACTTAGTAATCAGGAGCATGGACCTTCAGAACAATGATTGGGATTGCAAAGGACGATCGTGGAGAGGCCCAAACTACGTGGATGAGAACCAGGTCAGGATGTAACACATTCCTAGCACTGAAAGCAGTGGCTTGTCGGATCCAAAACCTGTAATAAAGCCAGTGCCTAATGTTGCAGCAGACTCCAACCTGGAGCAATACATTTATCTTAAATAAATACCTTGTGTGGGAGGGGGCAATGCATATGTTTTGGTTATTTTTCCAAGGCAGCTGCTGTTAGACAGAGACTCTGAGTGCCCTGAGAATTGTCTTGGTACAAAAATATTTTGTAGGTGAAGAGGTCAAAAGGTGGGTACCCTTTAATAGAAGAGGGCTCAGTTATCAAGTGACCCCACAATTTGTCATCCTGACATCATTACCCCACCAAGCCTGTTCTAAACCCTGACATACTGTATATAACACATCTACATGCAGTGAATTTTTCCCCCCAGTATTTTGTACTGTATATGCATGTCTCTAAACGTAAAGACAGACTCACAAGGAGGACTCTGCTCTTTTTCTGTTTCATTCTCCAGAATCACTCACATCAAGCACACAACAGGCACTGGCAATGTTTGTGTATATATCCAGTTGGAACATCAAGAAATTAAGTAAATTAATTGTTATTTTACAGTATTCTTAAATTGCCTGTGGCCATGCATGTTTCTCCCAGTTTGGTATTAAGCTTCTGCGTCCATAAGCATAACGGGAACTGAAATTCTCCTTTTGGCTCCTCGTCTCAGGCCTCCAAGACTGAAAAGCCAATTTTCTCCATAAAATGTCTCTGATCATCACAGAATCACAGAACAGCCTGGGCTGAAAGGGACCTTAAATATTTCCAATGGACTTAAATAGTTCCAACCCCCTGCCATGGGCAGGGACACCTCCCACTAGATCAGGTTGCTCAGAGCTCCATCCAACCTGGCCTTAAACATTTCCAGGGATGTGTTAGCTGTGCATTGAAAATGCCAGCTTACCCCAGGACATTCCAGGAGAGGGAACTTTGAAAGGAAAATGGGTGCTCCTCTTTCAGCTGTCGGTCATTTTGCCTACTTGCTCAATGTGCTTTTCTTTTACAAAGCAGTTGGACAATAATGATAAGAAATTACCAGGTGCCACCGAGTTGCATAAAACCCACTAACCCAAAGAAAGATTGGAAGATGTTATTTTCATTTCACTTGATTACAGGGTGAACTTTAAAATGTGATCCACACAGACAAGCCATCACTACCCAGATGATCACGGATGAGTGAGAATATTTACTTCAGAAATTTGAACCAAGCAGAGCTCTCTGAGAGGACATTTTGGCCTTTAAAAAAATGTAATTTGCGGATTGATGATAACTAGGCACAGTACTGACATTAGCTCCCAGACACTGCTAGACAATAGGAAAGCACAGGAAATCCATAAGTCAGATCTTTCTTCCTGGGGGATACACTTTGTCTGACCTGGAAACCACACACTCAGCCCTGTCCAAAAAGGAAAAGATTAGTCACTGGTAGGTGGGCTCTGAGCCCTACCTCGCAGGAGCCTGATGACAGCCTGTCAAGGATGGGTCCTTGTCTAGAGGGACTTGGCTTCAAAACAAAATATTTCAGTGAGAACATTTCCATTTGAGCTCCCTCATACTTCTTGTCTAAAAGCAGGACCAATATTCAGGCAAGAGGCAGATTTAGCATCCGTGGAAGCAATATTCCCCCCTTTAGCCATTAGTATGTGACTGAGAATTTTATGATGTTGTTAGTAATCTATATCTCATCAAAATCTCATTAACAGTGAATCTGAGAAATCAGGAAATAATAACTGGCCATTAAATTACTGTGACTCCTAAGTTCTATGTATTTGTAGTGTCTACTTTTTCTCTTCCATGTTTCCTGTTAATCGAGAAGAAAATCCATCAATACACACTGGATTAGCACAGTCCCCAGATTTTTTTCCTTGATTGTGTTTGAGTAATATGATTTGGGGTTAATAAAAATAGTTATTCTCTGCATTTCTAGTTATCTCTGTATGCTGGGTACACATCACCAGCCTTGGGAACTTCCAATATCACCACTTCAGCTTCACTGCGTGAGGTAAGCATCCACCCTCAAACTATTTTTAGGTGGCTTTTTTCACTACACAGAGCTTTTCTGCTCCTCACCTGTTTTCCATCTATTCCCTTGGTTCTCCATCCCACAGCAGAGTAGTCCCAACTCTGCATAGCTAAGCAAACACGCATTTGGGGTCAGAGTAATGCGCAAGAGAATCCAGTGTACTGCAGTGACAGCAGTGACAGCTTCAGCACAGAGGAGCCCTGACAAGCAGCGCTGTCTCCTGTGGCACCCCTCGCTCTGAGGTCGCTCACCCACGACCCAGAGCCAGAGGTGGATGCAAAGGCAGGAGGTGTTAATCATGTTAATCACCGGCCCACATCCTGCTGAAAGCGGCTCCTTACGCAAAATGCTCTCATGGAGCAGGGTTAAGACAACTGGTGAGACTTACACAGCTTAAAATGGCAACTTGGGTTTCTCCTCTGAGATGTTCATGGATTTTATAGCCGTTTTCAGTCACCATTTCTCCTTTACTGGAGCTTTCCTGTTTCTTGCTGCTGGCTTTCACACTTTCTCCTGTGCTATGGCCCAGGAGCTCTTTTAAAGGGACTGAATAACGTTTCCCACATGACAAATTGGCAGCACTGGATCATTATTATTCTTTGGGTTAAACAAACAGTTTGGGTAGGGAACAGCTCTAGGTTAACTGAGGTAACAAGAGGAAGGAACGGAGCCGCTGCTGAGCCCAAACACTTGGTGGGTGGCATTTGCTTGGTTTGCTATTGCTGCTCTGCATTGCACAGAATTGGTAACCCAAGTGTTTTGCAATCAGGAATCAGGACCAAAAATCTGTGCAGTTTTGGCACTGAGGTCACAAGTTAGAGTTTAGGTTAGAATTGAGGTTGGGGTTTTTTTTATTGCTTTCCTCATTAGTTAGGAGATCTAGCAATTTATTGTTGCCTTTTGGGGTTTTTTTCTGAAGTAGATTTGTTTTTCTCACAAACATTTGGCTTTGCAAGTCAAAGCTTGGATAGAAACACCCAGTGCAGAAGACCTGTGATGCCTCCAAAAGTCTCCATCTGATCCAAAAGTAATTTTCCCCTTACAGCTTGGATAGATCTCCATGGAAAGATGAGGCATTGCCTTCTTTTCAGGACTGCTGTGATCTCAGCATCTGTTTATTTGGGGGAATCTCACAGGATTTATCCCAGTTATTGCTTTGCACAGGGACAAGCTAATAAATGGTACAGCTTTCATATTAAGCAAATCTTGGTGTGTGGTATGAGACCTGCTGTGGTGCCTGGACCAGAAGGCAAAGTTTCATCTTAGTCAGGCTTTTCCAAGAGACAGGTAAGTCCCTTGGTAACTGCAAGGAGGAATGGTTGAATTTCATTGTTTATACAGAAGCCCATACCCACAATTTTTAAGTAAACCAACCTAGATCCCCACAGGGTCCCTCAGACTGTTTACTTTTAAACTCCTGGAAAATTGGGGTGGTAGTTTAATTGCCTTGTTACCTTACTCTCCTGGCAGCTCCTTCAGTACCTTTGCTCACTATAGTGTTGCAAAAGGGAAAACAGGAACGAAAAGAAAAAAAAAAAAAGAAAGCAAAATTCAATCCCATAAAGATAACACAATAAATGTTGCATCAGCAGTTTTCTAAAAGGATTTTGTTGTTATCAAAACTGGCAGACATTAAACAGACAGAGCCTCAGAATAATTGATATGGGCAAGGGGGTAAGCATTTAGTCCCCCGGTAGGCCAGCCACCTGTGCAAACAGCACTTCCAACTTCTATTTCGGCCGCTGGCTCCTGAACAGTCAATTATTTAGGGCTTTCCAGAGATTTCAGTGGTAGAGAAAAAAATATCCAGGCCTGTGTTTGAAAGGTAGCTTTATCAGCATAGCTCAGTCGTGCAATTACAGCCTGTCTTTGTTCCTCTGGAGGTGACCGCAGGTTTCAGCCAGACCGCTCTCCTTTGTTGAACTTTTGGGGAGCAGTGATAGCACCGTTCATAATGTTCCCATGTTCCTCATGCCCTGCACAGTCCTTTCTACCTGCAATCTCCCTGCATGCACTGCAGGGGAACAGCATGGATTCAGGGAGACACGGATCATTTTATCCCTTCGTTTCCTCCCAAGAAGAGATAAAAATTCCTGAATAGCTTCCTATGGGTGGTTTCAGTAATGACTAGATACCATGGAAAATGAACTAGTTGGAAAGACCTTTTCCTGTAGTTGAAGCTTTCCTGAGCCATCCTTCAACAATGCACAATTAAAGAATGAAAAAGTGAACAGGTTTATCTCACTCACTGGGATTAGACATCGGTATACATGATACATTATTTTTTTATACAGAGCTAATGATCACAAAAATAATCAAATAGCAGCAACTAAAAAGAGATATATTTCCTCCTATTTTGGGGAGAAATAGAACCACTAACTGCTAAATTATACATTGGTTAACCTGGTTTATGATTTCCTAAGTGTCTGCTGTAAGGTTTCTTGTACACCTGGCAAGGGAGGATATTTGATTTCAGAAACCTTTGATGATGTATATCATGCCTTGTTCTACACTCCCATGGGGATTTTGGAAGAAACTGTGCTACTTTTACTTAGTGAAATGAATCCTTTCACACAAACATAAAATAACTCATGTGGGAAAACACATTCCTAAAATGATGTATAAAATGTTTGGCTCTGATCTGCTCATTAGCACCCAGGAACAAGGTTTAACAGTCAGTGCTGACAGCTCAGTTTTCAGTAGTGGCCAGCAGACGAAATATCAAATCATCAAATACACTCATACAGGCAGATCTTTTCCCTGTGTGTTCTTCTCCTTCAAGGATTGTTTACAAGCCATGTATTTGTAATTCTACCTTCGCTTTTTATTTGGTGTTTCTCAGAATGAATTACTCCAAATTCTTCACGCTGTTTAAACACTGATGCCCAGGACCCACCATTGCTTGTTTCATTCCTGTTTTTTTTTGCACAGTAAGATACATGCACAGCCCCTCTATGTCCTGCAAAGTTAATGTTTTCTTGCAAAGTTTTTGACTGCAATCCCAAAGCTGCCTTAATGAGTATTTTGGGATCAAAACTGATGCTGGTTTTGACCAGCCAGCATCCTATTTCCCTTCCACCATATTCCTTAGCAGATTATTCACAGCTCACTTAACAAAACAGATTTACCATTTTGCCTTTCTCTTAGGCTCCATATCCTATTCCCTATTTCTTCCAGCTATTCCCAGTAATATTTCTGTCAAATGGTTATGTGCCATGTTCTCCTGGCAATATGGCATTTACAACTTTGGTCTTAAAGCATCTCCTGTTTTCACCAATGAAAGAGTTTGCACTGCATTATGCAAACGAAGTTTAAGCAATAATGCAAGGTTTAAACACCTTTTAACCGCCTAAAATTTACTTGAGTTTTTTCATAGAAATATTTTTCCCTTGAGGCACTGAATCCCTCCCAGCCTAGGGATGTTTCTGCACCCACAGCACTCGGGATGTGCTCCCCAGTCTCCAGGGGTCCTACCCAAAGTTCTGCTGTGATGCCCTCCTCACTCCTAGGGATTTTACAGATTCCTTCTGCTCCATGCTCCATCTATGAAAACAATGCACACAAAAAGATGCATGGCTCTCTAATTTTCCAAACAGTTCCCTCCCAAAAGGGGTCTCAAAAGGTCTGTGGCTCTCTTCTGGGGGCTGTCAGGCCCAGCTGAAGTGCTGTTGGACACAGCTACGACTGCAGACAAAGAGCTGTGAGATGGCACGAGGGAGTTAAATTCTGACTTTCTGCTTAAACTCGACACAGTTGTTTCTAATAAGCAAGGAAAGCATCAGCTGAAATATCTGTTTTGTGCTAAGAGAGTAAACTAAGATAAAAATCTTTCCAGCAAAACTAACCACTGTCCATGAAAATAAAGGGAGGCCAAAGTGCATCGGTTTTGTTTGCTTCATATGTCTGTTTTTTTGGGGAGGGAACATCAGGCAAATGCTGAAGTATTCACAGAGCCCAGTGTTAATAGACATTTGGCATCCATCCTGCATCAGCTGGACCTGTAATCACTGAAGAGATTTGCATGGTCCAATCTGCCTTGTTTTGAGTGGTCCACATCAATCTTTATACAGGGTGCTGGTTTCTGCAACGTGTCACTCATCCCTAAAGTCCATGGTTCTAGGGCAGATACGTTAGGAAAAATCACAGTTTGATGAAGATTAGAATGCTATTTAAAAATAAAAATCACCACAGCAACGAGATTCAGTCTCATTTAGATTCTTTGTCCCATCGCTGATATTGCCCCCCATAAAATGGCAGATATCTTAATCACTTTATTGCTAACATTTCTGTGGTGCTTTGGGTTTGTCTTGTGGGTAAACAAGTACTCCCCTATTCACTCCCTGGTATTTCTGTAAGGGCCTTTTTATGTGCTCATGTATGTTATAAACCTAACACAGCCTGGCTCATTTTAAACTGTACAGTGAAAATACCACGGGTTCATTTCAGAGGCTACCAAAAGGACAGTACAGCTTTACAACAGATTTCATCTCACACACCACCTTTTTTTACCCCCTTTTAAAATTTTATTCTAGTTTTTAACCTTTGTGTCCCTAAATTGATTTTAGAAGACTTGGTGTGTCTGCATCTTCCTCTTACTCAAAACTCACTTTCATGAAGATTCCAAATTATGATTAGCATCCTACAATTTGTTTTCCTTTCTACCACTAAAAAAATTACAAAAAAATTAAAGCCTGATGAAACAGCTTTGGATCTGTCTTGTCAATAGCAAAACTGAGAAATTCACATCAGTAGTTCACACAGTTTTCCAACTACTGGAAAATATAATGGTCAAAAGCGTAGTAAAGCAGGTTTATATGTAGAAAGATTAATTTCTAGATGCACCAAAATGTTTGATTATGCAATTCTGTATAATACTGGCAGATTATATAAACTTTATGTTTGTGGTAGTAAATAGGACCCTTAGTCTCAGGTGTATGAGACTTCCAGCCCTTTTTCCTAAAAATGGAATGGAGGACCTTGAAAGACCTTTCAGGATATTCACTCTCAAGCTTTTAATGCCTCATGTGAATCCTTGCTGGGAACTGATGCTCAAAATTCAATCAAAAAGTCCTCCTCAGAGGACTCTGAGTGCATCGGCAGAAGCCTTTGTATCTCCAATAATTATACAGAGAGACCCGGCATTTAAATTAGACTCTGAGAATTAGACTTCATGGAAATCCTTAGCTCCCAGATAAATATCACAAAAGGAACAGATTTCTCCCCCACCCCACGCCCCAGCTGCAAAATTTGGTAATTCATCTTCTTCCATTTGTGAGGCAGGACTCACTCTCTCAACTTCACTCACATTCCTCTGCCACATCAAGAGGAAAAGATGTTAGAAACACCATTCTGTCGTGATTTCCTGTGAAAGATATTTTAATTGGATTTAATTGTCATAGTTTATTTGCAGTGTCTCCAATCTGAAATGGTGGGCTTAGCCCCTCCCCCAGGTAGCTAGAGTTAATAAAATAAGCAATCCTTTTCTGCATCCTTATCTGCCATCTGGGCATTGCTAGGGTCAATAATTCCCTATACCAGTGGAAGCACAGATGGATTTGGGGAATTAGGGCTTCACACAGATTGTGATGTAGATTCCCTCAAAATAGGAGCTTTTGTTTTTAAACAAATTAAGTACCTCCTCCTCTGCTTGGTTACAAAGGCCTCTTTCCAATATCCAATCCCATATCCATGTAATCCTTTTGTTATTGCAGCCTCAGTAACTACCTCACTGGGAGAAATTAAAGCAAACCTCTGTCTAGAAACGGTGGGCAGGGAGGAGGCAGCTTCACCAGCTCACCAAGGCACCAGGCTGGGAGCCTTTTGTACAGTAGCTGGCTTGACATATGACTCACAATAGGGCCACAGATACAATATTTGCACTATTTTTGCCTTCTCCTATTATTTCCTCATCATTTGTCCCACTGTGCCTCCTTCCCCGAGTCTCTGGAAAGTGCTTTTGGAGCAAGATAACCAAGACAGAAAATGAATCCTTAGCCAGTCCTTCACCTGGCAGCTGTTTGCCATCACTTCTGCTTGGACACCAAACTACTTCCAACGGGCTTTTCCTTCATGTCTCTTCACCACTGAGCTCTTGCTTCCAGCGAATGTCACTGGGCATGCTGTGTTTTTTAAGGACCTAATTTCAACCAGCGTGTGATGTTTGCGTGGTTTCCAGAAAACACATGGAACAGAAAATTAGCCATATTTTTCCTGATGATTTAGAGCTGTTATTAAATTCTACTTCCATTTCTAATGAGTGCTGAAAAAAAAATTAACCTCTTTTTTTTTTCTTTTAATTGTTATTTATGATGTCCATGGAATGGAAAGTAAGCCCACTAGACCAGAAAAAAACCTCACACTCTTCATTCAAGTTACAAGTTTAATAGCCAAAATGTATTAAAGTCATTAGAAAACCCAGTAAACTGTTTTTACAGTAAGCTAAAAAAGGTTACAGTCCCCAAAGTTTGCCTTGTTTAAACTACATTCATCACCAGTTTGGAGACAAACATGCATTTAGACACTTTGTCTGGCTGCAGAAGTATTTTCCAGCATCTATTATTTTCTGTCAGCTGACAGCACTGAATCTTCCAAGTATCGAATTTAATGCTGAAAGTAGAAACACTATTCCTGCTTTCCTTTTGCTGTCCCAGAGCACCCTCCAGGCTCCAGCCACGCTGCTGATCCTGGGCTGAGATTCCAGTTGGTGCCGTGGGCAATGCTGAGGCCCCAGGGAAGGGAAGGTGGCTGCCTCAGATGATTCCCTGCACTCTTGCTTTTCTAAAAAAATGGGGCTCCTGCCCCAGCTGGGTCCTCACCAATTGGTATAAAAGTAATTTTAATTTTTACCAGGCCATAATGAGGAAAAAAGGTGAGCAAAGAGGTCACCTGTGATGTTTTGGCCTTGAGCTCTGCAGATACTCAGATCTGGGTGAACATTACCACCTTGGTCCAATTGCAACTGATTAAGTTAAAGGCTGCAAAATATTTAACCCTACTGTTTGATCTGTTCCTAGAAATCTTATTTGTATTCTGGGAAGCAGGTTTTTTTATTTTTTATACTTTTCCATTACCTGCTGAGTAAAGAAAGGATTACAGTAATGTCAAATTCCTCTCATTCTTTCTACTGCAGAAGACTGGGAAAGAAAACTCGCCACAGGTTTTAAGAAAAAAAGTAATGAAAAATACCTGTAAAGCAGAACTCCAAGCTTTGACCATGGGAGATGATAATATTTTTGTTGTTGTTGCTATATTTGAAATATTTTTGTATAATTGAAAGCCCTTGATTGAGAATACAAGGCTGAATATTAAATTATCCTGATGATCATCCACTTTAAGAGGTGGGGAAGCATACCTATACAGGCATTCCCAAAGAGGAATGTTTCAGGTGGCGGTAAACTGGAAATTTAAAGGATAACTCCTCTCTGTGCACACTTGTGCAACAACTGTGATTAAATCTTGTTTGTGAGAGCTTTCTACTGAGGCTGAGAATTATTTTTGCTTGAGGAATAAGCCTGCTTTGTCCTTCCTTCCCCAGCATCAGCAGCAGGCAGCAGGAGGAGATCAGGGGGCTCTGGCAGCTCAGAGAAATCCCCCCGGTCCACCGAACACTTGGTGCCTCTTTCTCAGAACCCCTCCTATTTGGGGACAGAAGAAACTTTCCCACCAGAGGTGGGGAAACATTTCTGGCTTTTAGGTTTCTCTGCAGCAGGAGGGTGGAAGAAAGCCCTCCAGTGGATCCCTGAGCCATCCAGTCATCCTCCCAGCGGGGTCTTTGCCTGCAGGGCTGTGTTTTACGCTTTGGACACTAACTCAGAGGCTGACTGAAGTCTTTGGTCTTGACACAGAACACTTGACACGTGCATAATGGTGTGTTTTACAAGTCTGTGCAAGGTGATCTTCTGATCTCCCCTTGGCCTAAGGAACAAATATTTAGGTATGAAAACCCACTGACTCCCCAACCCATACCCCCTCCAGTGACCTACATGCTGTGAGCAGAAATACCCCAGGCACTTATTCTTTATGAGCCTTCAAGCAATTGGAAAACATCACCTACACAGTTTTTCCAATCTTCACAAAGAGTTTGAACCCAAAGAAGAGGCGAGGGGATCATTACTGAAAAATAAAACAGGCGGTGCTTTAGGTAACCGCAAGGTATACAGCACCTCTGTTCTTCAGCTGCACGGGAATTGCTGACTGTTCAAGCTCATGGAAAATGTTTAAAGCCAAGTTACATGAACATCTCCTGTTTTTAAAAGGCATACATGCAGTGCTTCTACTTGCTCTACAGCAACATGGCTGTTTTAGCGTCATCTCCTCTGCTCCACTTGCAACCCCAGTGGAGAAGCACCGCATATTTAAAAACAGCCTTAAAGGTGGAAGGCTGGCACATGAGCATATTTGCATGGAATCTGTTTCAAACACTGAAATAGGATGCCCTTTCCACTTATTTGTGTGTAAGGAGTTTGGATTTTAAGGGTTTAGGGTGCAGCATATATATTAATCAACTCAATCATTTGATTGAGCTCCCTGACAGGACACCAAGTGGGCTTTCTCTATGAATAATAACAGAAAATCACTTTTAAATTGAGCAGTGTATCTAGTAGAGACCTCAGGAAACGAAGTCTGTTTGCCCAGTCTTAATGTGCAGTGAATTTCCCTTTTCTCTTTGGAAATTCTTTATTTGTCTACCCCTCCACCAAATTAACACTTGTTGACTTGATTTGAAAACTCCTAATATCCTCTCCCTTTTCACAAAGATGCCCACAAAATTACAAGACTTATTTCTACCTACTCAGTGTCCTCAAATGCTGTTGGATTCCTGTGAGCAATTTCAGCAACAAGCTCTAGTGTGTAAATATCGGCCCTTTCAGTCAGAGCAGAGGGAAAGCAGGGCAAGTAGAAATTATATTTGAGGACTGTATGATTTTCTCTACTACCTAAGCAGCAAAAAGAAACAAGATCATATTTCTATGCTATGAATTATTCAAATACTCCAATACTTTGTTTCAGAATAGGTTTACTACATGCTGATGCAGTCTAATAGTGACAGTGAACTGGAAAATGAAGGCTTCTTAACTCTATACCTTGTTTCAGCTTAAAAACTACTTGATTTAATACGGAAAATCTACACAGGCCCAATGCTTTAAGAAACAGCATAAAATTTTAAATTTACGTGGGTATAATTTAACAGATTTTAACCAGGAATTGCAGCAATTACAAATGCAGAGCCATCATTTAATTACCTACTCTATGCCCACAAATATTGTCTGTTACTAACATTTAATTTTTGGCATAAGTGTAGAGACAGGACAGTGTTTGGAAGGTGAACTGATGATTTTTTCAGGTTTTTCACCCAGCTGACATGGGTGACATTTCAAGATGATACAGATGACCCCTTCAGTGAACTGCAAGGAGTTTTCTTCAGGTTAGGTTTCAGATACTGCATGAAATGATGGTCTTGAGCCATTTTCTTTATCTGACACGGCTGAAGCCTATGCAGAAAGGTCAAGTAACTTGCCCTAAGTGACAGAGTGACTGAGTGGCTCCCAGACCTCTGCTCCCAGCTGCTGGACCTCCCATGCTCTCAGCCACATCACACAGAAATTCAGCAGTCTGTGCCTGCGGTGTTACTGCCTCAAGCCATGTCTTGACGAAACTGTGTCTGGAGGGGGAAGTCGGCATCTAAAGGTGTGGAAAAACATGACTTTTGCCCTCATCAACAAGCCTGAAAATGCCTGTTTTCCCCCTGCTTTTCCTCCATCCCATCTGGCTCAGCAGCAATCAGTGCATCTCCCCGCCCGGCAGCCTGCGCCTGCATCAGCCCCTTTCCAAAGAGAGCAGATTGCAAACACACTTCTGCTGAGGGGCTTGTTTCTGCTCACTTGTAACCTCCTGACTCATTTAATAGACTAAGGACCTGGGATGGAGCCCAAAGCTTTGTAGCTGGATTCTGTTTTCTGTCCCTCAGGGCAATTCAGTCCTTCAAGCAGTGTGAGCTTGAGACCCCGCTGGTGCTGCCTGCTTGATCCAGGTGAGGCCACTGAAAAAGAAAGGAAAAGCCCTGTCTGCCGAAGTTCTTAAGTTGCCGGCAAAATATTGTTTCTTTGTTTTGAAAAAGCAGCCAGCCATCCGAGCCCCAGACCTGAAGGGTGTTGTGCAGACGAGTTGGACCCAGAGCTCCCATCGACTTAACAGGAATTTTGATACAAGACCTATTTGCAGGGTATTGGTAATCTCGATGTTCACTGCCACTAGAGAAAGTCTGAGAGAAGTAAAGTGTCTTGAGGGGTTCAAGCTGATGGAAAAACCCCGTGATGTCATGACAGCATGGCTCAGATCTTATATTACTCTTGAGTGTCTGAGTGGGTTGGTGATGCCATAATTCCAGAGCTCTGGTATGAGGTTTTACATGCTGTCTTATTTCCACATGTCTGAAGAGTCCTGAAGTTTCCCCTGAAGAATATCACGAGTCTTTTTTAATATGAGAGTACAAGGGAAAAAAATTTCTTCTTCTTTCTGGAGGTAAAATGCTATACTATTTTTTAAGTTTAAGCTTTCTTTGAGGGAATTTTAACTTGTAGTACTGGTTTGCCACATATAGATAGAGGCTGTTATTTTTCTAACCCCTCTAAATATTTAGCATTCCACCAGAGGTATTTTCTTTATTGGATTGTGCCATAAATCTCAGTGTCATGGGTCTTTTGTGCATACTAAAAAGTTAAAGAGGTTCACCAACTCAGCAAAATCATGCATAACTGCAGAGCTACAAAAACAGATTGCTTCTGAGATTTTAGGAAGAAAAAAAAATGCCCAGAATTATGGCTTGTTAGGATGAATTTGCAAGGAAACAACTGCATTAGCAGTAGATATTTATAAGTGATTAGGTATGCTTGTTAGAATGATCCTTTGGAAGCCAAACATATTGCAATACATCTCTTTTTCTCTCAAAGGATTTATACCTTAATTTTGGACTTGACACTTTAGGGTGTGAGCGGCTCAGCTCAAAGGGAAGATCACTTTTCGCGCTGAGAACATTTTAGCAGCACCACTGCACTGCCTTGTGCCCTCATTGCCTCTGTTTTTGGAGATACTACAACAGCCATATTTTTTTTGGTTTTTTCTGTCAGTGCCTTAAAAGAGAGGAGAACCAGCGAGTGCACCGAATTTAGAAATCTTTTCAAGCAGTCTGTCACCTGCAGAGGATTACTCAGAGGCTGCTGTACAAGGAAGGCAGGCAGCTATACCGTGTCAGTCTAGATTGCATAAGAGATAACAGAGGTAGCTGAAATTTGATAGTGTGTGAAGAAAGAGTTGGTAGACTTATCCAAAACGTGGAGCAAAGTGGCTACGCAAAAGTAGGAAGAATTATTTTAACAGATGGTTATTCAGGAAGGCTCAGAAAAGAGGAGGTCACACATATCAGAGTGGGAGATGCCCAGGAGATAAACAGATTAAATGGAAAGAGAATATGCATTTTGCTGTTCTGTAGAAAAAGCAATGGCAAAATATTCTATGTCACGCAGGTAGGGTGAACAAAAAAAGCAGATGTCAAATGGGATCAGCTGGGAAGAGTGGAGTCCGTTCTAAACACTTGAGAAAAAAAATAAAAAAATATATGGTTTATATGTCTGTGCCTAAACAACTGATATAAGGAGCAGACTTTTCCAAGATTCTGTTCACTGATTATCTGGACAGGAGACCCGGCCAAAATGTACGGTGCTGAGGCTCCTTTTTGGCCAGTATCTCTGCATTTAGTTCCATGGAAACTATGGAACGGACAGGTAGGAGGAAAAGGCCTCAAGTACACATCCAGATCCCATCCCAGCACAGATCTGGGATGTGTCCAGGACCTGCACTTGGACCCAGAAGCCAGGAAGCCCTGCCAAATCCCACAATATTCACATCGTCTTAGCAGAGCGCAGGAGGATCGTGAAACCATCAGTGTGAGGCAGCTGTGAAAGAGGCAGAGCGTTCTCCTGGGATGGAGCAGGGGAGGGATTTCCAGCGGAGATAAGGAAGCATTAATGCTTTGGAAGGACCTTGTCTGGCACTGTGCACTTGGTGTCCTCCACGCTGGAGCAAAACTTGTGCAGGAAGAGGTAGAGCAAGGATCTTCCTGGGTGAAGGAGAGTAACACTGAAGAAATCAATGAAAGACAGAGCTGGGTGTTTTAGTTTCCCCATAAAGGAGAAATAATCGCTATATTTTGACACTTGGGGACATAAATACCAGCAAATTCCCATCCACTTACACCTCAGAGCTTTCCAGCATCCCCTGCTTTGCCCATCTGGAGGGTGACAGCATCACCATCAGTGACAGCTGGGGCTTGCTGCTGCTCTCCCCTCCATGCCACAGCTGCTATTAAGGTGGAGGAGAACTTTAAGGTTTCCCCAGGCAGAAGCACTGCTGTTTGTCCAAAATATCTGTGTTGTTCGGGCCCGTATTGCTTGCTCTCTTCGTAAATTTAGCTACTTGACCGTGGTTTTGGTTTTAATTTTTTTTCTGGCACATGGCATTTGGTCCCACAACACACCCAGTGGCTCAGGCCAAGAATGACACTTAATTTTCAAGCAGCCTTACTGATGGTATTATAGCTAATATAAATTATACTGAAATATTTAAAATAGCAGCAATTTCATTTTGTTGCCCAAAAATAGCATGTGAAGGACTTTGTATTTTCTTTTAATCATTTTCATTCAATAGATAAACACTTTGCAAGCAATTGTTTCTAATGCGAAGCCAAGTCAGGTATTAGATAGCAGGGGTTATTAAATATTTGAATTTGGGAACACTGAAACACCGAGACATGCTATGTTTTCACTCAAAAAAAGGGGCAAACCAGCCAAAACCACCTCTCTGTAATGAGCCTGACAAGAGGTAGACACTTTTTAGGAGGAGGCACATCTGGGGCAAGATTATCGATTTGGGCACCCAGCCCAGACTCACTCAGGGGCCGCCAAATTTGCCCATCTGTGCATACACTCTGTGAAGCATTTGCCCTACGCAGAGAGCCTTCAGCACAGAAACCACCATCCAAATTGCACTTAAATCCTCAAAACACAGCCCGAAACAGCCCTAAGTGACACAGATACATGTGCAAACTCTTTATGGAGGAGTAAACTGGGTAATTTTTCAAGCATTGACACCTGCGCACACAGCTGATAGATTCTCACACCTGGCTAAACAGATGATTGGATTTGCACCTGGAAAATCCATTTTAGAAATGATTTTTTCATGTATAAACTGTATGATGTTACAATCTCTACAGGAGTTTCTGCTTGGAAAAACCATGTGCAGGGCTGGTAATCTGAGGTAAAAGTTGCCTCTCAAGGCAGAGAACAAAAGAGAAAAATTGGGATAAGAAGCAGAATTCTTATCCTGTGCTTCCCACCTATTATTAAAAAAACAAAACCTGGAAGCATGTTTTCCCTCCTTAATTCCACCAATACTTGAAAACCACTTAAGGCTACAGCCTAGCACAGGAATGTATTAACCTCTCCGTCTTTTCCAGGCTTTGCCAAACTTTTTAAAGTCTTTGCACCCTACAGTTTTGTATCTCAGATTTCTCAGTCTGAGTGGAGCAGACAAAATTACAAGCACTCTGGTCCCTTGCATCCTTCCTCTGACTGAGCAGCCCTAATTCTTCCCCCCAGACCAACGAGCAGAAGTCAAAGGGAGGGCTAGACAGCGATCCTGAAGCCTGCCTTCCCTGCTGCTGCTGCTGCTGGAAGCAGAGAGCTGTGATGGGATACACAGGTGCATCCCCAAAGTGGCTGAGCTGCTGGGATGGAAAATCAATCTCACGAACACCAAGCCCAAAGATCTGAACTCAATTATCATCTCTGAACTCAATTATCATCTCTGAACTCAATAATCATCAAATATGTGCTGTGCCCGTGGACCATGGGCGAGGAACCATGCCTTCTCCAAACTCAAACAGATCAGAGCAGACAGAACATCCTTCTCCCAGTTTGGGGCCATTCTTTCCCTCATCTTAGCCATAGAATAGAATTTCTATTTTTACCTGTCAACAATAAGGCTTAGGTAATACCAGATCCCCCCAGGATAACTTTGATCTTGAAAACACTATCCAAAACATGCTACTGGCATCAATGCCTGGAAACAACCCATGCAGGAGGTCCAAATAAAGCTGGTGACAAGTCAGAAGAACGAATCTACGTATTTCTGCCATCGCTGTTGCTATAAGAACAGTAGGAATTAAACAGAGATGAAACAGAGCAGTCAAAGGCTACGGCAGACGAGGAGCTCTGGGATTGCCTGGAAAGGCAGTGAGAAAGGCCTCCAAGAATAAGTGGTAAGTGAGACTATGCCACACTGGAGAGCCGTCACCGTGCAGAACCTTGCTCAGCAAGCTAGGAAATGCCTGGGTGCAAGCATCAGTTTGGAAATACCGACGGAATTTTGCTCAAGCAAGACAAAATAGGACTGACCCGTTAGGTGTGAGAATTGGCAGCCCAGCTGCATGGAAAATGTGGAGCTGGTGGAGGCCACGGATGAAACAGAAATTTCTGCGCTGCGCCAATCAATCATTTAACACCTCTGTCAGTTTGTGCTACCCACATAACTTTGGTGGGATATTCAAGCACAGGGGCTAAATATACACTTACAGGAAAATGTGATGCCACGTTGGGTGATGTCTCACTCAGGTCTGAATAGGTCCCTCATTTCTAAGCTCTTCCATCTAGTTACTTCCCAAAATAACTGTGATCATGACAAAGGAAGAAAGAGAAGGAGGAAGAAATGGAAGACAGAAGGAGAATAAAAAGGAATATCCTTTGTCATTCATTGGTTCCAACCACAGGAAAATGGACAGAGCTCCTTTGTCTACCTGTGAGCCTCATGCTCAGATTCTTAGAGGCAGCAAGAAGTACAGAGAAAGACTGCAAGAAAGAGGTGGAAAGCAGTTTGATTCCCTTTACTTCATTACATGAAATGACTGTACAGATACGTGGTTTGAGGGAAAACAGGAAAACGAAAGAAATATGTAAAACATAGCTCTGCTACAAAACGTGACTGCAAATGGGGTGCCTTGGGAGTAAGCATTTATGCTCAAAACTATTCCTATCTGCCATTCATTACTGTGTCAAAGATGCTGATTTCTGGAGCAGTGCTTCCTGTCAGTCCTGAGATGCATCCAGAAATTTCAAAGTAAAGCTGAGTTTATTTTCTCTAGTGAGTGCAGCAGTCTAAATTAAGTCTCCAGTGAATTTGCAGAAGAATAGCTTACTCAACATCTGTAAGTGGCTTTATTGGTATTCAGAAGAATTAGAATCATCTCCTCTGCTTTTCAGCAAAATCTGCAAGGCTATAGGGGAATAAATGTCATACCGCCCTCCCCCAAAAGCCAGCAGCTATGAACAAAACCCAGGAACCAATCTGCTGACAAAAATCTCAATAAAGCTGAAGATGTTTACATCTATAACTAGATTTGTGCCTGAAAACAGTAGCTACACTTCACTGAGATGCACTCTACATGCCCTGCCCCATGGATACTGAGTCTTCCACACAAGGAGACCTGCACCAGATCTGCATGGACTCAGACCTTGAACCCTCTCTGGCGCAGGGAAGATCATCACAGCCTTGCCCAAGCAGCCCATCGAGCCCGAGTCTTCTGCAACTCCATAACACTCAAGTCAGATGAATCTATGACTCCATAGTTTCAGTGCTTTTTCACCCTTCCCCGAGCACCTCACTGG
Organism: Pardalotus punctatus; assembly: GCA_013400915.1. Lineage (NCBI taxonomy): Eukaryota > Metazoa > Chordata > Aves > Passeriformes > Pardalotidae > Pardalotus > Pardalotus punctatus. The sequence continues at coordinate 767,271 of VZTX01002853.1, read as the reverse complement.
GTTTTGGCATCAGAGAATCAAGCTGCAGCATCAACTTATTTGCACCTGACCCCCCTTGATTTTTGAAAGTCCACAAACATGAAAGGCTGCTGGTTTTTCCAGCTTAGCTTAGCATCTGTGCCCATCAGCTCCTGCGGTTCTTTGTAAGAAGCTTATTAAAACTGCGTGCCTTGGTTCTGTGGATTTATTACTTGGGTGCTTTTCAAAGTCCTGATCTTGGGGGTTTTTGAGACCTCAAAATGTTAGAGAGTTTGGGTTAATATTTTTGCCTTTTATGTTCTCATCATTTTGGTCCACTAAAAATAAAGTACAAATAATTGGCTTTACTCCTATCTGTTCTGCCTAAAGTTTTGATAACTTAAATGAAGGCAAATTCTTCTTTGAAGCCAATTAAACTGAAGACTTTTGTAAAGAACAGGACGTGAAGTGGAAAAAACCAGATATCATATATAAAATAATGTAGGATTCCATTCCTTTTACCACAATAATAGTCTTGAAGGGTTTGCTTTCACAAATAATTCAACTCCAGTGAAAGTGATATAACTCAGCTGAAATCAGAGGAACAGCCCTGAACTTTGATTCACTGTTTTGCTCAAATAGTTTAAACTTTCAGCGACGTGTGATTTAATAAAGACAAAATGGAACTGTCTACCCTAGCTGCTACCAAGTAATTTAATACACTCTCTTCTCAGCTGTAGATAAACAGAAAATACCATGACAGGGCTACATCAGCCATAGAAATATTCACTTGAGAAGGAGACTGATCTTGGAAGTGCTTCTAAAACAAAGTGAGTGCTGTTGCTCCTATGAGCTCATCCTCGCCAGCTGCAGGGCCAGCAGGAGGTGTAGGATCAGCAGTGGGGAGCAGAGGGGACAGTCCCTGCTGCCACGCCACAGGGCTGTGTGGCAGCGCTGACATTCCAGCCAGGGGTGTCCCACCAGACCCATTAGGAGAGTCTGTGGTTTCAGTATCCATCTCAAAATATAGGAGGAGAATAAGTAAAACAACACAAGAACTGAAGGAGGTGAAATCTTAACATTTAGATATTTCCAGACTATTAATATGGGATTTATCCCTCCATGTTTATTTGAAGCTCAGTGGGCTGCTGAGGAGCAAACTGACATGTCTTATTCCCAGGTTTCATACCCAAGGCTGACTTATGTGGGAAGTGTGATGCCACTCAGTCCTGCTCGCTCAGTCAGTTCTGGGCTGGTACAGAAAAACCTGGAATAAATACAAGTTTTCCTTCTTCAGTGTGCTGGTCTGAATTTCAGAGGTGTACAACAGTTATTTCTGTGCCTTTTCAGAGAACAACTGATACAAGCAAAGGGCTGGTTAAAAGTTTATATATGATATTCCAGGTATAAAACACTGCATTCTTGCATGCCCACCATTAGAAATCAGACCTTAGATGTCAATAATGAACAAGCCTTGGGGCAAACCAGACCTTACCAGGAATAGGACATGAACTTTCTAGGAATTTTCAATTTGAAAATGCCAGCAATAACAGGGGGACTATTAAACACACAACACTTGCTCCCATGCTGCTGCCTCTACTCAAAGAAAAAATTTAGAGGTAATAATTTGGGTAAATGAAATGTACTTTTAGTTTTTGAACATTAAATCTGCATGCTAGTTATAAGAATGAACATACGCAGGCATTTTGGTCAGTCCTTTTATATTTAATTCAAAAATNATGCTAGTTATAAGAATGAACATATGCAGGCATTTTGGTCAGTAACTCTAATAATGAGTGCTTTTATATTTAATTCAAAAACATACCTTTCATTTCAGAGGTATTTAAAGAAAGAAATAAATTACTTTTTATTCTCGACTCTGTCAGTGAAATAAATTAATTTATTTCAATGGACATATGCCACTAGATGTGTGGTAAAAGGAAAATCAGGATCAGCCCTTAATTTTTATTTTTTTTTTTACTTCAGAATATACCTTTATGAAACAGTTGACAAAACTAAGTATCTGTAGTCATTTATTAATCTATTGTCAGAACCCATATGAGGCAATTCCTAGGAAATGGCACAGGAGAGATAGGAATCCTTCAAAGGACAGCTAAAAATAACCAGTAGGCAACCCCAACTGTGATAATAAAATTGCAGAGAAGATTCTTCAAAGAACAGTGTTACTAAAGGTTTCTCCCAAATGACCAGAAGCAAGACCTGGTCATTAAGACTGTAGTTATTATTGCTGAGATAATTAGCTCCTAGAAGGCTTCTTGGAGTGTATGTAACTTCCTTTATTCTAAATTATTTCCTCTCAGAAATTAACTTCATTTGCCTTCTTTACATTGGGGCCAAAGTAAATATATAAGAAACCTTGGGGCTGAATAATACTTTATATTACAAAAAAAAATACAAAGGCAAAAAAGAACCCCTATTCCTTAATTTTTTTTTTCCCATTTAAGACCACACAATGCATCATGTTCTCCTCATGGAGGACAATGTTCTAGCTAAGCAGAGAGGGCAGAAGTTGCAGAACCATTTTTCCTTCTGTTTATTCCAGCAGACGTATTCTTCAGTCCTGAAGTTAAAAGAACAACCTCCCTTTCATTAAAGGGCTGAGTCAGTAAGAAAGAAAAGAGGTTTACTTAGATATTAGGACAGTAGCTGGGACTGAGAAACTCCTCACCCTCAGTCCCTATTTTATGCTCAATTTATTCCTTTTACCAACGAAATACCGAAGATATATAGGTACATATTTGCACACTCACTACGGCAGGATAATTTAAGGAACACATGTATCAAATACTTGCAAGGTGAAATCAGAACATGAGCTTCTAAAACCAAAGCACATCTGGATTGCAGAGCCTTAAAGGACTGTTAAGGAGTCAAGTCTGATTTTGGAAAGCTGGAATTTAAGGTTTGGCTACTAAGTCATGGTTTTATCTGGATGCACACATCTTCTCTGTACCTGGAAAAGTTACTTCAGTGCCTGGGTGTTAAGCTGGCACTCAAGCCTTAAGCCAAACATTTTATTTCAGAGTCCTCTATTTAATTTTCCTTGTCCTTGTGTGAGGATATTTCTCCCTTTCAATCCCTCTGGGGCTGGTTCACCCGAGGTTATTTGGGTGAACCTATATCTTTTAAAATCTCTATTTATAATGTTTTTTAAGGGGTGAGAGCAAGGAACAGGCAATCAATTGATCATTAACCCCCTATCTTACTGTCAGGAAGGAAAACAGTCTTTCGACAGAGTTAATTTAATTATTTTTATGGGAGACTTAAATATCATTAAGAGCATTATTTAGTAACAGGAAATCCCCAGGAGGCACTGGAAGGCAAAACTAAGACTGTTTTCACATGAGCATTCCTGGCCCTCTCTGAACAGGACTCATACAGCCATTCCCACTTCACTTCCAGGGGCAAAAATCACACCAGATGAAGGAAAAGAGAACGGGATGCTTGAAAAGGGAGCAGGAGAAAGTGGATGTAATTTAACAGCCATGTAAGAAGTTTGTCTGCCTGATGTTAAGTTAATTTGCTTCAGCTGGATGAATTCATGGGCTGATTTGTGTGGGTGTTCCAGGTGCTACAGCTCTAAATTGTCTAAAAGCTCAGGTGCCTGTTGAGCTCCATGGATGTGCAGAAGACAACAAAGAATCTGAAAATTCTGGGTTGCTGGGAGTCCTGGAAACACAGAAGTGATGACATCCTCCAGTCTGCCAAGGAAGTCTTGACACGGACATCCACGTCTCCATCCTCTGAATCATCTTTGCATTGTAGGATGAAGAGCGTGGGGAAGGCACGGGGGCAGTGGGGAGCGTGGCTGCGTCCTGTCAGGGTCTGGTAGCCAAGCACTGAAAAGCAGAGACATAAAACAAGGAGTAATATGCAGGAATAAACCCTTCTGGAGGAACAAAGAAACCTCTGCCTGGAATCTGGCCCCTATAACAAACCCTTAATCCATAAGGCTTGCCTGAGCCGTGTTCCAGAGCTGGGTTTATTGACCTAAAATTCTAGGCACATGCGAGAGTGTTTAGGAGAGGCATGTGCTTCATGTCACACTTATCTTTCAGAACAGGAAAAGGAGGACAATTGGTTTTCCTCCATGTTTCGGTTTCAGCCAAAACCTGAAGGGAATAATAGACTAGTATCGAGGTCTGCGCCTTTAGGCAGCTTTTATGCTAGACAAAATTCAAACCAGAAACTGTCCTACTGTAAAAACAAATGCAGAAAGATAAAAACTTTGTAGCAGAAAGTGGAAAATGATGGTTATAGACTGGATTTCCCTGTAGCTGTTTTGAGCAGCGGTAGGAAAGTCATGAACAGAAAGAAACTGAGCTGTAACGTTTGGATCTGGATTGACTGTACTGAAAATTTTGATTTGGGTCCTGAAATTCTAGGTCGTTAATAAAGGCTATTTCGAGACTGAGAAAATCTCACACTGAAAGAATGTGAAATCAGGTCAGTGAGGGAACATTTCCTCACATGGCATGAAAGGTTGAATCTGGAGGCATTAACCAATTCAAATACAGAGCTGAACTGGGGCTGCAGTAATATCAAAGCCAAACATGTCCTCTTCAAAACTTGTTGCCACACTGAAGGTTTCTATTCGCTATTTTTAATATGAAGAAACTGAGCTGAAATCCAGAGCCTGTGATGTTTGGTTTATCAATTTACTCTGCTTTACTCAACCTCATATGTCAGGAATCTCAGAGCATCACCAGAAGTACAGATGTCAGCAGTTGGCAGCCAGTGATTTCTGGCTGCTCAGAGGTCATTTTTCTCTTGGATTCCCCCTGTGAAAGGTTTCAAATTCGCCATTAAACAATATCACATTTCATGCCTGCTTGCTACTTCAGGTCCAGGAACTAAATTTCTTCTGAATGGTGTCACAGTAAAAGCCAGAGAGGCTGTTCTCTTTTTGATGTTGGATGTTTCTAGGTATGACTGCAGTGCCATAAACTGTTTGTACCTGTGATCAGATCACGCCTTGTAAAATAGCCAACACACACTTCTACCTGTAAATGCATCAGAAAAAAGGAAAGAAAAAGAAAAACATGGCTAATTTTTTTTTTTTTTAACCTAGGAGAATAATCAAGAAACATTTACTGACTTTAGGTTTCAAGGCAATATCTTGTGGTGATTTTATTTTTACTAGCAAACACTGGGTTGTTAGATATACCCAAAGAAATCTTTTTCATCCCTGTATTATCACTTCATTACATTTATGTATTTGGAGCTTAGCTTGAATGGGCAGGATTGAACAGCAATAATGGCACTCTCTGCTCCACATTTCAACTTAACTATGAAGTAGGGACTTTCTGGATTTGAAGGGAGTGAATCTGGCTTATGAGTAAAAAGGAAAGTTGGACTAAAAAGTAGTTATTTTGATAAACATTGAATAACTTGCAAAATATGAGCAGTCCATGCCACAGATGTGGAAAGATAAATCCTTCAGAAAGGTGAAAGGCCTTGCTTGTGCTGCTTTAGTAGTGAGCAATTATAAGGCAAGAACACACACAAAAATTGTTAAACTTTGTTTTACCAAAGAAAAGGAAAATTGTGCTTTTAGCAGATGTACTGCCTTTCCTAAAGTGCTCCTACTGGAAAATCCAGCCTTTTGAGAAGATCCTGCTGCATGGCAGTGCCACAAAACAAAAAAAACATAAAATATATATATATATATATATAAGGTAAGTTTGTGTGTCTAAAGATTCAGGAATGACTCTCAACTCCCAATATACTGAAAATCTGTTAACAAATATGCATTGAGTGTACAAGAGGTCTGTGATGTCACCCAGACAGAAATGTAGTGGACACTTTTCATCTCTTCTGGAGACATGGTGTAAAAGAGCAACATTATAATCATGAAATTCATTTTCTTTTCAAAAGGTGGGAAAATCTACAGTCACTTTTTGGACTTTTAACCAAAGAGCTCATCATGCAGATGACCTTAATAGTATGGGGCTATGAGCTGATCATCTGAGTTATTATTGCTGATGAGCATATTCTACAATCAACAATAATTAATCAGTTTCCTTAAACGAGTTAGTATACAGTTAGTTAGTATACAGTGGTTTTCACCTCCAATAAATCAAGCTGTATGAAAACATAAACACACAAGAGAATGTTTACAGATGGAAACTCTGACCTAAGGCTTTAAACAGACTCAGACCACCGGAGTTTCGTCCTCTTAGGGTTCACACGCCCGACGCAAAGAGCTGCCTGCATGGCACTTGGGATTCCCCAAGTGCCAGAGCAAATCCCAAGAAAAGCTCTTTGTGGCAGGAATCTTTAGCAAGGAGAGTGACATTCAACGTGGTAATGATGTGTATCATGTCAGAAAACAAAATTGTGGGCTCAGAAGGGCAATGCTGCTTCGGAGTTGCCAGAGATAAGAATTTGTGAGTGGATACACAGAGAAATGCCCACAATTCATTTCTCAGCAGTGGCACTCATCCCAGCAGATGTTTTTAACTGAAAGGGAAAAAAAAAAGTAATGGAGCTTTTCTCCTACAGCTATTAGTTGGGCATTAGGGATGAATGGAGGAGGGAAACTAGGGAAAGGCCTGTAGCAATCAACTAAACTGAGCTGCTGAAGTCAGAATAGACATTACTGGAGTGGGGAAAGAGCTTCCATCCAAGGAACACGAAACCTGTTTGCAATTTAAGGAATACAAAATGCACAAAAGAGCAACAAAATACTACAATTTATACTATTGTTTGTATTCCCTTTCAGGGGGACAGTTAATCCCCCTGAAGGAGATGACAAGTTCAGTGTGTCAGACCTTTAGCAATGCATTAATGGGAAGAGAGGGGGAAGGAGAGGTGAGGCACAGTTGATGAGTCCACTTAACATATCTTTACAACTTTACTTCAAAACACCATGAATGTATTGTAAGGAAAGTGCATGTTTCCATTTCCCACTGGAGCATGGCTTATCCAGCAAGTTTCAAGATGTACTTCCACCGAGGCAAATCAAATATACAAATATAAATATAAATAGAATATAGAATAGAAGTAGAATAGAAGTAGAATAGAATAAAATAGAGTAGTGTATTTAAAATACTGATTTAAAGAAAAGGCATGGAAATTCTGTAGATAGCAGGCTATCCCAGTGCAAAGTGAAAGCATTCTATATTCATTTATTCATTCATTATGGAATGAATGATTCTATATGATCTTATAATATGTTTTCTCAATGCGCCTTCTAACAATCTGTATTACATGGGCTTTCTAATAATAATCTATATTATCATATGGTCTAATAATAATATATGGGCTTTCTAATAATAATCACTTATATTATTCATTCATTATAAAATCATTCCATGATCCTGTAATATGTTTTCTCAAGGGGCCTTTCAGCCTGTTAATGCAAATTTTCACAAGTGTCTAACTGCAGCACTGAGTTCACAAAAACCGTTCCCACCAACTTGGGCTTAGGGCAGAAGCAGTCCCAGCCTTGTTGGATGAGCAGCACTGCAGGAGAGGTTGGCTGCATCCAGGGAACCCTCCATGGGCACTTGGAGCAGAGGGATACCAGCCATCATCTCCCTGCTGACGGCAGAGACAGCAGCACAGGCACCTGCCCACGCACACCCAGCTTCAGTGCCAGAGGCAGTCAAAATCACCAGCTGAGTTTTTTACTTATAGAAACATAGATAGGTGATTACAGGGCCTGTAAAAGCTGTTTACATGGCTTTCATGGCTTTGGTTTTTAATGGAAATGGTATATTCTGTCATTTTGGCTGAAAACGCTCAAACATTTACTTTGGAAAGAAATCATAAGAAGCCGGAGCTGCCACTGAAATGCAAAAAAGATAAACATTACTCTATGGTAATTAATTGATAAGGCAGATTTTAAAAGTTTAAAACAAAGAGAAAAAAAAATCTTGCAAGCCTGAGGTAATTTTTATTTATTCTCTGCCATGAATTACCTCTTTATCCTTCTCACACAGAGAGAACAAGTGGATCCTTTTTGCTCTCTGGCACAATGCACATGTTATAAACACTACTTTTTTACAGTCTCTTTAGCTCATTAAGGTATCAAAAGTTTCCGTCAGCTTCATTCTGTGTAGGATGCTGGGCACTGCTGGACATGGGATGCTTGGCAGAGGGTTTGAGTGTTTTACTTGCCAAACCTCTAATGCCAAGTTTGCCTTTGAAGTCTTTCCCTACTTGCCTGAGGACCACTCTGTCCTATGGAAATCCCATTTCCAACCAAAATGCTTAACCATAAAAAGGTTCTTTGACCCATCTAATTCTTGGAGACAGAGATTTTGTAGCCTTATGTCAGGGGAAAATGCCCCAGCAAGTCTTTGATTATTCTGATACCTGCGTCGGGGAATGGGTGGGTTGTGGCTTTTCCAGCAGCTTTCTGCTGTGGAAAACAGCTCTAAATCCGTTGGTGACATGAGTTCCCCTGTTCCTTATGATCTGAAAAAGGAGCAAGTGAGAAAGCCAGGCTGAAAGCTACACCCTAGAAAAATCTAGCAAGACCTTCATCACAGGGAGGCAGCTTTCTACAGTCATGACAGAGCACTGAAACAATGATCTTGGAATCATGCTCAATGTACAAATATTGATTACAGTTTGGAAAAAAGTAGTTTTATATTTTTCAGAAAAACCTGTCTACAAGGCTGTTAACAACTACGTTTCAAGTATTCCTGGCCTGGAAATGAGTAGTGATACTTCATACTTTGCCAAAAGCTGCAGGAAAGCAATTGGTCTCTGCATGTATAGTGAAGATACGTGGGTAGACAAGGTTTTTGAATTAGCTGATTCTTGAAATCCAACAGGGACCCCTTTGGTGACCCATAATAGGTACTAAAACACCATAATGTTGCCTGAACAAAACTCACATGTCAGCTCATTTAAAGGAAATTCATGTCAGGGGTATCTGTTGGCTTAGCCACGTTAAGAACCGTTGCTCTGTTGGTTTGTGCTGGAGATCTGCGCCGCTGCTCATCTCAGACCCAAGGAACTGCAGCCTATGAAGAGGGGACTGCAGTTACCCAAGGAAAAAGAAAGAAATGTGGTATCCTGTGGGACCATCTGAATGCGCTTAAATGGCATAATTGAACTGTTAACTAGTAACTGTTAAACTGAATTTCTGAACTGATTATTCCTTCTCTATTCTGTTGAGCTTCCATAGAAATTTTACCTGTTCTCCACTAATCACCTCTGATTATTTCTCCTGTTGATCCCCTCCCATTTCTTTTCAAAGCCTTTTCATTCTTTCTTTAAAACTCTTTAGGTGTCACTCTTTCTACAACATGCAAAACCTGATCTATTGCATGTCCACTTATTTTCATGCTTCCCGATATTCTCATGTTGAAGCCAACTGAGGATCCATCCTCTTGCTGTGCAAGATTGTTGCACTTATATTCATGGTTTTTTACCTTCATTGTATTTGAAGGTCCTAGCAAAAAATCAGATTTGTAACAAATAGGATTTATTCAGAATTACTGAACAATGGCAGGTAAAGACTCCACGGTTTTAAATCAGATTTCCCTTGAATAAGCAAAAGATTTTGTGCACTGATTCTTAAGAGAGTGTTTGCCATGATATTTTTTTTCTCCAGGTGTTGATTGTGGAGCCTTTGGATATCTGAACATACTGTTTTTTGAACATTCTCTGCACAGAGACCTCTACAGAATTTCTTTATTTGAAGAATAAAACCCAAGACAGATCACTGTCTTTCAGAGCAGAGCCAGCACTAGCAAACTTCTATTTAAAACTTTATGTCAGTGAAACCTGAAGAAATTGTTTTAAATAATATTCATGGGAAAGATGTATTGGAAATGGAATTTCACCAAATTAAAGACCAAACATTAATAAAAGTCACATGAAATTACATTAATTGAGAGCATTTTGCTCTCCCACTCATAAAGGGGATAAAAGAAGAATAATAATAGAAAAAGAAAGGTTAAAATAAGAAAGTTAAAAGTTTTGTTTGCTCTCAAATTGGGGCGTAGATTGATGCACAAATTTAGATGAAATCATGCATGTGTATACATACATATAGATGGCATCCTCAAAAGCTATAGAAAAACTGTACTGTAACAATTATTCTTCTCATGTAGCAGTTAACCTCCTTCTGTTTCACACACAGTTAAGATATGCAGTTACTTCTCAGTCATCACATTAACATTGCTGTTCCTTCAGAGCTTTTTCTCTGGCTCCATACACTTCATGCTCTAGATACTGCAGCTCCCAGTACTTACAAATGATTTACACAGATTACACAATGCTTCATTTATGTATAAAAATTATACAAACGCACTGGAGTATGAATTGGCAAAACAGAGTCAGCTTTATGCAGTACATTTTCCAGTTTCCATAGTATTTTCCTAATTCTGTCAAGTTAATTCATGTACTGCGAGACACTTGACTTTAAAATAGGCTCTGCTTGTTGGTTCAAGAGCATTATAATGAATGTTATTTGTTCCCCTTCATTACTATGCAGTTGTAAATGCCAATAGTCATATTCCACCGAAGGAAAATAGTTTCCTACCATAGGAGGACCCTGGTTCTTGCCCTCAAAGCTGTGTGCTTCCCTTCATGAAGACAAGCCTCATAAAACTTAACCATCAGATGGCACCAAGACATACCCTAGAATTTCTCACCCTGATCCTGATACTGTTGTTGATACATGTTTTTGTTCTCCAGTCATATCTTTCTACCAATCCTTTCCTACTCTTCCATTTCACCTCCTACCAGACTGGGTTCTGCACTGCTGCCAGATGGTATTCCAGTTTAAATCACTGAACTAGCCAAAGATGTGACCATACAGGTCATGCTGAAAAACACTGGAGGCTGTGGTTCACTGGGATAAATAATCACTGAGAGCTGCACCTCAGCATGCAAAGTAAGAACCAGCAAAGCTCTTGGTAGCTGCCAGCCTCAAAAACAAAAAGAATTGGAAGTGTATCCAAACAATTGTTAAGAGAATCTGAATATTTCCCAACTTTTTCTGAGTGGTTATTATAAAACCGACACTTCCCTGGGTATTCCTGACCCCTCTTTCTCCTCTGGGACAGCCAGGAGTGGCAGGATGCTCACCTGCCCACCAAAGCACCACACCCGGAACGGCATCAGGACCAGAATATTCCCCTTTCTCTGGAAGTTTGGCATTTCCTGGCTGCTAAAGAGCGGTGAAGCTCAGGGCTGGTGGTGTCCCCGCAGCTTTTACCCCCACTCGTCGTTAGCTGTCAGGAAATGCCCTCTCCATTGGTCATTACTCCTTAACCACATTCAGTGGTTCCATCTGTGAAAAGCACCCTGGGTGCATTTTAAAGCATTACAGGAGCGTGTCGATGAAAATATTAGCAATGGCTTTTTTTTTTTTTTTTTTTTTTTTTTGCTCTCTAATGGGTGCTGTATGCTATTTGCACTTTCAGAGCAAAGGCTATTTCAACTTTTTTCCATTATATAATTCTCCCCCCCCCCACAATGGTTTATAACTGTGCAATAAAAATTCACTCAGTTTGAATCTTGGCAAACAAGGTTTTAAGTTGGAAAAAAAGTCACTAAAGCCAAGTTGGAGTTTAAAGAGTGTAAAATATGAAGGAAACTGAATTTTCTTAAATACATTTTTGTACTTACACAAATGAAAAACAGATTAATTTTTTATATTTACTGAACTTTGATTGCCATACACAAAATAAGTTCACTGTTGAGTGTGTTTTTCTTGGTCCAAAAATACAGGCATGTTAGGTACATTATTTATTGTCAGACTATGGAAAGGAGAAAAGTGGTACCTAGGAAAGAAAAATAATCATATGAATAATTAACTTAAGCTTGAAATAAGGCTCATAATATGAGGTTTTCCCAAGGTTGTATACTTAAGTAATGAGGCAAAGCATTCATTTAAATGAAATGCAAACTATCTACCAGTCTAAAAAACCCTGGAGCCCATTTTAATGCACCATGGGTGATGTATCATATTTTTGTCTGATTTTTATTCATCACTAGGATGCCTTCAAGGAACCTGTTGGAAGCAAGATGCTCTGATACATCTCTTGGTTGCTTTAGAAGCACTTTTGAGGTTGGTGACACACACTGAAAAGAGCTAAAAGCTCTGGATGGGTGCAACTGAATAACTGAATAATCAGAATGGCACTGGAGGTAAAAGGAAACCTGGAGCACCACATGCTGTTCACAAAACCTTATTTTGCTGTGACTAAATAAACCCCTGATCAATACCATGTAAGGCAGATTAACTGTTTTATCATTTTGATCTCAGTGAGGGAAGGTGCTGTTTCCAGAAAAGCATCTCCAAGTGCCCAGAACTTGGTGATTCAGCTGCGTGAAAGAGATGAAGGATGTTTCAAAGCCAAGCAGATAAAAAGAGTCTCAGTTCAACAGCACATGAAAGATGTCCCATATGATATCTTTACACAGTCTGTTTTGTGGCTTTTTGCTGTTTAAGCACAAGGACCTATGAGCTCTGGAATAATTCAAAATACCTCAGAACTGGGAAGCTGAAGAAGACTTCCTCAATGCAGTTTGATTATGTATTTCCTCTCCCAAACAACAGGCCTTTATAAAATGCCAATGTGGAATTGAAAACTACTGCTTAATGGTAAGAATAAAGGTCCAAGAGTCACAGTTTCTGATTCTTATTGTTTACGATGCATTTTTAATGTTGCTACATGGTTTTTCTCTGGTTTAGCAAGTCACTTACTAAGTTTCTCCTGATTTCTAACTTGTAAGATGTATAATATATCTAATATATATATTATGCAGCATACAATCTATATTTTATAAATACAGAATAAATAAATACACAAGGTATACAACGTAAGGAGCTCTGAAGATCTTCAATAGGGGTACATAAATGACATATTTAATAACCACCATTTCCGTAGTTCACCAATGTATTTCAATGCATTCTGTGCCATTGATAACAGAACTAAAGGACTACAGTAAAATTTCTCAAGACTTATAATCTCATATAGATGTTTAGTGTTGCACCAAGAACAAGCTGGTGGAATATAGTCCATGCTTCTCTTCAGAGATTAGTATTCATGAGAAACTAAGAAATGTATTCCATTTGGTACTGCTTCCCACAACAGTCTGACACAAAATATATTAGGAGAACTTTGGCAAATGTCTAATATAATAAAATATTCAGTTTACAAAGCAGAAAGTGTGCCCTGTGCTCTTCCATAAATCTACTATAATAGGCACTTGTGGCAAAAAATACATTTCTGAACACATAGAAAACACAGATTACCGCATAATCATGATGTAATTGGTTGAAAGCCACCACGGCTGTTTTCTGCTGCAAGCCATATAAAAGCTTTCTGACTATTTTAAGTTCAGGGCGGAATGAAGTGAGAGGAAGCCTCCACAGATTTAACTTTGCTGGAAGTCACATGAGCAGATGAAATGAGATCAACTTGTAAAGCGAAGGCAAGCTGTGGCTGGAAAGATTTCCTCATGGCTGCTGCATTTGGAAGCTCAGAGGAGAGCTAAAGCCATGTAGACCATTACTGTGTAGTTAGTGAGCACATGATGCTTATTTTCTACCGTGCTGCGCTCCTACATCAAGTTAATAAGGTATGGATGGGGCTCCTTCACTGACCAGCTCAGCAACATAACCCTGAAATGTCCAAAATACCAGTGCACGAGTTCCCAGTGAGTCCTGTACATCTGGCTGTTTCTGTGAGCAAATAAGGGGATTTTTTTCCAGGAAGAAGTATTGGAAATCACTCACAAATGTGTGCTGCATCGATCCAAAACGTTTATAATCACTTGACTTTGGATTTTGGGCACATGATTTACATTTGCACATGCACACAGGCAGACAGATCCTGCCTGTCTCCCTCCCTCTCTCACGCTTTCTTATAAAAGCAGTTGCTATTTCCTGACTGGCTTCCTTCCAAATTTGTGAACTAATTTAATTTGGCACCTTTTAACTCATTCCATTATGCCCACCACAAACCTTGCCTCAGAACGATAAAAAAAAAAAAAAAAAAAAAAAAAAAAAAAAAAAAAAANAAAAAAGAAAAAAAGAAAAAAAGAGAAAAAAGAAAAAAAAGAAAAAAGAAAAAAGGAAAAAGTCCCATGGGATCAAAGAAACGAGGTGGGCAGAGAAGAAAACTGAATAAGCAGGGAGCCCAGTGTACCAATGCTGGTGTACAAAACACACGGGGCTACCAAAATTGTGCATCCTGCGTGCCAAAGGTGTGAGCTGGGAATGACACAATTCTGCAAGTTCCCACCTGTGTGACATCACTGCTTTAGAGCCCCAAGTCAGCAGCTGCACAAAACGTTCTCTGGAGCTGCCTCGAACCTCTCCAAGCATCGTTCGGTAGGGTGGACAAATCCCCCATCAGGAGACTGCCCGTGCCCTTACGGGATGGTGCCGCTCTCCTGCGAGAGTGGGTGGGAAATCCTGGGACTTCCTGGAGGTTTCCAGATGCTGTGGGGAGGGAAAGGCACCCACTCCTGTCTGCCAGGTGGCAATATCCCCCCGACAGCAGTGAGGAAACTGCAGGCACAGTGTGCCCGTCCCAGCTGGGCTCCGGTGCCGGTGCGCAGCCAGCGCAGCTGCGCTCCCCCTGCCCTGAGCCCAGCCAAGTGTCCCAGCACCACCACCATGGAGGAAATGTGTGCCTGCACTCAACAGGAATTGTGCTTCGTGCCCAGGAGCTCTTAGACAGGCTCCGAGCAGTCCTTCAAAAGGTGCAAGGCATTTGGTAAGTGATACAGACAGTCCAAACTTTTCTGACTAGGAAGAAAATTACTCAGCTTCTAAGTCCTGTCTGTGTAAAAAGACCCCAAGAGAAAAATTCAAAATGGTAAATCAGATCAACCCAGTTGCATCCTCTCCACCAACTGAGAGATCAGGATCCCTCATGCAGCAGGTGTACAATTTATGTGGCATATCCACACACCTTTTGAACACCTCCAGGGCTGCTGACACCAGCTCCTTCCCTGGGCAGCCTATTCCCATGCTCAGCAGCCGTTTCAGTGAAGAGACTTTCCCTAATACCCAGTCTCAACCTTCCTGGGGCAGCTTGAGGCTGTTTCCTCTTGTGCTATCACTTGTTACTTGAAAGAAGAGACCGACCCCCACCTTTCAGAGAAGTCTGGAGCCCAGTTAAAAGGACAGTATTTGGTTTTTCAGAGTTAATGCAACTCTGCACTGAGTCTTCAGCACAGTTAATGACTTGGGGGTCAGGAGTGGAGCTACTTAGTGTGCCACAGGACAAATTCAGGATTTGCAGCTGAAGTGGCAAAAATAACTGATCCACCCAGGAGAAAGTGAGGCTTACATGAAATTATCCATGAGCCTCCACCAGGAAGAGAGTGAGAAGGTGTGCATGGCCACAAGTCTTCCAATGTTCTGCAACGAGATTATCTTGTATAAACAGTCACTTGAGATTCATCTCTGTGTGTTATCACTGTTAATCTTGTCAGGAGCAGTGTCTGAACCAGACAGTGATGTTATACAGGCCTTGCACATTTTCACAGTTCCAAAAATCCTCCTCTCCCACAAGGACAACTCCCAAAGGAACTAAGATTGTTGTCAGAGTAAACTAATAAGAAACCTAAACAAAACTCCCCAAACTGCTGCTGCCTGGTAACCAGAATTTCCCAGAGTTACCTATCAACAACAGGATGGAAAAACACCGAAGTTTTTTGTTTTTTTTCTTCTTTGTTTGGTGCTAAAGAAAGCTGGGAATGGTCCTGCCTCTCCTGTTCAGCATGCAGCATCCCACCTCCCTTCTGTGTCAGCCTGACAGGCAGGTTAATCCTTCCTAAAATTAGGTTCTCTTTCTGTTTTTGTAAATTATTTTTATGAATTCAGTATAACAGAGTGGACAGGCAAAATGTCTCAGCAAAGACAATGCAGCTTCTCTGACAACACATGTTCCTGCTTAGAATATTGAGAGAGTTGGAGCATGTTGGTGATAGTAGGAGCATAGGAAAATGGTTTTCCACTCATTCAGGAGAAAAAGAATGCAGATTTCAGTCAAAGAGTGTACTGACACTACTGTAACTAAAAGCAAAGACTTTGCAAATTTTTGTCTGTATTTTTTCAAAGCTTGATTAAGCTTTATTCTCAGATCATCATCCATTGAACCCTAAGTTTGTGCAGGGTATCTAAGAGGGGAGTTAATAACTCCTTACAGGAAAACAAAAACAAGTGGAAATCTCATGATATCTGGCTGCCTTACTAACAAAGATGTACAAATCTTTTTTTCATTGTATATCTGTAACTTTTAAACTCACTTACAGGAGATCCTATCTGCAGAATGTCACCTAAACCTTGAAGAATTTTCTGATTTGCTTTCATCTGGAACGCCTACCTGAAAAACTGACTGAGTAGAAGAAAGCTCAATAAAATCTCGAAATAATGTGTTGGTTAGAAAAACTTGTTGGGTAACTTTGCTAATTAACCTCAATTACACCTTTGTCAGAAGAGTTACCTCTTTCTTACCTACACTAACATCCCTCTGCTTTAGCAACACATCATTCTCAAACTTGGAAAAGAAACCCTAATTCTAAAATTTCTTATCAATAATGCAAAACCCACATAAGTCTTAGGCATGATTTCCAGTCACCAGCTCACAGTTGTCTGAGCCCATGTAACCAACTCCTTCCATTATTGGCAGTGGCCCTAAATTAAATGTCATAATTAGGAAAACTTTCATTTTTTTTCTTAAATAGAAGGCAAATTGTGAAATAAATAAAATAATTACAAAAAATATACTGCTAAAGTAATCTGTTACTAGAGTGCTGTCACCTAACAGTTGCAAATTGTGACTTGTAAAACTGAGATATACAGGGGCACCTCCTGATAAATTTGTTAGTGGTAATTAATAACCATAGCTGAAAGTCCATCTGTATGTAAGTACACAAACCAGGCAACCTTCTTGTCTTTCACTTGTCAAAGTGTTTACTGCCTTCATGCATTTTCATTTCCTTTTCTCTGAAGGAAAGCCTCTATACACATTACCTTCACATTGCTGGATGACTAATAAATCCTTTCTGCTACTGTTCACATATAAAGAACTTTAAACTAGATTTCATATATGTATGTCTCTCTTTGAAATGAAAATTGAAAATTATTACTCTCCACTTCATGTTGAAACTGGCTTTTTTTTTTTTTTTTTTAATTGTGTCTAGAAACAATTCTGCTTGAAACATTCAAAGCACAAGGCTGTTTTCAATAGGGACAGAAGCTTTGGGGGAATTCTCTGCCTTTACTGAAGCATGGTAGGGCTGGCCAAAGAAATTGGGAGCAGCTGCAAAAATTACCAATGCAAAAAGAGGCAATGCCTTGTGAAATATGAAGTCAAATAGCCCCTCAATTTGTAGAAGTTGAGAGGAGGGAGCGATTTACCCGCACCTCCTCCAAAGCAGCTCTGAGAAAGGTGTGAGGGCACCACAGACACATGGACCCACAGGAGATGGGAGACATGAGGTTATAAAAGGGAAGCACGATCACTTTTCTCTCTCGTCTGAGTACAGTCTCAAGGTGTTTGGTTTCAGCAAAAAAATGTGCCAAATCATCAGAGGGAACAGACTATGATGAGAGCCATAAATCTATTTAGATTAACAGAAATTTTCACCATTTGGCTTCAAGTAGAAGAACTAAATATTTTTTCTTGCAACTAATCTGTTTTGACTCTATGAAAAACATTTTCATTGCAATGAAGTTATTAAAGTCTTAGCACTTACTGTTTTGTAGTTAATATAGGAACTTTTTTCTCCCTGCCTGCTAGTTCCTCTGCAATAAATTTCTTTGCACAGGTCGGCTCTTCACTCTACTTCTCTTATTACTTCATTTAAGAGAATGATTTATTTTAAACCCCAAACCAAACACAGGATCGAAGAGTAGAGGTTAAGAAATGAAATATAAAGAAAACAGACCTTCACCTTTCATTATGCTTGTCTTAAGTATCTGCTTTATTAAACTTACTCAGTGTTTAAGTCTGGTTTATTAAAAACCATCAATGTTTAGCTTATGTTATTTTTGAAGCAGTCTGCACTGCGTAGTATTTAATAGGCTGTCCAAAACTAGATTTTTGCTGTTGTTGTTTGAAAAGCAAACACATTTAGAATCCTCCAAGATAGCCATTTGTATAAGGCAGTTAGCAGTCAAATAAGCTTGGCCAATATAATATCCAGTTAATTTTATAAACCAGAGTCTGAGACGTGTTTACTGCATCTAGGAGGGGCATCCATTAAAGATATAATCTGGTTCCCTATTGGAAATCTCAGCACAGATTGACACTTACATCAATGTTTAACCATGCTTTTTACTCACATGAAAATATCTTTACAGCACCAAGAACATGTAAAGAATCACCTGTCAGTAGGAACCTGATTTTCTGTTCCAACCCTAAAATCTCAGCTGATGCATTGAGTCACTTATAATCAGCTGCGCTTTATTATTTATAATATATATATATGAAATATAATTATATATATATTGCACCTGGTGCAATCAGCAGAAACTCTGTAAAGAATTTGGATGAGAAGAGGCTTGAAGTACAGTGAATTTAGAAGCAGGATCCAATAGCAGACACCACACTTAAAATGTTACCTCTGAGCCATTGCTTCCATGATTCCCACAGGGAATGCTGTCAAAAATAAGGGACAAGATTTTGGTTATCAAGTCCTATGAGCTCTGAAGCAGTGTAATTGTACCATCTGCACTGCATCATCATTTTTAGAAACAGGGAATTTGGTATGAATCATGTGCATCGCTTATTTGGTGTTGTTTTTCCATATTTTTTTGTATGACACAGTTTGGAAAGCTACAGCTAGAAACACGTCTCCATCCAGACAGGGAAGTCCCGTTTTCTCTGCTCCTTATAAAATAAGAAGACTCCTTAAAAGATGTTATAGAGCAGCTGTATATGATACAAGCTGATCTTTGTCAGTTCTGAACAGCCAGCACTGTGACTGTAAATACAACGGGTAGTACAGGATAAATTTATTTGTCTAAACCGTGGCACCTTGTGCTCTTTGAGGTGCTGTAAGACATGGCTTTTCATGGCAATCTGACCAAAAATACAGAGCTGTTTTTGAAACCACTGCCCCAACTGAGGTGATGATAGAACAGTGTCAGTCCCAGCTGAAATCCGTATCCAGTCAGCTCTTCCTGCCCGGGATGCAAGTCCCTGTGCAGCCACCAGTGAGGCCAGCAGTGTCCCCAAGGACAGAGTGATCCACACACAGGCAAGCCCATGCACTGTCCTTTCCTGTAAGGAATGAAGCACAGCTCACCAAAAGGCCATTTCCCTCACCCTGTAAAAACACATCGGCGTTTTGCAAAAGCAAACAAAAAGCCCCAAACTTTGCTCCGTGTCAGAATGAAAAGTGGACATTTTTAAATTCCCAGTAGATAAGGCCGTGCTTGAGCAAAACCAAATTTCTGGACCTCACAAGCTGCCACACAGCAGAGCTGTTGTTGCCCTTCAGTCAGCTCTAATTATGAACTAATTGAACGAGTTTTTGCCTCAGACATTTCTGTGAACAGCCTCAAACTACAGAGTAACAACCAAACGTCTTCATTTAAAAAGCTGCTCCTGCCTCTGAACTCAGACATATTGCACACCCCTTTGGAATGCCCTGGGAAGCAGGTAAATAACTCAAAATTTGTAGCTCTCCGGCTTATCCCAAATCTAATGTCTAGCACCTTATAGAAATAACAGAGAAAGGAAATAAATGCAAGAGGAGAGAAGTCATAAAAACAGCTTTAGGAGGTTCCCATGTAAGGTCACCAGAAGAGTTGAGGGGGTTGTTTTTCTTCTTCCTAATAGAGGAGCCTAAATTTAATTTCTCTTTTCATTTTCTACTTTACTCTGCTCTTTTCCTCTCAATCTCCGTCCTCCTCCTCCTCCTCCTCCTCCTTTCTTCTCCTCCAGTCTGAAATTCCATTCCCAGCCATATGTTTCTCATTGTGATCCACCTTCCATTTTTGGTCATGCAGCAGAATGTGGTTTGAAGATCCAAGAAAGTCAGAGCGTGTTGACACAAGGACGTTGGATTCTAGGTTTTGTCAACACTGAGCTGAAGAGCTTTGGGCCTTGAATCAATTTTAGCCTCCTTGACCAAGGAAACCCTGCAGAGAGTCAGACTAAGATCAACGAGAGCAGATTTCCAAGTGAACAGAGCCATATAAGTATATCTTGCACTACAGGGGAGTGTTTCTTATTTTCCCTATGATCTGCCCTTGCTCCAATATTAAATTCAAACACTACTCAATTTTGCTTGGCGTGCAGCTCTTCGCAACAAGACCCAAAGGTTTTCTTGTAGGTGATACACAGTAATGAGAGCCTTAAGACAAACTTGACTTTCAAACATCAGATGTCTTTTTTCTAGAAATTGAGATAAATAATAAAGCCAAAACTGTTCCAATGTCTTTCAGTGATCTGCTCTGAAAGCAAGTGGGCAGAGTCCAACTCTTTTTCCAGATGACCTGGGGAATTTCCTGCTAAATTACTCTGCTCCCAGACGTCTGGGCATGTGAAGTGGGTCCACCAGCTAAAAGTCCATCCCTGACCTTGGGATTCAACTAAAAACATGTATAAGGCTGGGTAATGGAAGAGGGTGTAAGGGAAGGAGAATTAAACTGATGTTGACATTATTTGAAATGTGCTTTAATTCATGCTCTGCCAGATAGCTGAAGATTAATCTCGAACTGTTTATTTTAATGTATCGTATTTCTGACTTGCAGCTAGCTATCAGCTGGTGTAATATAAGCTTTAATTTTGGCACCAATGAGTCTTCATTGTGTTTACATTTTCACTCACACTTTCTTTGGTTTTATCATAAGCAATTTCATGATTTAATGGCACTTACTTTCCTGAATGAGAACTGGTGTAGTTAATTTTTGATGATGGCAGAGAGACTTTTTATAAACTACCTATTTTCCTTGTGTAGTTGCTTACAACAACAAGGTCTTGAAAGCTCCCTTAGTTACACGGCCATTTCTGAGGGAAAGTGAAAATGAAACAGAGGATTATTTGTTTTTAAATTCTGGATTAAGGATCGGGCTGATCTGAATAAATCTGAGAAGTTTTAATCATTTTTCTAGCCGACACTCCAAACTCCACATTGAAAATATCACAGTTTCATTGAGCTAGAATAGACCTATATGATAATCCAGAAATAACCAGGAAATTGCTGTCAATATAAAATCATAGCAACTAGAAAAAACAAACAGGTATTTTGCTGAACAGAGTTATTTAGCACAATCGAGCCTGAGAAAGAACTTGGATTTATTTATTCGATTCAAATACTTTTAACCACTTAAAAGCATTGGTTCTTTAAATTAATGGAAACCTGGACAGGCAGACACTTGCAGATCCTGACGGCCATGGATAGGTAGTGCTCTCCGGATGCGTAGTCAAGAGCTGAATTCCCATCTTCCCTAGGGTAGGGCTGGGTTCTTGCTCCTCTCCTCCTGCCAAAGGACGAGCCCAGCTCCATACTAAATTTACAACTGGTGCTCTGGTTTTAGGACCTGTGGCATGTTTCCAAGGTGACATAGTGGGGCGCTCAGATGCCTCCAATGAGCGGCAGTGACACGTCTGAGAGGAATTTTTATGAAACACATGGATATAAAGCTCAAGGATTCATGTTTTACATGAGGCAGCACAGTCTGAAGAGTCAGCTTTTAAAAAAGTGAGTAATGCCGAATAGTCCTAAATTATGCTCCAAGTATTACAACTTGCAAAACACTGCAAGACCTCACAAGTGTGGAGACACACAAGCAGGAGGCAAAACACATCATGACTTCTAGCCAGATTTCTTGGCTTGAGAAAATTTCCCAGCAAGAGAAAGTTCCTCTGACTCTGGAGTACGCTAGAGAAATTCAAACAGGAACCATACATCTTGAAGATGCATAAAACTGTGAAAGCAAAGACAAGATTTTTGTACCTATATCCACAGATTTTGTCCTCTGGGGATAGAATTCGCATATAACATCTCTGAGAGAAAATGAACTGTGGAGGGGTAACAAAAACAGAGAATGAGAAATTATAAAGAAGGCAATAAAAAGAAAAGAATAGGAGACGACTCCTAGACCTCACACAGCCTCTGTTAAACAATGGGGAGAAAATCTTCCAGGAATTCAGTAAGACCTGAGAAGGAATAGAGGGACTGCTGGAACAAATGGCTGCTGGCTCCAGTTCCACCGAATGACCTTGACTGTGCACATTAGAGCTAGTTGTTACATCAGGCATTGAAATAGAGAACAGACCATAAAAAACTCTGAACATTTCCTCCCATAAGATTCCTTTGTTATAGGACTCTTTTGTAGCATTTAGTAATAATTTCCTCTCTGACAAATGTTCTTCTGCAAATTATAATGCCATTATGTTCTGATGCGAGCTTTTCCCTCGTTTCTTAGTTAATTCATCTTTATGGAAGTTCTTCAGCTGCCAGCCAGTACTGGAAAGTTATTAATTCCAAGTGACTTTAATAATGCATGGGAGCTGAGGAGAAGTTTAGCAAACTCTCAAAATATTTCTTTACCAACACTTAACTGAATATTATATTTGACCACAATTTTCTTTTTCTTTGCTGGAAAACCCTAAACTGGATCTCTGCCATGGTTCATGGTTTTTTCAGCTCTGACAAGGTGAGTTGCCAGTAGGAAGCACAGGAAAGATGGGGAGTGAATCCTCTCTTTATTCCCCATTTACATGGTAGGTTGATCACAGAGCTACTGTAAAACCTCTCTCCTGTTCCTTTGTGCACAAAATGTGAATTTTGTTACACACAGAGCAGAGCCAGCGAGAAAGGGCTGCTCAGACCATTCCTTCCCGTGTGGTTGGCCACAGCCAGCCATCGAGGCAAAGATGTTTGAAGACAGCAGGGACTTTTTGCTCTGCTTTAACCCTCTTCTGACTGTCCGGATTTCTGCTCTCGCATTTTCTTCCTCTGCACCCAGGTATGCCCGTAAGCCCTAATGTACCCCCTAAGCTGCACTTTAGTGGTGCCAAAACCTACACAAATGATCACTCTCTCCACTTCACTAGCAGATAACTTGTGCTCAGTCTGATTAAAAACTTGGCAAAAGATGTAAAATGACGGATGCACCAGAAAGACTGACCTTGGGAATTCATCTGATTCTCACACAAAAGGTGGCAGAAAGACTTTTACAAAGCAATTTGTAGGAAACTCAGATTGCAGGAGGTACCACATTTTTGCTTCAGTGACATTTGGTACCTGGCAGCCACTTGACTGATGAAGAAGAAAGATTGTCCCTTGTTCTGAACAACCTCAGAGAAACCCCATAAATGGGAGCTTACTCATCCTAAAGATTTTTTTCTGGGGAAGGGAATATTACACCCTTTTGTAAGTTTCTGAAAGGATTCTTCTGACTGGCTGTGAAAATCAGCATGATCTCTCTTTTCTTCTGTTTAGCTTTGTTCAAGTTTAACACAAACAGCTTAAATTCTCTGTGGTTACTGGAACAAAATATACTGCCAAGGACTGAAACTATTAAATCTTTTATCTGTTCCTCATGGATATCACATGCCCAGACAAATTAGATTGTTCATAACAGTCAGAGCTTAATATTTTCCCCATTAAAAGGAAAATCCTTGTGATAACATATGTAGAGATGAACCTTTTATTCTTCATTTTTTCTCAATGAGTCTAATGGGAGATTCATATAGCTGAATACTTTCAGTCTTGCAAGACACAGCCACTTGCAGAGATGCTGTGTTTAGAAGCTCACTCAGGAGCTTCACATCATGAAATGATGTATCTTCTTTTTGAGAAGCTAATTGCACCATGGGACAGCTTTGGTAAAATTCAGGTAAAGAGAGAGGAAACTAAAATGAGAAAGTTTGAAATAAGATAGGTGCAAGCAATTAAAAAACATTGTGAGAAGTTCATATGGAAAACAAAAAGCTCAAAGTTTGCCTCTCGGTTCAATTACAGCTCAGCCTGGCTGACTAAAGACCACTTCTGCATACAATTACTTCTTGACTACTGTTTGGAAGGCATTTGCATGGTCTTGAAAACCTGAAGGAAAAATAATAATTGCCTTTAACATTTTCTCTATTAAACAAGCTAATTATTCCGATACTTTTTAATAGCCATCACTCCAGCCAACTGACTTGTTTGTTTTTGCTGCGCTACTTGTGCAGACATGAAAGCCTTCACAGCTTTGCAAAAAGCTGTAGCCCTCAATCATCAGTCACACCACAGCTGAGTAACAGCCTGACACACTGATCTCTTCTTTCCTCACTCCAAACTGAGATAAGAAAGGACCATCTTGCAGTTTCTTGCTGTTTCTCTTTTTGTGCCAGGAAAAAAGCCTGCCATCTCACCTGCTCTCTGCTGGCAACCCAAGAGTGGGACAGACATCGTCCCAGCAGGAGAGCTGTAGTTTTTAACAGTGCATACATCAAAGTGTAAATCTGACTGCTCTGAGACCACAGCCAAACTGAAAGCCTGTTTATGGTATTTTCTGTGTTACGTAAGAGAATTGAGGCAAATCTCAAATATATTTGCAAGCACCCTGAAACCTTGGTTTCAGACGAACCCAAGGTTCGTCTGTCATGGTGGTGTCAGCTCTTGTGCTTGGATTCCTCAGAATTTTCTCATGTCATGGTAGTGCCAGAAAACCATTCCAGCATGCTGAGCCATCCCTCCATGAGGTCAGGGCAAACAACTCGGAGTCTGGCCACCCAGAGGAGGGAGGGAAGGAGCAAATCTGCTGATGAAGAAGGGACTAAACTGCCCCTTCTTACCCTAAACCACGCCAACATCTGGAGCTCTGCCAGCAACCCCCATGCACAACAGGACAGATTTTGAAAACCTCAGCTCTGCCTTTCAATGTTGAAGTTGCTGATTTAGATCATTTTAGGATGAGCTTTAGGATATCTGGAGCAGAGAGAATATCTGCTGCTCTTGTTTAATTTTGTAGCATTTGGGTTATTTCTATTGAAGCTTTAACTTTATAGAGTTTAACATTTTAAATTTAATATTTACAGAGGGTTTTGTTAACATTTCTAAAAGACCACCTACTTTTGCTTACATTAATTAATATGAAATTCATTAACCTTTCCTAAAATGGTGGAAAAAATTGAAGAGTTAAATTGAATAAAACAGCAATTAAATTACTACCTATCCACAGAATTACACTTTCCTAAAGAAAAGAGTGCTTACCAGAGCAAACTCTAATTCCTATTGAGAAAAACTAGCAAGAACAACAAAAGAGACTGAACACAGAACAGTGTGACAGCAGGGACCTAACTAAACACAGCTGTACCTGGGCATGGTTATCAATTTACAAGAAACACATTGATATGTCTGTTAGAGGAGGTTATACATCACCAGAGGCAGGACAGTGAACTCCAGGGAACAGGCTAAGAGATGTCACTCAATGTGATTTGTTCTCCTGGAATTTTATTTATGACTGCTGTACTTAAAAGCACACTGAAGCGCTGGCCAAAGCAAGACTTAAATTTAAATTTGGATTAACCCTGACTAAAGTTTATCCTGAAGAGGATGAATTTGTATTTATATCCAAGGCTCAAGTAAACTATTTTCTCTCTCATCCTATTACTGCACTTGAGCCATGTGGAAAAAAAATGAAGTTTACTCCTCTGCTAAGGAAGGAAAAAGATTTGCAATGATTTATAATCAGACAGTCCCGTTAACTTGTAATGAAATGTAGGTGCTTATTAGTGACATAAAATTTAAAACCTGAAACTGAGATAAAAAACTTTATGGGCATATCCAACAGCTCAAGCACTTTGTACATTAAATCAAGATGGCATGCTACAAAACAGTGGCCAAAACCAGGATTCACTGGGGGAGAAAAATGTGATGAGGGATCACTAGTCCATCAATTCTGTCTAACATTACAAAAAGTCTATCTTTGAGTTCAATTGGCCTTTCCTTCCTATGCGTGACTCCAGCAGGACTCAGCTCCCACGAGTTTTCCAGTCAGCTTGCCATACACAAACCTAAACACTTACAGTATCATATCAGATGTGTGTAAACATAAAAAAAATCCAACTTTCAGTCAGCCACACATTTAAAATAATCTGTTAATTTCACTCTCTCTACATCTATACATCAACTCAAAAAACCCTATCCCATTTAACAAAATTATATGGACAGAGATTCACTGGTGCTACTATATTTTTGCATTTAATTCTGGCAAAGATGACAGAAGAAACAAAAGAAGATAAAAGAGTGTTCTTTCAAAGAGCCAAATGAAAGAAATGCCTGTGAATATGAGAATTAATTTAACCCTAATTGTTTGAAATACTCTTCACAAGCATCACGTTGTCCCCAAAGAAACAAACAGAATTGGGATGTTGCCCTGAAGCGCATTGTTTTTCAACTTACAAAACCAGAAGTTATTGGAAGCAATTGAATGTGTAAGCTGGTCACCAGGAAGACAATGGAAACCTAAAACCAGGCTAGAAACGGGGAATTCAGTTGTGGAATTCACCAACCACCCATTTCCATTCAAGAAGGGAGACATCAGTAAGGTTTTTGTTAAAATATAGGCTAGATTGGGCCTCAGTATAAAGAATTATTTTAAAAATATGTTTCTACTTCTCTTGTTGAATCTGTGAAGAATGTGGTGAATAAGAGCAGTGTCCAAGAATATACCAGTCTTCTGGTATATATACCATAATATACCACGTGTACATAGGTATTGAGATCAAGGCAGCTCTTCAGACTACTTGACACCATGAGCACTGAGAAATGGTAGAATATTAAGTTTCTGGGTTTTTTTTGTAGTTCTGGTTTTATTTGAGGGTTTTTTTCCAAGTTGAACAGAGAGGATAAGAAAAAAATACTATTGTAAGAGATGGAAAGAGAACATTTCCCTCTGAATAAGAATATTCAAGCAGTATATCCAACTGAAGCATTTAGATTCACAATTTTTTGTGCTGTAGTGGCCACTCTGCTGAAGAAAGAGTGCTGAGTTTTGTGCTTTGTCAGATCATCACCAGTTTTGAAGTCTTCCTCAAAAAAGAGTGCATCGCAATAAGAAATTTTGTCCTTTTCTCTCCTTTGTCTTAACAAGTTTAAGCAAATCACAAATCTTCTTGTTTTATTATAACTTCCTATGTCAGGGGAGAGAAAACAAGAGAGGATTAAAAAAAAT
Organism: Pardalotus punctatus; assembly: GCA_013400915.1. Classification (NCBI taxonomy): domain Eukaryota; kingdom Metazoa; phylum Chordata; class Aves; order Passeriformes; family Pardalotidae; genus Pardalotus; species Pardalotus punctatus. Next base: position 740,186 of record VZTX01002853.1, on the reverse strand, counting down.
CTCATTTTTGTATATACAGGTGGTTTTATGTTTCAGCTGTAATATACATTAATATAGTTTCTGTGGAGCAACATATTAAGCATTAACAGAATTTTCTAACAGTCTTTTCTGTCAAATAACTACAGCTGTAGCAACTTTAGGTTTTATTGTTCATGACTATGCAAAATATGACTGACCATAGGATAAATCTTCCTTTCTAAACTTCTGAGTTACAAAAGAAATGGTTTAACTCTGTTACCTTCCTCTTTCCTACTGAATATGTTGTAAAATGCTTAAAAATGAATTACTGTGTAAATTCTCAAGCTGAAGTTTTTATGTAAATAGTCCACACACAATTTATAGCATTCTTGTTTGTGTAACATTCTAGCTTATTGGCATTTGTCCTACGAATATACTGTTTTGGAAATTATGCACTAGGGTTATAAAACATTGTTTTCCCAATACACCATTTTAAGGAGAAAAAAACAAAACCAAACAAACCCAAAAAAACCCCAAAAATCGGTCTTGAAAGACTTGTCTGGTAAAATATTTTAGATTTAAAGATCAGGGTGAATATGTACTTTCATGAGGTAAATAGAGTAGCTCATTATTAGAGTAATGACCTTTGCAATTGTGTAGGAATCCAGTGAAGGCCACAAGGCTTCGGGACAGAAATGGATATTATTTGTATCACAGAGACCTTGGAAGTGCTGACCAGCTCATACTGACAGCAAGAATAGCCATGGCCCAAATAAACAGATTCCAAGGCAGAAAAAGAATGGGTGGTGCTGAAGGAACCATCCTCAGAGTGCTCTCTGGGCTCCAGAAGAGCAGAAAGCTTCTTCATTCATTGTGTGACCATTATTTTGTTTAATGCCTCAATCTTTTCTTTCTTTGTATTCCCTCAAGTGCATCCTAGGCCCCAGAAAGATGAAAAATACCAGCAGACAGCCACACCTTCCCTCAGGAGGAGGTGGAAAGGGGAAAAAAGGAGAAGTCCTTATACTAACTCAAACCTGGACATAAAGCAATAAGAATGAAATTATTCCATATACACAGAATAACAGGGGCTCACTTTTGTTCTGTAAGGCTGAGATTTGGCCACAGACTCCAACTGGATTGACAAGAGGTAAGGTTTTATCTTCCCAGTATATTAAAAACACATGTATCAGACTTAAAAACACACAAATCAACTCCAACAAACAAGCTAAATAGTGGATGAGAAAGCAGTAAAAGAGGGAGAAAAGTAAAATAAAGGCTAAAATAAACTTGCCAGTAATTATAAATGTCATTACTACATATAAATAATTTGTCAGTTTCAAAGTCTTATCAATTAATGCAGATGTTAAAAATGTCAATGATGTGGTATCTCTAATTTCCACTTGTTTTTTTATTATCTTGCATTGGAGTTTTGCTGAAAGTGATCAGTATGGTCTTGATTCTGCAACAACAACAAAATAAACAGAGAAACTTTCTCATTCTTTGCTCATTCCCTCCCATATCTGCACTGCACTGAAGATGGAAGATGCAATTATTTCAGATGTTTTCCCCCCACAGAATGTAAATTTCATCAGGACACTGGAGAGCCCTGTAAAACAATGAAACCATCGGCACGTGCCCTTCTGCAGATCCTTACTAACGCCATGTAACTTGAACAACTCGGGCAGAGTCTGAGCGGTGCTAGGAGCCATGTGCTCCACGAAGGCTGGGAGGGAGCAGGGTTTAATGAGGAGTACAGCAGATATCCAGCCAGCATTACAAAAGCTTTCAGGCCCTAGGCCTCCTTCAATCACCTTTTCCCCCTCCAAATCTAATCCTTATGACTTGAACTTCCCAAATACTGACACTACATTTTCACATCCTGTAGCCTGTTATGGTCTCTTCACACTATTGCTTACCTGAAATTCAAAAGGGAGAGCTGCTAACAGGATGCTACATGAAGGAAAGAGAATTCCATCATCGTGTAATGAAGGAGTTATTCCAGACAGGCATAGGAAGGAGAGTGTGTTTTAGATCATTGGGGGTCCCCAGAACTGTAATTTGCATTTTCCTCACAGCTTTCATGCTGCAATTGAGAAAGAAAACCTTTATAACATCAACTGACTACAAGTAAAGAAGTAAGACATAAAAAATCAAGTAGAGTCTCTTTACAGAATAAAAATCAGTTTCTGGTCCCAATAGTGAGGGAAAAGTGTTTTCTGTTGTACACCACATCAGAGTTTCTTTGGGATTAGGTCTGCAGTTTAGGTGAGAACTTAAACTTTTAATCCCAACCTAGCCCAGCCTGCTGCATCCATTTGTGTCCAAAAAGGATGGTATTTGGTGCTCTTAAACACTTTCTCAGACTTCTTCAGGTTCTATTGATGAATTATTTGTTGAATCTCTACCAGCTGGGATTTCACGTCGATCTGATATTCTGACTGTTGAACCTTTAACTCTGAGCAAACCAGAGCCATCGGAGTGACCCGAGCATCTGTAAATACTGAATTACTCTAGGAACTCAGTTCTAAAGTATCACCATCAGATCCCTTTTGACAGTCCACCATATCCATAAATTCTTATTCCTCCGTGGATCTCCTAGGTTTTCTCCTCCTGCACCGTGACCATCACTTCCTGCCATTTTCAGTGTGTCCCTGTGCCTGCAGCCTGGAGCAATTGGCTCTCAGCTCAGGAAGGAAACCAACTCATGCTCTGACCTGGTTTTCAAATCCTCACCCTGAGCTGAGCCTGACCCACTGTGGCCCGACTTTCGTGTGTCTGCCCTCACTGTCCTGGCTAAAACACATTCTTCAGCTGATACACTTTATAAATACCCAGAAACACAGAATGGTTTGGGTTGGCAGGGACCTTAAAGCCCATCTTGTCCCAACCCCTGCCATGGGCAGGGACAGCTTCACCAGAGCAGGTTGCTCAGAGCTTCATCCAACCTGGCCTTGGACACTGCCAGGGATGGGGCATCCTCAGCTTCTCTGGGCATTCTTTCAAAGGTGAACCTTAAAGGACTGGCTTAAAAAACCTCTCCCCAGCAGGCTGGGGATTAGGCACGGGAGGAAGGCAGGCAGACAGCAGCACACCAGGTATGCACGGCACAGCTTTCTGCTCCCTTGCTCTGAGCAGCAGGCATCTTACAGACATTTGCTCAAGGGCTCCTGCCTGAAAAGAGAACCACAAACAGGGATTTTCTCTCTTTCAAAGTCAGCTGTTCTTGCTGAATCCAGACTTTGTGGCATTGTGCTCTTTGTGAGTTTTCTGACTGATGAGATGAGGCAATGCGGGGTGTTCTCTGTTCACCTCTCTGAGCTTAACGTCTGAATAAGCAAACTGAAGAAGTCTTCGTTCTTCCCAGACATCAGACAAAATGATATCACCTCCAGCCCATGTATAAACAGATTTCTTAAGTCTTTTCAGAAATTAATCAGCATCAGTAAACAATTTCCTTCCTCCAGGGAAGACCTCTATCTTAGACCATGCTATTTGCAATAGGAAAGGCAGCCAAACATTTTCTTGGATTTAGGGGTTTTTAAATTATTTTTTCTACCCAAACAGCATCCGGATGGTTTGCTCTCTCCCAGCTCAGGAACAGCAGCGCTGGCAACCCTCAGCAGCAGCTTAGACGCAGCCAGTGCTCCTGCTACAGCAGCACATTGCTGCCTCTGTGTCCTGATTCCTCAGACAGCCTTCAGGCTTTGAGGCGAGTGTCTGGTGTGCCTGGAAACTCCTGCCCAGGTAATTTAAGTGCAGTGCCTCATCAGCAGCTTTGTTTGAACTGATAAACACATGCCAACCTCAGGAGCTAAGATTAAAAACAATCTTAGCTTAAGTCTGGCACCATGAAAAACTACAGAGTTAAGATCCCCTTCAAATATCCCCCTGTCCAAATTGCAGAGGTAAAAATCCTTTTCTTTTAACCTGTTACAAAAAATGAAAAGGAATTCTGGAAGACAGGAAAGAAATGAGGAGAAAAAGATGCTGGAATTCCAGAAAATTCCTGAAA
>VZTX01002853.1:596735-735474 GCA_013400915.1 Pardalotus punctatus | reverse complement strand
TTTTTTTTTTTTTTTTTTTAAATAAAGGAAGTGTTTGCTTTTACAGAACCCAGCTCTTGGTAACTATTTCTCCGCAGCTCTGGCATGTGTTTAGCCTGAAGCTATTGGGGGGATCATGGAGCCCACAGCAAAGTCCCTGCCACTTATTTGCACCTTTGCTGTGCTGTACAAGTGCTCCAGGCAAGTGGAGAAGGAGGCTCATTCATGAAATTCAGTGTTGCCTTGAGGGCTCTGCTTGGGCTGCAGCTCAAGATCCTAACATAAACCCCAAATTGGAGCAAATGGGACCAAACTGGGAACTTTTCCTAGAGATGATTCCTTATGTAGGTTATCCCACTCTTGTCTAAATCAGGAGAGTGGGGAGTGGGAGAAATGTCTGAAATATAAGCATAGAAATTTCCATACTGATTCAGAATAGTGATCCACTTTATCCTTTCTCTCAGAAGAGAGATCTCAAAAGGAGGATAAAAGTGGAATAAAGGTCCCCAGGGAAAACACTGTGAATTAATAGTTAGTTTATCACACAAAGCATGAAGATCTCTTATTCTTTTTCTCTTTTCATTCCCACAGTACTTTTTAATCCTGCATAATACAGATGAGAATTTAAATAAATTTCTCAATTCCTGTTAGATCCTTTATGTCGGCAATGACTTTTGAGAACAACATTCACACATTTCTTCCAACCTGCCAATGCACATAAGAATGTTTGTGTGCGCATATTTTCTAAGTTTTTAAAATTCTGTCATTGTGTTCTGTAGATTCCGTTAAATAAGCCAAGAAAAACAGAAATAGCAGCAACCATCTATTTAAGGACAGAATAGGAAAAAACACCATTGATACATAAATTTGGAAAACACGGGGAAAGGATTTATAGTTTTATGGTTCAATTTACAGAGCCACACACCTTGGAGGGAATAGAAATATTAATACCATTATTTCAGCAGTAAAGTACCACTCCCTTTACGTGTTCTTCTGGTTACTGATCAGCTGTCTCCTCTCACTGCATTGTTTTAAAATTTGGGTACACTGAACACAGCCAGAGCTACAGAAAATTAACTGTATTTACTTTTCACCTCTCAAATTTCAGAGGAAAAATAGGAATTTAGGTGGGCACTTTCTCAACACCCCTAATGGACCACATCACCCACATCTCTGTTTTTGAACAGATATCCCTGGCTGGAGAGAATTCCTGCCTGCTATTCCTGAACAGTGGCTGAAGCCTGGCACATCAGCATATTATCAGTTTTAAAGTATTTTAAGGCCTACTTTCTCTTAGGCTTTTGGGGGTTTGTTACTGAAAAATCCCTTGCCAGCTTAAATATTTGTGTTTGGCTTTGTGAGTCCAGAGACCCAATTTGCTAATGTTTTAGACTGATCCAACTCCCACAACCAAACAGAGATTAGATTGGGACACTCTCACAGAAGTATCACAAAAATGTTCTGGTGTTCTGTCTCCTTCTGTTATCTTTGAGGATCATTTTTTCCCATACAAATGAAAGCTACCCAAAAAGTCCCACTCGAATTTGCTGTGCTTGAATAATTCCTATAGAATGAGCATCCATCAGAGAGCTCCAATGGGACTGGCAACAGTCACTGCTCTCCGCCCACCGGGAAGTCGATGCCAGATGAAAACTTCTCTTTATCCAAAACTCAGATGTTCAGCTAAATCATTACATATGTACTTTATATTACCTATTACACACAACACAAAATATTCGCCTGATTTTAATTAGACCGATGTTATTTGACCATCAGGGGGAAACCAGAATGAGATCAGAGGACAAAAAAAGAACAGGTAGCATTTAAGCCGTATCGGAGTGTGGCTGTGCTGTGGCTGAAGTGTCCGTCACAGTGGAAGTGTGAAGGTCCACCCTTAATTTCTTCTAGCAATTCTCACATTAAATTTGTTTGCTGTAAAGAAGCAACAGTTAAAAAAAGCTACCAGACTGCTTTTAAAATGGAGGTGGACATGCCCAGGAAAGATATATTGATAACCCAGCCTTATGACAGCCCATCCCACAGCTTGAGGAGGCCCCATATAGATGTCTATATATATATATAGATAGATAGATAGATAGATAGATAGATAGATAGATAGATAGATGTAGCATAAGCCAGCCTGGCTTAACCAAAATCAATGGGCTTGCTAAGGTCACAGCAGGAAAAGAGCTGCCACATGCTTTTTCTAATTGACAAATGTTCAAACCATCCAGCAGCAACTCCATTTCTGGAATCAGGCATTGATTATGGAAATGTTATTAATATATGTTTATATTTTATTATTACATATTATTGTTATATATTCTATTAGCATCTTTTATACTGTGAATTAATTACTTATTAAATATCTCCCACTAGGAAAACATCCTTCTTTCTGTTTGTACTACCCCAGTGCCTGATCTTCCAGGGCAGGATGACACACCTAGTCAGAGTTTAGTTAACAGCAAGTCATCTTCAGTGGGATCTCAGATCATTCTGAATTTGACAAGCACAGAGATTTTCATCCAATGATTGCATAATTCTGATTTTCAATCACCAGAAAAATAAGTTCCCAGATCTACCCGTGTACTTCAGTGATTCCTGCTAGATTTGATGTAGGATGTGCTTTCCTTTTCCCCTACAAGCCAGAGTAATTTTTATTCTGTTTAGGATTGATGACCTGCAATTAAGTGCTAACCAATAAAGGATTATTTTTGTTAGGCTTGAGATTCACAGAAAATTGTTTTACACTCATCTGTGGAAAGTCTTAATGGAAGGTGAGCTGACTTGGAAGGAAATGCATAAGCATGAGGAGCATTTGGGCTGTTGACAGCTTTTGTCTCTTCTCTCCTCCTTTCTCACTCTTTTCCCACTTGCTTTAAAGCTCCTTCTGCAGAAGATCAAAGCATCAGCATCTGAACTGATGTTAATGGGTTGGGCCACGATTTAAAAAAAACCTGAAAACTTTGTTTGTTTGCTTTTTCCTCTCAGAAGAATGCCCAGCTGAAAGTGCATTTGACACGATTAGCAGAAATTCCATCTGCCTTTTCTAGCAAACCCACTTTAATATTTGTGAAATGGCCACCAAACATCTCATTACACAATATCCCTGAGCCTATTGTAAAGTAGGGGCTCCAAAGCAGGGACTTTCCAGAGGATTAAAGTAATATTGGAGACATAAGGAGTTGGTGTCCAAATCCATCTGTAACCCTCCAGCAGCAGAGCCCCTCCAGCCAGGAGCAGCCAGAGCAAACCCTAGCTCTGATTTCCTGCCTTTTTTTCCTTCATTCCCTTTTCGGCTATAACGTCATCAGCTGATGTTTCTCCTGTCCAATTCTGACGGGCAAAGACAAGGCTGGAAAGAGCAGCCGGGCTCAGCGGATGGGGAAAGCGCTCGGGGTCAGGACGCACACGGGGAGCAGCTGGATCGCACACGCGGGGCAGGCTGCAAGTGAGCTCATGCAGCTCTGAGCCTGCCCAAAATCGCCCTGTGAACAAAACCTCTCGACTCCCAGCTGAATCACAGCTGTGTGCCTGGAGACCGGCATAGAAGTACAGGGGAATACACCAAAATCAGTGAGCTTGGCAATGAAATCCCTGCAGCACACCGAAATTCCCCCCCAAGGGCAGAATACTGCTTCCAGATCTATTGCACGTGCAGTGGGTAAACCTTCGAGTGATCTGTCAGAAGTTTAGGGTTTACACTTGTTTATAGAAATGGGTAAATGCTGGAAAGTTGGGAAATTCTTTCCAGTCTTATCTGAAACATCATAAACTTCCTTAAAAGGTAAGTTTGGGACTACACTGTCATGATGGATTCCTGGGACTCTGAAGTTCTTATTCTGCTTGGAAAGATCCAACAGCTTCGGGCCTTAGTGAAACACGGCTTTTCTCAGTGTATTTTGAAGTATTTTCAATAAGTTCACATAATTTCAAGTAATGCTGTTGTGCCAGAACCATAAATCACTACAAACAGTCGAGAAGCAAACCCATGCTTGTTCAGAGTGCATGCACACATAGCCAAATGTAGTTATTTGGTTTTATAATATGTTCACCTATTTACCAAAAGCAGATTTTCAAAATAAAAGAATAACACTTGGTATTCTGGTTTTAAAAACATTTATCACTTCTTATTCCCTTCAGGTTAGATGTTTTCTTCTAAGGATATTGAATGAGCACAGAAGCAAAACAGCTCAAATTTTACCTGCAGCATAGCTAAAGGTTTTTGAATGACATTCATAACTCCACTACTGTAACTCTATTTTTATTTCACTCTTAATTTGTAAATGAGATTCTACTTGTGGTTACCTCCAAGCATGGCTGAGACAGTGCAGCCTGAGGCACTCAGAACTACAGAGGGGCAGATTTAAACCCCAGCAAAGCCCATACTATGAAAATTTGGCTGCCAGCAGAGAGATTTCGGAGCTGCCACAGAGCACAGCAAGAGTGCCTGACTTGCTGTGACACACTGACTCTATCAGGTTTCAGTTCTTCTGCCTTCTTCACATTCTGCTCATTTCCTCTCTGACTAAAATGCAATCAGCGTAACTCAAGGTATTAGAAAAAAAAAGAAAGAAAACAACAAAAAAAATAAGGAATGGCAAAACCTCAGTAATGTTTGGTTATGTTTAACTGGTACTGACTGAAAGAAGTCAATGAATCTCCACAGCATAAATGCTGAAATGAAAGGAATTTTGTGAGGAGAAACCGAGCCTCTGTCACTTTAAATGTTATTAATTATGGGCACAAGCTTGGCTGCTGAGTGAAGATGTCATTTGGAGAAACAGGGCTTGCAGGATCAGCAGTGCAGCTTGTCCAGAGCAGAGAAACTAAAACAAGTGAAAATAACCACGGCAATGCCGGCCTCCAGCACCATCACAAACTATTAATCAGCAAACACCTCTCAAAACAGAGATTAATTCTGCTGAAGGGCTTTCCTCGCCTCTGTGAAAAAGGCATTATGTACTTGATGGTGCTGCCCAGCAAAGCAGTGGAGTTTGGGATGATGCAAAATGTGCCAGTGCTTCCCTTCCCTTTGGCAGGCAGGGCACCATGGTGCTGGATGGTGCTGCCAGGCAGCCCAGCAAAACACAGCATTTTCTGGGCTGTTTTCACAGGATGTCACACAACTGTACACAAAAAAGGTTTCAATACATCTTGCATCTGATTCTGAGCTCAGTTATCTGAGCCTCAATCAGGAATAATTCCCGTGAAGCCAATGGAGTTCCACTAATTTAAAAATAATAGGAACGGAGACTGGAGCTGCGTTCTCCCTCTGCCTTATTTTCTGCCAATTACTGCCTTCTGTTGGGGCATATTTTTCCTTATGAGGCTACAAGGCTGAGGTGGATTTCAGACACCAGCACTGCTGGGTTTTGTCTCTGTCACTGAGAGCACCAGTGCAGCTCTGCAGTCACCACCCCATCACCCCTGCCCACTGCACCAAGGTGCCATCAGCCAGGAACCACCTGGAAATGGATGCTAACAGCCAGGGGACATCTGGAAATGGATGCTAACAGCTGGCGAGCATCTAGAGATGGATACCACCTCACACCACCCAGATAACTCAGCCTAAGATGAAAACCTGCAAACACATTTTCCAAAGTGCTGAGGTCTGGGTAGGTGGTAGATTGTTCCCTTCACTCAGTGCCAGTATCAGTTTGTCTCTCTGAAAAGGGTTTTTTTATTTCTGTTTGCATTTCAAGACCATAGAAATGCAAGGCACTTTGGGATGGTTTTAGTCTGATTATCTCCCTCCTGCCTGAAAAATGCAACCAAGTGTTCTGTGACCCGACGTGATGCCAACAGATGCAACATGGGTTAAAAAAAAAAAAAAAATAGGAGAGGAGAAATGCACAAAAAATAAGGGGAAAATGGGAAAGAAAGGGACCATCTGAACAAACTGCAGTTTCCTAGTTCCTTGAGAGACAAAAACAGCTTCAGTAAATACTATTTTGCATGGTTCAGTGCTGTTTTCTCTTACCATCTTTTTGTGGAATGACTCTAGCAAAGTTTTACTGGTCAGACTGTCAATATATACAATGTTAATACAATAATAAACACCCAGAGTCATGACTCCAGAGCCAGGCTGTTGATAGAGGAAAGCTTTGGAAACACGGTGTTTTACTCAGGGTAGTCCCCCTTCCCCTAATCCCAGCGAGTTTATTTATTTTTTCAGGGTCTTCTTATCATGGAGTATTAAAAACAACCGTCTCCTCCAAATAAAAAGAACCACCCAGCAACACAAAGAGGAGTGTTCTTGTAAAGACAATGTGCAGATAGCAAGCATAATATTGCTATTTTTTGCTGCTTTAAGCTCAAGTGTTTGCTCCCACTTAATCCATAATAAGTCTATCTTTATGTCAATGAACTCATTCTCCTTATAAATGCCAGCAGAATCTTCCAGCAGTATTTATGGAAATAAGCCACTTTGACAACGCTGTGCTATGCTTCCTGTCATTATGAAAGCAAACTAAAGCAATTAGGTCTTGGTAACTCCATTCTTTGGAATCACTGGATGCAGAGTTAGATTTTTTGATTTTGTAGAAAAAGTTTAGCCAGGAATGACGTAACTGGTAAGACATGGAAGGGCCCTGCTTTATGAACAAAGCGATGGATGCCCCATCCCTCAAAGTGTCCAACGCCAGGCTCGATGGATCTCTGGGCAACCTGCTCTGGTGGAAGGTATCCCTGCCCATGAAGGGGGCGGATCCAACAGGGAAGGTCCAATAGGGAAAGAATGCATAACTGAAAATGCCCAATGAAATGTCACAGGGGGAGTACATTCAAATAAACCAATGGGGACACAGAGAACACAGAACTTTCTAGAACTTAATGCATACTAAAACAACCTAATGCATAGGGAAGTAGCTGTGAGGAGAAAGGGATGTAACCAAAGCTTGGATGGACAATTCAAAGGGCGGGAAGTGTGGGGAATTCCCCAGCCTTGCCTTCTCCCTCTCCCTCAGGCTCCCAGTCCTGAGGGGGAAAATCCACCCAACTGATTCCATTGATCTTCATAGACAAAGCAGATTGGGTCACCGCCACACATAAACTGCTAAAAAAGGTGTGATACAAACATGGGGGAAAAGTCATCCAAGGCCAGGAAATACAGAACAACAAAACGTGGATCAGTTATCCCCGTTCTTTGCAGACTGTGGAACTAGGAAACGGACCTAAATGCTACCCACATATCACTGCTTATATCCATGACTTGGGGGATAATTCTTTAATTTGAGGTGAAACCAGAAGGATATCCCAAAAGGGCCCCGTAGCCTGGGTTCTGCTAGATGAGACTTGCTCCAGCAAAGGCGGCTACATCCTCCTGATGTAATACCAAGATGAGGCTCAAGTGAGGAAGATTTGGTAGTTTTTGAAGTGTCAGGAACTAATGATTCCCTTTGCTTTGGGCATAGAGTTTTCAGTGAGAATGTAGCACTTTTTGAGTAGGGAGAGGAGAGGAGAGGAGAGGAGAGGAGAGGAGAGGAGAGGAGAGGAGAGGAGAGAGACCACAGCTGGTGTCCTTAGGGAAAAAAAACAGAGTGGCAAGTCTGCAGTGGGGAGCTCCTTACAATGGTCTTTCATGTGGTTCTGCATCAGACAAACTCATTTACTGAGCTATATCAGCATTTTTGGTTAGTGGGTGACCAGATCATTATGGTGTAAAACATAGCTTATACATATGTTTTTCTTTGTTCTTTATTCTTGACCCCAAATCCCACTGGCCCAGGGGAGAGATAATCCGATATCTTGATGAATGTTACTGCAGTATTTTTGTGCAGAATTTGAAGAACGTTTCAATGTTTTAAGCTGCATCTTATTGCTTAACCCCAATTCTTGTGTGCTTCTGCTTCAGCATATGAATTTTGTGGGTTCTCTTATCCCACGGAGGATGTCTCAGCACCAATATTCAGGTATAAAACACTGTCCTGTGAATGCATCTCTGTTTTCTGTGGCAGACCTTGGTAGAGCAGGCGCTGGTTTGTGGAATAATCAGAGGCAGACCTTGGCAAAGCAGGGGCTGGTTTGTGGAATAATCAGAATTTCCATTAAGGTAAAAGGCAATGGCATCTCTTTTCTTTAAAAAAACCAAAATACAATTGTCCTCTGCCTGTTTTGCACATGCATGTTGTCTTCATGCACAAAAACCTGGATTGCAGAGTTTGACTGAGCTCCCTTTAGAGCGGTTGCTTATGGAGAAACAGCACGAAATGAAAAGCAGCACACAAAGACATACATTATCCCATTCTGCAAGGCTGAGAGTCCAAAAGAGACATTTGCTAAGCATGGTGTGTCTTTCAGCACAAGCCTGGTGGAAACATTAAAACCGGGATCAGCAACTGCCATAAACACGTGTTCCTTAAAGCATCCCAAGACAAGCAGTTTGTTTGCCGTCACTCCCAGTGCTGGAGGTCCTTCCACAGACACGGTTTTTGGGATAGCAGACAACTCATAACTTCAGGAACATCATGTTGGGATCTAGTGCTGAACGAGATCCCCGTGGAGTCTGAGTGTGTGTGCACCTCTGTGCCCATCAGGTTTCCGTGCCTTGTCATGCAGCAGCCTCAGCTCCGCTTTTTTCCTCTCCTTGTTCTGCTCTGATCGCACCCAGCAGCAATCTCTGCTGTGCTGGGGCTCTCCCAGGAGAGCAGCCTGCCTCTTCCCACCAGCCTGGCACCCCTCACGCTGCTCTGAGATCGGATGTGGCTCCGGGCAGTCCAGGGCTGGGAATGAGGAGCCCTGATGGTCCTAGTCTGGGAGCTCCACTCAACACCCAGGGTCATGCAAGAAACCAGGTTTGATTCTCTTCTGCTCGATTAGTTCCTGGGAAGCCAGCTGGGAAACTGGGATATGTTCATGTAAATCGGCTCCAAGCATAAAACATAAAATCCAGCATTGGCTCCAAAGCATGGGTGAGGCTGTGGATAGCTGGACTCACACTGTCAGGGATAACCTAAAACACCTGACTGCCTCATGGAAGTTCTAAACACTTGGGATCAACACAGTTTGGAAATGACCAGGTTTTGTAAGGAAGACAGAACATCCTCACAACATAGCATGGTCTTACCAGACTCTCATCAGCAGGCGACCTCACAGCTTGGCTTGTTCTTATTGCTTTATTGTTACTGCCTTTATTATTACTGCTACTAATTGCATTACTATTACGTTTGTTCTTATTACCTTTAATGCTGTGTTGAGCAAGTAGGTATGGAGTGCTGGCTTAACATGGCCAGCTGAAGATCTGCAAGGTGATCCCAGAGCCCCAGGAGCACCCAGTCACACTCTGAAGGGCCATTTCCTTGCTGTAAATACCAGAAATCAGGAATAAAGAGGAAGGAATTTGTCCTACCGCAGCCGCTCCCAGGGCAGCAATCCTCAGTGATGTATGGAGTGGAAAATATGTCAGAGCAGTTTAGCAGGAATGAAAAAATCATGATGAAGAGAAGGGCGGCTGAGTGACAAAAGAGTCATGAAACAAACATCCAACCACAAATAATTTGTTGGTTTTATTTGTTCACATTATCCTACTGACACGGCATGTTTTCCCCTGCTGACTGCGCTTCCCTTATCGGCGCTGAAGTCTGGCAAGCTTGGAGGCTGCTTTTTCCAGAACAAAAGTGATCCTAATCCATAGGCAACTCCTTGAGTGTCACCCCTTGTCTGTGTGTGAGATCAGGGTAACCAAGAAAAAGGGACCCCAGGATGAAGTAGAAAGATGAAACAAAAAAGATCTCTGTGACAGTTGGGTATTTTAGCAGCAAATTTGGCCTGGAAGAAAGGAAAGCAAAAGGAAAGGCTCACGCTGGAAGCTGCACCCTGGTGCCTCTCAAAGGTGGACAAGGATTTCTGTCCTCCATGTGGGTTGTGTCAGCATGGAAGGTCATCTGGAAGTCATGTGTGATCCTCCCCATCACTTTTTAATCCTCAATAAGCACGGGAAAGAACCCGCTAGAACCATAAGAAAGTAAAGCACAATAGAGCAGTTAAGAGCATACAGGGCCACTTAAAATGAACCTTAAAAGTTTTGTTCCACAGAGCCCTTAAGAGTTTAGGAAAATGTAAAAGGACCCCTTGAAAACATTAGGTTGCCTGCTGCTTTTTGTTTAGGAATTTCCATCCAGCCGTCACAGGAAAGATACACAGGCTCTTGGACATTTCCCTAACAGTTCTCATTTTAGGTAATGTAAATAACATTTTTTACATTAACATCTTATTTATGTAGGATCTTCTGTCTCAGCAGATGTCCTACAGCTGTAGGTGCATAGAATACAAAGCAGGGCTGGGGGCAGCAGGGGAGGATTAATTTCTTCCTTGTACTCAGGCCGCTGAGGAGGCAATTCAGGGGTGCCATGGAAGTGTTATCAGCTCATATCACCACAGGCTGGGTGTCAGGCACAGCTGACTAAAACACAGTTGGTCTCATCCCTTGGCATATTATATTTTTAAGTCAAATATGTAGAAGTGTAATTATTTTTAGAGAAGCAAAATCTGTTTTTAGGTAGAAGAGAGCAGGTAGAATAGAATCACAGGAGGACAGAGTGGTTTAGGTTGGAAGAGGCCTTGAAGTATAGACAAAGCCAACCTCCCTGCCACAGGCAGGGACACCTTCCACTATCCCAGGGTGCTCAGAGCCCCTTCCAGCCTGGCCTTGGGCACTTCCAGGGGTGGGACATCCACAGCTGCTCTGGGCACCCTGTGCCAGGGCCTCACTGCCCTCACAGGGAAGGATTTTTTCTACTAATGCAGATTTCCCCTGCTGCAACTACTGACAGATTTCTGTGGATCTGTGCTGCTGTTCTTAGCTAAGCACAGAGAATCAGCTCTTCAGCTGCTATAAACCAGCCAAGTGCCCTTGTTTCCAGCAAAAACAGGCCAGTTTTGCATCACGACTAAAAACTCTTCTGAGCAAAAAACACCATGAGGCAGTTAGACCCAGGAATCTGCACTGTTTAATCCTATTAAAACCCTTTATCAAAGGCAGATTTTAGCTTCCCAACCTGTTGCTTTTTGTTCAGGAACTCCACAGTTTTGCCTGTTGCCTTTGTTTTCCAGGCACTACAAAGTCTGCAGCTTTGTTTTTCACCAAGTGACAGTGTCTCCTGCCAAAGGGCAGGGAAGTGCTGATCAGACAAATTGGAAAAGCTTCTCTTAGTTGTCATACCACAGCTTTTCTCTTGCCACTGACATTTTCCAGATTAAAAACTCTCAGTGCTCTACAAGATTCATTTACAAGTGTAAAAAATAAAAACCAAACATTTCAAAACTAGCTACAGACAAACCCTATTAAAAACCCAGGACATGGTGTACTGCACGAGCAGAACAGTTAGATATGTACATGCCTGGCTATTTCATGGATGGAAAAAGAAAAATTGACCCAATTACAGACCTGTCATACTTCACTTCTCTCTTCAGTGTATTGAATGTCACTTAAACCAAAGCAAAGAGCCAAGCTCATTTCCCGTGACAAACATCCAGGGACATCTTAAAGTCAAAACAGAAGCAACCAAAATCAGAACACAGAGGAAACTTCGATGAAGCTTCAGAACCTCGTCGGATGCAATTATTCAGTGAGTGCACTCAAATCAATGAAAAATCAATGTTCTTTGCCAGGAACAGCACTGAAAACTTTCAGGGGCGATGCTATTTGCAGCATTAGCTGAACAAAATCTGCCCTCAGTTTTAATGCTAAAAACAGGTGAGTAAAACCAACACTGAGAAAACCAAACATGGTGCACAACAGCAAACAACAGAATTTCTGCTAAGAGTAGAAAAAGTCAAAGTGAACAGAATTTAATACTATGTCCCTCATAATAAACTCCCACCTCACTGCAATTAAAAATTTTAATCATAAAAATCAGTTCTCTTGAAGTAATGACAGTATTTCTTGCCTCTATCACATGACTCATGCTGCAAACTACTTTGGGGGAAGAAAACAGATCAAACCCCTAAAAATAACAGGATTAGAAAAGCTCCAAGTGACACCCATACCTAGTGCATGATTTTCCCCAGCTGGAATGGAATTTCCTAATAAAAATATGGCTACTAGTTTCAAGCATCACAGGCACTTACCAGGAATGACCTCCTGCAGGAGAAGTAGAGAGCACTTGTCCTCCTCAGGGACCTGTTTGTTCCATCAGGATCTCTTTTCTACGTGTTGTGCTTTGAGTGATTGGGTGGTGCAGTAAATGCAGCCAGGGCACTGGAGATCCTGTGGATAATTTTAATAGAAGTGTATTTGATATGGATAAAATAATCTGGTTATTTGGATTTTCTGTGGCATTTCTGGGAAGCCAGAGTTTTAGGCAATTTCATAAAACAATTGCTGAAATGTTGGGGTGCTCCTGTAGATTAGATACATTAATTTTTGGCTTTTAAAGGATTGTGTTCTTACATGCTGTTACCTTTGAGTTCTTTCAGCTTTGATTAACTCTCAAAAAAGCCCCCCTAGTTTCCAGTTTATGTTGCCTGTATATAGACTGTAATTCAAAACCAGAACAGGAGTCAGATGATACAGTGGTGATGTTGTGGATGCCCCATCCCTGGGAGTCAAGTGGGATGGGGTTCGGGGCAACCTGGCCTAGTGGACGGTGTCCCTGCCCATGGCAGTGGGGTTGGAACTGGGTGATTTTTAAGGTCCCTTCTAACCTAAAGCTTTTGCCTGTCCTTTTTCCTGCTGACAGTAATGGGCTCAGACTGAAATACCAATCAACTTCCCCTTACAAAAGCATTTTCTCCCTTGTAAAAGAGTATTTAGGCAGAAATTCACGGGCAGTTAGGAATGTTGTCCTGGCAATATCAAAAGCCATGGCTGCCTCGGGACACCAGCATGCTCCAAGCATTCTGAGGCGGAGGTTGGATTTTCTTTATCAGAACTCACTGCTCTTTCTCAGAACTAGCAGACTGCCTCTGGCATGAGCTCAGAATAACATGTCATGTTGATTATAGCCCCTCCTGCAGAGCAGGGAGGTGTCACCACCACAGAAAAGGCATTCCCTGCTACATGGAGTTACACAGCTCTACAAAGCCCAGCCTGTTTTGATGATTGTAATGAATTCTACAGGTGTAAAAAAAATTTAAAAAAAAAATTATTAATTTTCCTTTTTAATATGCTTAACATCAGTTATTTTAAGAGAGACAAACCATTCCAGCTCTCACTTAGCTTTCTACAAAACTACAAGGAATTCTTGTAAAACGATGCTGTCACATAGTTTCTTTGCCAAGGTTTAACAAATTGTTTTAATAAAGACTTGCATTATTGAGAGTTGTATTTTAAAGGAAATTACAATGCTTATTTGTAAGGATTCTAGATTATTGCACCAAAATGTGCTTTTTGAATGATTCATCAATATCCATTTCTCATCCCCTATGTTCTTCTATATTAATGTTTGTTTTCTATATTAATGTTTATTTCTTATTCCCTAATTTGCTGTTCTAGCTAATTGCACAAGATATGCAAGGAGAAACACTAATTACTAAATCAGGCTCTGGCTTTTAAAAGGCTCAGGGGAAATAAACCAACAAACAGGAAGACAGGGGCCTGTTTATTTTCCCTGCTCCTTGTCTGACGGGCTGCACAAAGAGTCACAGTGCTTTGAGGGAACGCACGGAATCACACGGAACAGTGCCCTGGCCTTTTCTAACTGGGGGAGGCAGGTTGCTAATCTGTTTTCCAAACGTGGAGTCCTGACAGGGAACTTGCAGGGTGTTCATTGCCACGTGGAATGAATGTCCATGGATGTGTGTTGCTGTGCATACGTGTCACAGGATCATCGAGTCCAACCATCAACCCAGCACTTCAAGTCCACCACTAAACCACATTTTCTGAACATTTCCAGGGATGATGACTCCACCACTTCCCTTCAAAGCCTGTTCCAGGGTCTGCTCCACTTTCTTCTCCTGATTGATGACACAACATGTGAGTTATCTGAGACACATCATCCTTGGGGCTCACTCTAGAAAGACAGAAATGTTTTTAACCCCTTTGATTGGTCCTGACTGACAGAAATTTTCTGATGTGGGGCTTTTGTCCTTATTTTCTTCCAGCTGACACTGTTTGGTGACTCCCTAAAAATGCTCCCTCTGAGAGGATGAACTGTGCAGGGTCTTCCCTTTGAGGGTTCTCAGCAGAAAGAACAGATATTGGTCATTCGGATGGGAATTGCTTTTTTTTTGGACATACTCATAGATGAAATATATGTGGCCCTACAACTAGAGAGCAAGTCTCTTGAGGATTTACTTTGTGAAGACCAAAGTTAAAGGTGCTTTTAAACTCAAAATTTAACTTAGAAAGACTCTATTCACTGGTGATCATCTCAGTACAGAAGGATGATGAAACCTCAAAGTTGCTGGAAAAGGGCTGTAAAAAATTACTAAGAATCCTGCCATATTTTATTGCTGGAAAAAGCTCTTGTAAGATGGCTGAATGGAAGGTGAGGTTCATGCAAAATGTAGGAAAGGCCAGCTGAGTGCAAATATCTAAATTTTTAAAAAAGACAGACTGTGATGCTGATTGGCAGCCTAACCACATGCTGTCAGTCATCCTCATCAAGTGCTGTTTATAGAAAACCAAAGTGAGCACACTGGGATGAGCAAAGCGCTGATTTCACAGAGCAGAGGGAAAGATGGTGGAATTAATACAGAGATGGTCATGGAAAAGGATAAGATGGTGAACAGCAAAACACTAGGACGATAAAGCAGACAGATTACCCTTTTCACTTTCTTTTTCCTTAGTCCTGCTTCAAAAAATAGCAACCTTTTCTCTTAATCACCTTTTTCTCCTCATCCTCCTTCCCAGTTTCCAAAGACCTATAATTAGGAGTCTCTTACAGATTTCAGTTAAGAAAATACCATCTACACATCCTAACACTGAAGGATAATACCATTATTTGAATTTTGTGCTTCGGAAATACAGTCTACACTAAAAACACTCAAAGAGCTTCCACCACATCCAGTTTGCCTCATGAACACTGGAAGCTCAAGTCCTTTGGCTGTGCACCTCTGAGCAGCATCTGGCTCCATCTCCTGCTTTTGGAGACATCAGTGAGATCCCGCACCCCCTTCCAGCCCCAAGCCTTCTCATTCCCAGACTGGAGTAATGTGGCTCCAGCTGGATTTTGCACTGCTAACCGATACTCCCTGACACAGGCTGTGGTCTGCAGTATAGACTCACAGTCTGATTCTTGATGGGGGAGGTTTTCACCAAAATGTGGGACTTTAAGTTACTTTTCCATGTAACATGTTTTACCATTAATTTCGTGGTTTTAAAGTTACGAAACTTTGATGAAAAGTACTGAAAAGTCTTGAATCAGATAAATCTAGATTTCACTTCTTTTATTAATTTATTCCTCTGCCACAAAACACAGTATCCTTATATTTTCCTTTTCACAGATAAAGAAGAGAATGCCAAGTAAATCTGCCATTTCCCCGTCTGTTTTCATCTCATTAGTAACATCATCAGGAGAAAACATCCCCATCTGAGATGGCAACGGCAGTTCAGCAATCTACCAGCAGAAAGACAGGTCAGAGACAAATTGCTGACATGCGATGTATTTGGAGGCTCCTGTGCACCGCAGTGAGCGGTGCAGACTATTTCTCTTTCCCAATATTTATGACTTATAATACATCCCAGATCTTGAAACAGGACCGTGTAGCTCTGATGATGAACCAGGGGAATTATGCAGCGTGCTCCCTCACAACCGGTAACTTCGGATGATTGCTTTGCATGATTCACTTGGAACACTTTGCTGATCCTCATCATGGAAGAATTATAAAAAAAGGGTAGAAATGGATCATATGTTGAAGTGTCAAACACATCTCTACGCCTTTCAAAAACAGGGAAACAAGGCAACCAGTAAAATATACATTTGTCTACCATAAAATGTCAAAATTTAGAGGAATGCTCAATAAATTGTAAAGAGTGCTAAATTATGACACACATTTCGTGTAAGTGCACAGGGCATATTATTCCCCTTTAGCAAAACTTTTTGATAATTTTAGAATGCTTAACTGGCATAACACAGCCCTCAATATGTTCGGTGTTACATTTAAAAGCTTTCATTTGTTAAAGTTTTCATGTGTTATTAAAATCACTGCTTGGATGTGGTACAGTTCGTATTAAAGGATAATATTCAAACTAAACATACAGCTTTTTAACAGATGTTTAATTACAGCAGCTCCTCAAACTCTGAAATCACTTGTGGATCTCATGTTATTTCAGATGAAACTACTTACATACCAATGTGGGCTACTTTGGCCCATTATCTTTTCACTTTTGTGGGGCATGATGAAGGTGGGAGCACTTTCAGCCAAAAAGAGCTGGTTCCTAATTGCCAGTTTTGAGACAAAATAAACCCTAAGCAAGACATGTAACACATAAAAACCCTCCTTGAATTGTTGTTCTTTTTCTCAGTTCTTTACACGTACCAACTCAAAGTGTAACCTCAGAACTCACCTCTTGCTTCCAGCCTTAACTTTTTCCCTCTCTGCATTCTCCAAGAAGTTGTCCAAGTCTGATTTATCCCTTTGTAAGTATAAAAGAATGTAGTTATTTATTGTCCAACTGCTGCTTTATGACAGAAAGCTCTTGTTCTCACACTCCTCACTGTCTGTGTGCTGGAAAGCTCCAGCTTGGAGCAGAGGTGGAAATCTTGGTTTAACAAATGTTAAACCAGTTGCTGCTGATAAAGCCCTATGGACTAAAACAGAGTTTTTATTCTTTTATTAGAAATATAAAAGTAGATTTGGTACTTTTTGACATTATCTTAGGCTTAACAACCTCATAATATTCTTCTCCATCTTCCTGAGATAGGAAGATTGCTTCTCACAGCCTCATTTCTAATTAAAAAGCTTATATAGCTAAAAAACCTTATAACTTAAACCCCAAAAGTGAAGATCAGGGAGTGGAAATTAGAGAGAGAGAAAAGACAAAAAGTCTCCAATAACACACACTAAAGATTTTAAATAAATATTTTAATTCTATTATTGGCATTTACAGGTAGAAAGCATACAGTATGTTACAATTTTATCAAAATGTGAAAAATATGGATGTTACATAAGTAACAAATGTAAAAAAAGTATTTTTCTTACCTTCCCTGAAAGTAAGAAAACTATTCAGCATAGGAAAATATTGATATAAAAACACAGCTTAGGTAAAAAAAAAAAAAATTGACGTTTTTACACAGTACGGTAGGTTCATCAGATCTGCATGAAGATGTAAGGGCTTTGTGAGGTTCTATTTTACCTACAACTTTAGGGAACTGGGGGCAACTGGTAAGCTACATTAATGAATCTACAAGTAGTTTTCCCTCATATCCGCTCCAAAATGCTAGAGTGCAGTAATTTTCTATACAATAAATAATTCTTCAAAGTTTCCATCATAGAAAATCATAGAATGCAGAAAATGCCACTCCAAGGTCACAGAGGCTAGGCAGTGCTTTAATAATAATTATGATAATACTTATTATAGTGCTTTATAATGTTGAAGCACTTCAGACGAGTTAACTCATTTGCCCTCATAACACCCCTGTGAGGCAGGGAACTAAGTGTTTTTCCTACCTTTCCATGGTACAGATGGGAAAATGGAATCAGGGGAGAAGCACAGGCTGCAGCAGCAGCGGCACAGCCAAGCTGAGAGGCCAAGAGGTGTGGGAATGGAGAGGTTTGTGCCTCGTTCCTGCTGTTGTGAGCTGGGCTGGGCTAACAAATGACCATCAGGAATCACTGAGGGGGGGCAGGAAGGGACCAGGATTAAGTAAGCATCCCCAAAAAACATTTCATAGAGATTCAGAAGCTCTCACACAACTTTGTCAAAAAGAACAAACAAGGAAAAATAAAAAATAAAAAAAAAAAAAAAAAAAAAAAAAAAGAGGAAGAAACCTGAAACAAACAAACAAACTGAAAAGAAAAAACTCCTAAAGTGCTGACTGGCTTGAGCTGCTTCTAGCACCTCTTGTATGGAATAAGACTTACAGCAAGCACTGTTGCCAGCAATTATTCAAGCTGATTTCATCCATAAAGTCACATGTGAGCAACTGCAGGATATGGCAACTACATTTTCTGAGACACCTCACTACTGTAATTCCTTCATTCACCATCTTACTTCCATGCGCTTCTTAAGGAAAGTTAAATCCTCAGTACTTTTGTATCATAAAACATGTTAGTAGCTGGAGACAATATGCACATCCTTCACAATTGAAACAAAAAATTAGTTCATTTTCAGAACAAAGCATTATTAATTTAAGAATCACGAACCAAACAATGGTAAATAGGAAACCCTTTTCAAAGGCTGCATGCCGAATATCTGGTTTGCAAGTACAATGCATGCAGGAGAAATAAATTCATCCGAGCATAATTAAATTAAAAATGTCTTAAGTCTCTTTCAGCAGCATAATGGTTATTATTTTTAAAGTCTCCTCCAACCAGACTGGCCTGGGGTTCAGATGCTGACCTTGGCTTTTGTACAACCATATAATGGTTTGAGCAGTCCCTGTGGCTTTGCACTGTGGCAATACCAGGAGACAAAGCCTATACATACTGTTCTGCTTCCCCCTCCTTGGACACAGGCTTCGCTGTACCACCTTTGCTGTCTTCACCCACTGCTGCTGCTGCTGCTGCTGCTGTTTTTTCAGGAAGCGATGCCAAATCTTTGAAAACATCCACATAATGCCCAAAGCCCGGGCCCCAGTTCAAGAGGTTGTCCCAGTTGAAGCTTCCCGCTTGCTGCCCCAGCTTCCCGGGCAGGGAGCTCTCCCCGGTGCTGGCTGCCTGTGCCCCCACGGGCCCGCCCTCGCCGCGGCGCCCCGGGTACCGCCGGGGCTTCAGCCTGGAGCCGTAGTTGTCCTCATCATCCGCGTCGGACTCGTTGACCTGGGATAACTTGGGCATCCTGGAGGTGTACGCCACGGGCTTATCCCGGTCGTACTCCATCTCGGAGCAGGTGAAGGACTCGTGCGAGTCGCTGTCGGAGGAGGACTCGGGTGCGGGAATGCCGTCAGCCGGGTTCCTCGTCCGGGACAGAGGCCTCCTGCAGTCCTCCTCTGACGAGGAGCGGCCGTGGTCTGCGCTGCAGATGCTGGGGTTCCTGGGGCGAGGGGTGTTCAGTCTCTCCACCTCTTCGATGGACAGCCCCACCGGAGGAGCCGTCTCCAGCGGGATCTGCCCGATGGGCTGCTTCAGGCGGCTTCCCGGGCGGGAGCTGTGGCTCGCCATGGTCTGTGGGCTCTTGCTTCTCCTCCCCAGGCGAGTGGCGTAGTTAAAGATGCCGGGCTGGCAGACGTCGCCATGCATCTCCAGCGGGCTCCCTTCCCTGATGGCGAGGTGCAGCTCCCTGGCCGGGCTGTGCCTGTAGAATGTTGAGGATTTAGAGAAGGGTGCGGGGCTGTGCCGAGACAGGGGGTTGGGAGTGGGGCACGCCGAGTGGCTTAGGGACGTTGTCCTCAAGCCCTGCCCGTAGGCGGGCTGGTAGGTCAGGCTGCTGGCACCCAGGGGCATGGGGGACTGCCGTGCAAAGCCCAGCGGGCTGTGCCTCTGGATGGAGAACTTGGGCGTGTGGCTCCGGAACTGCTTGTAGTGCTGGATGATGTCGGCGTCAGAGGGAGCGATGCTGCTGGCGTTGTCGATGTCGTAGTGCTCGATCTCGGGCTCAGGGGATGCCAGCGGGGCGCTGGGAATGGTCTCCGTAGCATGCGGAATGTCCGTCTCATCGTAGATGAGGTAAGGGTTTTCCCTTTCGATGATGTCAGGTTTTGGGTTCCCTTCGGGCTGCTTCCTCACGGTCATGTCATCACCATAGGGTGGGATGTTGTCAGGGTCATCAAACGCCACATTCTCACTCCCCTTTTTCTTCTTCTGCTTTTTTTTCTTCTCCTCTTTCGGCCCCTTCGCCTTCTTCCCTCGGCACTGGTTGCAGAGGATGAGGCTGAGCACCAGCAGCGCCAGGACCGTGGCACAGCTGCCCACGATGGCCGGCACGGCCCAGAGCAGCAGGGACAGCTCGGTGGGGTGTGGTGATGGAAGGCATATGTGGCCACCGTTGATGCCCGCCCTACACTCGTGGCCAGGGGCGCACAGGACCCCCAGGCAGGCCACCACGGTCTCGCACGTCCGTCCCGCGTACGCCTCGGGGCAGCTGCAGGTGAAGCCGTGGGGCCCGGGCTCGCAGCTGCCCCCGTTGTGGCAGGGGCTGGAGGCACAGGCCCCTGGAGGGACGCACTGGTAGGCAAACCAGCGGTTGATGCACATCAGCTCGCCCCAGCAGGGGCTGCTGGCGCACACATTGGGGCCGCGGCAGCCGATCTTCACCGACGGGTCTGTTTTGGAGAGCGTGGCGAGGCTGTGCTTGCCGGCGAAGGGAAGGCTCTCCCCGCCGTACTTGATGTAGGAGATGCAGCCGTCGAAGCCTGGGAGAAAAAGGGACAGTCATGTTGGGAACTGAAGGCTGAGTATGTCAACAGTGCAGTACAGGCTCCACTATTCACTAAATAAACCAAGAATTCACATAGTTACCAGAGGGAAACATATATTCTAATGGTACTTAATGTCTTTGAATTAAATTTGAACAAATATTCCGTCTAACAACTTCATTCAATATACCAAAATGGCTCTGTTTCCTAATTTGCCTATATTTCTAAAACTTGTTATCATTCCCACAGAGAAACCCACACACAGCTGGCTTGGCTGTGCTAGCACCAAACATCATTTGAGTTTGTCTATTGTGCTTCTGCTAAGTCTCCTGTCTTACCATCTCCTAAACTCACAGCAATACTTTTATATCCTGAGTCTTGAGTAGTCTTTTCCCAAACTTCCCATACCGTGGTTTCAGTCCTACCCTGCCGTAAGTTTTGGTGCTGTAAGAACCCTGGGGAGATGGAATTATCCCCAGGCTCAGTGCAGCGGCTGAGTGAGGTCACAGGAAAATCCAGTCTTTTGCCAGCCTAATAATTCTCTGTGTTACCCAGATTAAATCTTCTCTGGAAGGGTTTTGAGGTAGTGCAACCTTAAGGTGATCCCTGCTTGAAGCTGTGGCAAAATCATACGCAGAGATGGATACCACTCTGTCATGAAACCTCAAATATACTTGAGTCATATGAGATGGTATTAAAGGTTTACCATCCTCAGGGCTGAAGATTTAGGTTCAGGTGAGAGCCCAAGCAAAAGTGATGATCACCTTGGTGCATGTGTGGTGGTTCCTTGCAGTAGTGATGTGACGGGATAAACAGCAACAGGGAACGTGTCACATCTACTTGGATTTGGAAATTTTACAGGACACACCAACTTTACAGCCCTGGAACTGTCACTCACGTATGCTGTCTGCCTTTAACAGCACTGCAGATATTTTTGACTCTGAGTTCATGCAGAGTTTTATACCAACGCCTTGTAAATCCGTGGTATGTAGTACACAATGTAATCCAATATTAAAATAAAATAAAATCATATGAATAAGAGATTTTGGACTGTGTTTGCTTAATGGAAGCCAGACATTCCTAATTTGTCTGCCACAGCATTGGGCAGTGGTGAGAGGTTAGTGTCCTCAATTTTCCTTGTTCTAGTTTTCCTACAAGCCTCTGATTTTTCCATGCACATGCTGCTCATAAAACATACATGTAAAAAGGATAAAGGTCAGCACAGCATCCACATGATTTCTTACCACATTTCATACAAATTCACAATACACAAGTGTAAAGTGTGAATTTGCTCCACTCAAAAATACTTTATCTGGTCATAATTCATGAAGCCAGGAAGATTTTTCAATATAAAAATATGTGAAAAATACATCTGTATTGTCTGGACTATCTCACGTTCTGCAGCTAAAAATCACTTCCATCTTTACTTAGCACTTGGGAAATGATATCAAATATGTGTTATCTATTTCTTTTGCCAGGGTTTGAGACAGTTACTTTAACTCTTAAGGGAGACTGATTTACTTCTTAGCAGCTAGACATCAGTCAGAGGGTGGTTCCTTATTGTCCTTGGTTCCTGTTGCTCAGAAATAAATCTTACTCTTCATTTGACAGCAGGATAGGAGGAAGTTGGAGTTGCAGAAAATATTTTATTCTTATTAATAACAGGCTAAATCCTGCAGTACTTACCAAATCCGTACAAAATTTTTGTTTAGCATTTTTGCCCAAATGAAAGATTTGCCTTGATTTTCCAGATTCTGACTCAGGTAAAGAATAGATCCTTTCCTCTACATGAGGCCAACAAAATTATGCAACTGATGTACAGACAAGCAACCAAAGCCACTCCCCAGCCTCCAAAAAGCCCTGCAGATGGAGTGCCTGCTTTTGGAAATAACAAGCCTGCAGCGTGTACTGAAGGAACAAAGTCTGTAATCCTTGCTCAGTTTGCTTTTTCTCTGGCAAAAGATGGACTTATACTAATTACTGATAAAGAATTGCAGTACTTTGGGCAACTTAAACAAACAGAAACTCTTTGTCTGCTCAAATGTGCTTACGTGCACTCTATTAAAAAAAAAAACAAACCCCAAAATTACCTGCAACTGTGCTCTTGAAAGGTTGGCTGGATGGAATTCCTCCCAGAGAAATGGTGAGGACATTCAGTCCACCAAAGTCTTGAGTGGCATGGAGAATGTCCCGGCTGTGAGCCCTGTCCACCGACAGGATGGTGGCAGAGCCGTTCTTCTCCAGGAGGACCGAGTGCCACTGGCCATCCGCAGCGTACACCTCAGGGATGTTCCTTTCCACTTTCCCAGCAACTCCAGCATCGGATATGTAGTGCACCTTCCCACCTTTTATCTGATCAGAAGAACACATAATGCGTAATTTTAAAATGATGTCACGTAACGATTCTACACACATGTAACCAGTGTGATGCCTACTCAGTACAGCTACAGTAATAGTGGCTTTGCTGTAATAGAAAGCTGGGGTGGGTGTATTTTTTCCCAAATAATTGTTTTATACTAAAAATGCTTTCATTATTTAGCACTAAAAATCTGGCCAGAATTAAATACAACACATTGTGGAAACTTCTGCAGAAAAATTGCATCCACATCTTAGAGCTGCCATTCACTCATTCTCTGGCTAATCTCACAAGAGAAAAGCCTATTGAGAAGCCAGCTACAGGACATGTACATGACAACACATTTTAACCAGAGAAATAATAATTCTTTCTTCTTCTTAAATGCAAGTGTGGAAAATGCTTTGCAGAGTGAACAGATGTTGTCCTTGCCCAAGAAAATTGCATCCAGTTTTTATTACGACACAGTAAGAATGCATAAGACATGGCAGGGCTTGAGCAAGAATCCCATTTAATATCTCTTTTTTCTTCTAATTTGTTGTTTGAAAAAAAGAAGTTGTATTTCAGAAAACTTTCTGAAGAGTTGCAAAGTGCATTATTTTGTGAGAATTTTAAAATAGCACTCACTTGAGCAAACTGCTTTAAAACTTATGAACTGCCAGGGAAAAAAAGGAAGAATATTGTGGCTTTTCTCCTAAGAATGATGCCTCACAATTCTACTGAATTGTGAGATGCAGGATTTCAACCCTCTTATTAAGATCCCAAAATGACATCAGTGCATTCTGCATTTAAGATGTAGGACCTTAAAAAGAATCCCCAACATCCAACCCTGCCAGCTTCTCAAATACTGCATAAATTTGGGTATGTTGGCTGACCTCCTAAGAGTCTACAGACTTGTATAAGCTCACGTAGGATGGCTCTGAAACTTGCTGCAAGCTTCCTTCCACGCTCTGCATGTTTGGTCCCATATATTAAATGGAACAACTGCTCTCCATCCTGTGCTCCTCACAGCGGCTCGGTCAGTCCGAGATCCATAACACGAGCGTGCAGGACGTGCAGAAGGCAGAGTCCAGGAAAGGTCAAAGCCCCAGGTCTGCTGAAAGCTTGCAAAGCCTTGCATCCTTTGTTCCAGGAAAAATAATGTTCACCTGGGAAGAACTGTGAGGTGACACACTGGCTACAAGAATGCTGCTCTCGTTTCCAGAAACTGTTAAATGTTCTGGATTTGCTCCTCTAGTGATGCAAGCTGAGGACTTTGTTCAGACACTCCAGCTTTAACGAGGCTGTAAGACCACGCTCACGTCTTGGCAGCAGGCTGAATGAATGCATCTAGCACGTATTCCATTTGGATGGAGGATACGATGGTTAGTATGTGTATCCACTTCATTTATGAAGGCAATAATTTGGACTGTTTGAAAATGTACTGTTTGATAAAGCTGCCCTTGGAGACAGGATGCTATTGTTACAAGTGGCATGTGTCTAAACTATCACACAGCCCAAGGAAAATCCCACACTTCCAATTCCAGCCACACAGACTATTAAAACATATTAAACACCATTTCCCACAATCACTTATAAAAAGGTTGACTGAGCCGAATATATACATATATTTATGTCTGCAACCTGTAATTGGTTTGTTATGTCTTATTTTGTCTTTTATGCTCCATAAAAATACAGCCTTGTATTTTGGTCTTTATGGAAACAGAAGGAAATACACTATGTCAGACAATACCCTCCAAACTTAAGGGAAGACTGAGCACAGAATCAAAATTTTTAATTCCACCTAAGAAAAGAACTGTAGAATTATTTACCTGTCAGCAACTGTTATTTTCCATACTGATTTATGATTCTTTAACCCTATTTCAGTTTCTTTAAAATGGCATGTGACTAATGCTAACAGACTCATTAAAAATACACATGGGGCATTTGGAAAAGAAAATTTCCAGAGACAAGACTAGTCCATGACTGCTTTGTCCAGGAAAGATAAGGAATGCTCTTCTTGGTGCCTTGAAGCACAACATGTTTCTAAATTTGAAACAAAGGCTGATGCTGACAGTATTGAGTAACATGCATTTCTGGGTTTTATTTAAATGGCTGAGCAACTGACAAGTAGAATTTTATGAAAAGAATGAACCACTACAGCAAACATATTCCTAACTACTAGGCTGACTCAACTTTACTAATATTCCAAATCTCATTTACTGGACAAATTGGTTTTCATTTGTCTTAAAGCTGAGCACTAGACTTTACAGATTTATAGCTCATTGAACGTCATTTAAAAGGGTTACATTCTGATTAATTCCTACAACTTGATATGTGCATAGAACCATAGAATGGTTTGGGTTGGAAGAGACCTTAAAAATCATCCAGTTCCAACCCCCCTGCCATGGGCAGGGACAGCTTCACTAGACCAGGTTGCTCAGGGCTCCATCCAGCCTGGCCTTGAACATTTCCAGGATGGGGCATCCACAGCCTCTCTGGGCAATCTGTGCCAGTAGGTTGTTAGCTCATATAGGTAACATGTAACCCACATCCTACACCCATACAATTAATAGTTCTTAGAGGTCCATTTATACTAATTTAATCTGATTGCAGATTCTTCCTTGTTGTGGATTTTGGAGGAAGCATTTTCCATCTGAATTTGACCATTATTTAATGTAACCTGAAATATTTTTTATCTTTCCTGGATTAAGGATGCCTTTATATTTTAAACCCCCTCTTGGGTTCTTTGTGGGGAGTTTACATCCATCATTTAGTGACTCAACTGCTCACAATCTCAGTGGGTCTGATTTATTACTCTAGTTTTACCCCAATCCCAGCTACACCAAAACCAATTATCTGCAAGGGGAAAAATATGAAGGTATGGAAGTAGCCACAGGACTCGTAGCTTTTCCCCAGCACGGTTTAATATTAAAAACACATGGCAGGTTTTCTCTGAATGCTAATACTTTGACTAACAAGCATATTAAAAGACCCAACAATCAAGTTACAAAATTGTCTGTTTTGAAGACTGACAGGAGTTGTAAACACAAGTCCCTAAAGCATAACTTTTGCATCAGGAGTAGATGGAGATGACAAGGAGACCTTTGCTGGGTTGGCTTCACTGGCATCTCAGGCCACCACTAAGGGAAATACTCACTGTGATACCTACTCTGGGTGTATGAACAGCAGTGCAGAGGCCATAATGTACTAGCTACAGTTAAATTACTACAGTTTTACTAACTAGCATCACCTGGGAACTGCTTGGCAACAACCAGCACACTGATGTTACCTCTCCTTTCTCAAATTTCTGCATCTGTTACTAGGCAAACCTGTGCTCTCTGCCCTTGCACAGCTGGGTCTGGGACTTGACACCCTCTGCTTGCTTGTATAACTTCACCAATATTAACAATAACAAGAGTGTTTGCATAAACACAGCACCAGTGCTTTTAGCCAGGAAAGGCAACTCTTTTTTTTTTTTCAATAATGCTTGGAGAGCTCACCTAGCAAATTCTACTAGGGGGGAGAAAAAGGTTTTTTCTCTCCAGAAGTCAAAGTAATGAGATCTTATCTGCTAATAGGAGTGAGACAGAAACTTCCTATGAAATGATGCGGTAAAAGCATATGCCAGGGAAGCAGTGCAGACTTGCTTCTTGAACACAGTCCGTGTGTCAGGAAAGCTTTGTAACTCTGACCGGGCAGGTGGAGAATATCCATGGGGCTGAAGCTTAGAAACTGTGAATTTCTGTATGAATTTCTCTAAAAGTCAGGGAAGAAAAACTTGGAAAGCCTTGCAGCAGTCAAGGAAACTTGGAGCTTACACCACCCCAATAAAGGGGCTTGCCAACATCACTGCTGTACTCATTTAGAGTTATGAGTAAATGGACTGAGTCATCGCCAGGAACCAAACCATCGCTTTCTCTTGAGAAAGGTAACTTCTGCAGCAATAAGCTCTTTGAGAAAAAAAAACTAACAAAAACCCCCAAAACAGTGTGGCATTTGAAGCATTAATTCAGCTATGTATGCCAAAATAATTTGATATTGACATTGGTCTGAATAACCTCATGAATTTGAGTTATCCCTCACTTCCTAGTTTGATAAGTTTGAGCCATGTTGGTAGGAATTAATGAAAACTTTTTGGCAATTGTTTGCTAGCTTAAGGAGGGTCTGGGTTCAAGGCTCAAAAAATCCGAAGATAAAAGACCAATAACAAAATTATTTGTTCTGTAAAGTGTAATGATGATAATAACCATGGCAATGAGTACCATTCTCACCACCTTAAAACAGTCACTATTTGGAGTCTAGACAAAACTGATTAGATACAAAACCATCAAGATCTTCTGATACCTTGGCAAATAGCAAGGGAATTGTTGAGAAGACGAATTATACTGGAGCAGTGCCTAGCCTCAGTTAAAGACCTAATATTTTATAAAGGAAACAGCAAGAGTAATGGAAAAAACGCAATTTTGATCACTGCACACGAGGCAGTCCAATCAAATCAAACTCGGCATTAGCTGTAATCTTACCTTCACAGTAGTGAAGTTGCTGCTTTCTTGGACGTGGAGTAAAACACCGTTCTCGCTCCTCGTCCTGAACTTCACTTCCAAGCGCTCCACGCCTGGGGGACCAGTGCCAGCACCTCGAGCCCCAACTCTCATCAGGTAGTCCCGCTTCTTGTTGGGGCTCATGTGGTAGTCAAGCCGCCCCTTGCCTTCCAGCGACAAGGCCGTGTCAGCAGTAATATCTGGGACAAGGACAGGGAAGCATTGAGCGCGCAGCTCATTACAGCTCCAGCCATCATCGGCCTCATCGCGACCGTGCTCTCTCGGAGCAGAGAGCAAGTTCAGAGCAGGTCAAGGGGGGGAGCAGCAGTGAATGGCAATTGCAGCCCCTCTATTCTTTGGCTTCGACCAGAATGTGTGTTTGAGAGTGGGAGTGTGCGAGTAATTTACTGCTGCTATCAGTCAATAGTAAATTAAAACTCGCTAGAGAACAAGTGAGGGAGTAGGGAAAAAAATTTGGCTCTCAGAACTGTAATTCCTTCCCAGGGATGTTACTGTTTCCATTACTGCAAGCAGGGTTTCATGATATATTGAACTCTAAGCTCTTCAGGGCAGAGATAATGACTTTCTATTTGTTATGGCATTAAAAAAAAAGTGAATAAAAAAGGCAGAGCACTGACTACCAAATGCTGTTAAATTATGTCTAAATTCTTTTGTAAACTGGTGCAATAAAAGTGTATAAATCAGCTAAACAATAATGGGACATGTAAAAAAACAAACCCCAGTCATTATACTACAACTACATGGAAATAAATCACCTTGCTCTCCTGGACAATCCCGTATTGATTTACAGGGCTATTCCTGTGAGAGTTAATCACCCCCAAGCGTAAATGACTTGTTTTCATTTACATTTACAATATTTTCTTGCATATAATCCACAGTCAATTTGATGAAAAGGACTTTAGTTTGGAGAAGCCACAAGCACACGAACTCAATGTTTATGTGAAGGGGTTTTGACTTACCCTCTTACCTCCCCATAGCTGACAAATCCCTCCTATGGGATACCTTTATTTTAGTTACGGATTATATGTTATTGGGAAGCAGGAGTTTAAATGAGTGCAAGTTACCTGAAATGCGATATACAGAGCAGAAAACATTATGTATTTAAGTTGTTGCCATTTTTAGCTCATGAAAGGACAACAGTCCATTGTGGACTTTCAAACTACTTAAGAGGCAACATGCTGCTTGTTTTCATTATTTCATAAAATTCATTATCCTGTGGCCCTGAAAAGAAACTCTTAGTGGCCTTTGGTTGAGCCATAGTTAGGTGTACATTAAAGAGAAAGACAGTGAAACCTTCCCCATACATTTTTCACAGTGCTTTCCTGTCAGTCCATCCTTGCAGTGACACTGCTGCCACGACCACTGATCGACACAAGTGCCACCATGTTGGCAGGGGCTGGTCGTGCAGGCACCTTCCAGTCTGGGACACCTGAAAGAAATTGGAAAAGTAGATGCTGAAGAATGTGCACACAAATAAGCAGAACAGATGTGCTGGGAAGTGTCCTCTGTTTCAATGGTACTCCCTTTCTTCCCCTCAGAGATGCAAAAATGGCTCTTCTGCCCCTCCCTGGAAGTGTCCAAGGCCAGTTGGATGGGGCTCTGAGCAACCTGGTCTAGTGAAAAGTGTCCCTTCCCATGGCAGAGGGTTTGGAACTGGATGATCTTTAAAGGTCCCTTCCAACCCAAAGCATCTTGTGATTGTAAGAATCTCCATAGACAGTTCATGTTTCTAAGCAGATCCCAATTTTCAGCATCAAGTTTTAACAGTCTTCAGAAAGAGGAAAGAATTCAGAGACAGCCAAGCTCAGCTCCTATCAAGTTATACAAGAGAGAAGAAACTCTTTTAGGTCTTTTTATGCTGCAGACTGCCAGAGCCTTTGCATCACAACAAACAGTGCAAACTTGGAGGTTGAGAAGAAGCATGAGCTAGGAAATCTGGATGGAAGACTGACATTATTGCTACAACTGTGACTTCAAGTATCGAGATGGAAAAAACAATAGAATCAGATAGTTCATCATTTCTGAAAGACCACTCAGAGGATATGAGGGAAATTCAGTGATACTTGAGAGGCAAAGTGAGAGAACAGACATGGTGGGTTAAGAGGAAATAAAAGGGACTAGAGGGTTAGCAAACAGTGTGAGTACAGTCAAACCCAGGTGGAATTTATAAAGAAACCCAAGAACAGGGGCTACTCAATTTCAGCCTGCAAAGCAACTTCAATAATCTTTGGCAATAGAAATGTAATGATGTTGCTTTTCTGAAGACTCTGTAATCTTTTGTGAAGGTTTCATCCAAATTCACTTTCTTCCTACATTTTTCACACTTTACAGTAGGTTCTACAGTCTTTTTTTTTAACATGAAATATCTGTCGGTGTCTGAATGCAATAGCATTCATGACAGCTTCTTTTATTGCAAATGGGGTCCATTTGATACCATATATAGCAGACATACTGATCTAGGATTCCTTGAGCTGCCAAAGCCTGGCTGGGCTCCAGGGGACGTCCGTTGACTGCAAACTCCATTATACAGCCCACAAAATCATGGCTTTCCACCTGTCCTCTCCTCTGAAGGATGGGCTCTATGGACCTGATGCCACCAACAGTAACTCGATTTGGTTGTACATCAAGAGTCCTATAAAAGAGAAAAAAAAAATAATCAGTACCAGACATTAGAATAGCAATGACAGCACAGGAATTGCAACTGTCAGCTACAGCCTACAGCTAAAATTCCTCTTCCAAAAATTGCATTTTACATTCAGAAGGGGAGACAGAGAGATCAATAGCTCTTGAACAGTTATAGTGGGTATGACTAAATTCACACTCAGTTTGCATGACAAAATTTCTATTCACTTACTGAGCAGTGTGTTTGAGATCATAAAAAATAAAATTTTTTACCCAATTATAATTTAGATTGTAGATGGATACTTAAATAGCAGGAAGATGGACTCATTGTTTTACAAAGATGTAACACCTCTGCTAGCAGGGAAACCCTGTGTGGCAGGAAATATGATTGTGATTATTGTAAGAAATTAGCCAAACTGATTTGGATTAAAGTTACTATTATCTCCAAAGGTGTGACCCAAAGGTTACTGAGTTAGTTACAGTAAACACCAGAAATAAAGTTTGCTTTCTTTACTGGACACTGTTTATGAATTCAAAACTGTAACAGGAAACACCTGAAAACAATGTCAAAACAATTACCCTTGTAGTTTTTTAAAAGACATCAGTGATCAGGTGATTTAATTTCCTACATCTTTATGAGAAATGAGAGGTGCAGTTTAAATAAACACATGACCCCAAATCATTAAGCAATAGATCTTATCCTTATTTACACCACAGAGCAGTCTACTTGACTGCCACCAGAACCTGGAGACAGAGATGGTGTAGAGAACTGGGGATTTCTGAGCAAACCCCTTATGATCCTTGCATGCAGAAATGGAGCCTGAACTAGCAAGTAGCAGTGCATGTAAAGAATTCAATTTGCTTCCGCAAAGATGGACGAAACTGACACTCGGGAGCCTTATCATTACTCCAACTTTCTTTTACTTCTAATTGTACACCCAAAAAAATCCCACTCAAACCCCAAACTAACCCCACAAAATGAAGAAATATTTACCAGTCAGTTGAAACAGCAACGTTGCTAACCGTGCAGTAGCCTGGGTCCTGATCCTCAGAGCAGGAATCCACTGTCAGGGAAGCTGCCTGTAAAAGGCATGCACACAAATATGCAGAATATTACAAGACTTTAGTCGCCAACCACATTAAATAGTTATGCTTAAATGTATTATATCAAGGCCCTGACTAGAAGGGAGATTGTAAATTTCAATGTCACTTAGGATTGCAGGGTGCTTCAGAGCCACTGGTCAACTCCATCCTCCACCAGCACAGCGCGGACACCACCAAGGTGTGAATATGAACAGAGAAGGAGCCAATTGTCTGCTTCATACACAGAAGCAGTTAAACACCCATTTTTCACATTTGGGTAGGGCTTCTTTCATATTTGTTTGCTTTACTCCTTGAAACTTCAGTTATTTTGGCTCGTACCATATCCTACTCTTGATATGGGTCAGATAATCTGAACAAAAAGCTGCTCCCTCCAAACACAAAGGGCATTCCTTCAGGGGCTTGACCATGACATTAAACACATTGAACTTGATAAAAAGCACTTTACAAAAGCTTGGAGTACAAACACTGAGATTACTAGTTAAAAACAATAACTAACCACTCAATAAAACTCAAAAAGTAACCAAATGGACCTGCTTAAGGTAACCCTTTGACTAAGAGGTCATAAGGGATCTCCACTTTGATAATGGAGAAGCATCTGGACACCTAGAGTGAGACCAAGCTGATGTTCAGAGAAGTATCAGGCATCACCAGTACTTAGAGCAGTCTTCCTCTTTGTTATTACTATTATTATTTTTATCTCCAAGCCATCAAGTCGCAGACAACAAGGTTGCCTCAGCCTAGCCTAGTGGAAGGTATCCCTGCCCATGACAGGGGGTTGGAACCAGATGATCTTTAATGTTCCTTCCAACCCAAATGATTCTGTGATTCTGTGACTACCCATCCAAGTCATTTACACTAAAGCTACTCTCATGGCACTCCTATTTGTGTTCTATAAAGTCTAACCAAAGCTGTCACTAAAATCATTAAGTAACTCCTGCTGATTTAAAAAGGAGTTTTTATTTTATTCCTTATTTAGCAAAGAACCGTCCCCGCAGTGATTTATTAATAACAGATGCGCTGAAAAAAACCCCCAACCAACCCTGAAGGTTAGTTTTTCCTTAAAACAAATTTTCAGAAAAATAAACGTGGTCTCCACATTGTACATCTCCTCATGTTTCAACTAGATGTGTGGTACAGTTTTACAGCAAATTTAAATCAAATGCCACCTTTAAAAACGCCTGGGTTTATATTTTGATTTCGATTACGCTATGGGAGCTGAGCAAGCAACACTGGCTATCAGTACATCATTACTCTGCAGAGGTTTTTTCTACTGCCTGCAAATAAGTTTGCTAACAACAGCCAGTTGAAATCCCCACAGATTGTCCGTGCTAGTTCCAAACGCACACTGCAGACTGACGCACTGTATTGACCAAATAAATTCAGAGTTCTTAGCCCTAAATCATGCCCTACAGTACGCTTAAATTGTTCAATTTGCTATTTTTAATGAGAGCTTATCTTGAATTTCTTTCTATAAAAATGAACAAAGTGTTTCTCCCAAAAAATGTCAGTCTGCAGCTCCAAAGCAGATTATAGCCCTGTGTAAATGAAACAATTCAGAGAAAGAATAATAAGCTGGCTGCTTTGTATGCCACCACATGCATACATATTTTCCTTCAGAACATCAACAACAAGAACTGAAATGAGTTTTTTTGTTCTTAGCTCAATCAGCATAATCTCCCTAAGTTACATCGCTATGTGCTCTGCAAGCCAAGCTCCAACCCCAGCTGAAGGGCTGGATATTTGAGTATATATTTTACTTGGACCAGAGTTCATACAATTTATTTTCTAATGTTAGTCAAATGTTCCTGCTTGTTACTTAAGCATTACTCTACAGTTACCTTGCCACATTATGAGCCTTTCTATCCTGTCACTCTGCAATAGCTCAGGACTGACAACTTAATGATTTTACCAGTTTCCGATAAAATCCCACTGTGCTGTAGGAAATGACAGATTTGGAATCCTGAAGGGGGCCTATTTTATACAGTTTTGAACACCTGGGAGACATTTTTCCTGCAGCAGAAATATCTAAGACAAAGGCGATTCTCTTCACATAGTGTTTGTAAACAGCTGACATTACTGAAAAGGTTTAAACATTAAAAAAAAAAAAGAAACCACACAAAGGTATAGGTTGTCTTAAATGTTTGCTTTCAGCCTTAAGCATTCATAGCTGAAATTTTCTATAAATAGCCCTTTTTATGTTTTCTCTTCTTCTATAGTCCTCTGGCACACTGACAAGCAAAACATTTTCTTTCTCTGTTTTTTCTTCTTCAGTGTACTGCATTTATTTGTTGCAACTTTTACTGTGTTCTCATATACTTATTCATTTATATCTTATTTATAGAAGTAACATACTATTTTAGTTACCAAAATAGGAACCTGGTGCATCTCAAGATTAAGGTGCATCTTTGGGCTTTATCATTAGGAATTTGTGATGCAAATTACTGAATTTGCAAGATGCAAATTGATATCCAATATCAAGGCACATTGAACCAAAGTCGTTGCTCAACACCACAATTATCCTTCATCTTATTTGGATATAAAAATCCTACAAACACACACAAATTGGTTTTGCAAATCCAGCTGAAGACTGGATTTCATCGAACCATAGAATCCTTTATGTTGGAAAAGATCTCTAAGAGTCCAACCACCAACCCAGCACTGTCAAGGCCACCACTAAGCCATGTCCCCAAGTGCTACATTTACATATCTTTTTAATACCTCCAAGGATGGTGACTCAACCACTTCCCTGGGCAGCCTGTTCCAGGGCTTAACAGCCCTTTTGGGGAAGAACTCTTTCTTAATATTCAATCTAAACCTCCCCTGGTGCAACTTGAGGCCATTTCCTCTTGTCATGTCGCTTGTTACTTAGGAGGAGAGACCAACACCCAGAATAAATGGAGATATCCAGGTTTGCACTACCAACTGAAATGGAGTTTCAGGCTCAAGACTCGCTGCAAGGTCTCAGGGAGCCACACAGGGTAGAACAGTTTATTGCTTTAATTCCCTTCATCACTTCTAGCTTGAAATATACAAACCAAAATGGGGAACCCCACCATATATTACTGTTCTATGAATTTAAATTCAAACATGGGAAGAATATGGAATTCCGCGTATGCTGGCCATTTCTGCCTGAGAAAGGGAACTGTTGGGCAATAGTTACTGATTATGGATGGCAAATAGATTTGGTTTCATTTCTAACTCAAACCTTGTGGAGTCAAAAAACTGGCTTGGATTCAAAGAGCATTTGTTTTATGTTCTGCTTTGGAAATATTATTAAAAAATGAGAGAAGAGGAATAGAAAACATTTACTGGAGAAAAAAAAATGAAGGCAGGAGAGGGGTCAGAGTGCCAGGCATATGGCAATCAGTTGTCCTAGTTTTTGGCAGAGTTCCTCACCTCAGATGCATTCTGGGGTAGAAAGAGAGAAGTAACTTCCCTCCTTCCTCGCAAAAAATTCTCATAATGTAGCACATTTTAACTCTTTACATGTATGCTACAGAGGAAAAATCAGGCTCCCAGTCCAATGAGATTGGTAAAATCTCTGAATTAGTTCAAGGAGGTCAGGGATCCCTGGAATTGTAAGTTTGTCCACTTCTATTTTCCAAATGTTGAGAATAATTATTTTGAGGCTTTTTACA
Source organism: Pardalotus punctatus (assembly GCA_013400915.1). Lineage (NCBI taxonomy): Eukaryota > Metazoa > Chordata > Aves > Passeriformes > Pardalotidae > Pardalotus > Pardalotus punctatus. Next base: position 700,835 of record VZTX01002853.1, on the reverse strand, counting down.
GTTAGTGTGGCTAATTAGCATTCCCTGATAATCACCCCTGTAATCTACACCAGTTAATTAGCCTCGTGCATAGTCATCTATGTCGTTAATTATTCCTGGTTCTCATTTTTCACATTGAGCGTATGGGGCATTTTGCACATGTTTTTTTCATTATACTTTATCATTATCATACTAAACAAACCACCACAGGGCTTTGAGTCAGTTGGAATAAGACAGAAATGAAGGGAAGTTTTCCCCAAAGTTGTAGGTTGTGCTAGCGAATGCAATGTCACTAATTTCGTGCTCCTCTGAGTTCGCCTGGAAGCCAAAGCAATTTGGCTGAACTTGCCTTAAATCCTCATTTCAGAGTTTCTTACCATTCCAGCACGGCGGGCAATGACAGTGTGGAACTGTCCATCAGACACCTTCTTAGCTGTGGTGAGCTTGTATGTGCCACTGCCAAGGTTGTAGGAGAACCTCAGCCTCCCTTCTGCTATTTCCAGGGCCAGGAATTCTGCCCGCTCTCCGGTTTGGTTGTCGTAGTTATACAACAACAGGGCGTTGCTTTTTATAGTGGCAAACTTTATATAGATGTAATTATTGTTGGGATCCATGCTGGGGAACTCCATATACGACAACTCTTCAAATCCGTAACTGTTCAGCTCACAATGATTCCCAAAAACACCTGCAAAAAGGAAAAAAACCAAATCTGGAATAGAGAGTTTTTTCCTCACCATGCATTCTCCCGGGAACAAAGTATGGATGTGCTCTCGACATGGCTATGATGCACGGGCTCTTTAAGGCACCTCTAATGTACAATTAAAAACACACAGCTAACAGAAGGATGCTACTGCCCACAGGTGGGTGCTGAGGTACATATACTTAAACTTAAAAATCGAGCTACAAAGGACAGATACATCTGTTGAAAAACATTGTGTTGAGCTCCATGGCTTCTTTGGGAAACATCAAAACAAGCCAGTTTGACGGCTCTGTCAGATATGGCTGTTAATTACCATCAGGCATTTATTAATCCAGTTATGGGAATAAGCTTGCAAGTTGAGTTTATTTTTCTCTCTGTGGCTGTTGTCTGAACTGTTTCTCGCTGTGTGGTTCATTTTTTCTGCTTATTAAATAAGCGTATGTGTGATTAAAACATTATGCATTTTCATGTTTTTACTGATATGAATATTTTGGTGCAATCTACATACTTCTTTTCAGACCTCTGTCACATAATTTCCATTGATTTTTCTTTTACTGCAGTGACAATAAAAAAAATATTAAATTTATGAATATTAGTTACATTTATGATGAACAATGTCTACAATGAAAATTAATAAACTCTGAGGAAATGTACAATAAAAGAAATAAGAGAATAGAGAAATTATTCCACATGTTAATAGAAAAACTTATTCAGCATTAGTTACAAACACATATTGAGAACCATACTTTTGTGAGAGGGTTTTCAGCAACCTTAAAACATTGTAGCTGATTTCTGTATGTTTCTGGTTTTTCTATTAATCTGTTACATTTACTTTCATACTTTTCCATATGAACAATGGCAATTCTGGATTAATCTGTATTCAGAATCAATCTTGCAGCAATTGTGTCATGGTACCTTAAAATATCCATGTTGTTCTATGTTTTTATTGGGTTCATTCCACAAACCAAATCTGGGATAATTAAATTCTGAAAATTATGAAACTATTTTGGCACTACTATATGCTTCTCTGATGTAAAACACTGATGTTATTTACAGTGGTCTTACTTTTCAGCTCTCCCAAAAGAGCCTGTTATTCATCAGGAGAACTTTGTTATCATCATACCTCCTCCTTCAGACTGAACTTTGGATATTCTTGGAGGTGAAGGTACTTTAGTCCTGATCAAGCTGTGGTTGAGCTAAGTTTCTTCTTTAGGAAATCAATGGTCTTGATTTAAATATTTCAAGAATCCACTCTACTTTTGGGCAGTTATCTGTATCTATCTATCTAATTAGAAATATTCTTTCTGACTTTTAGGCACTGAATTGTTTGGCTGGATCTTGTTATATTTTTCTGTGAGAGAGAAGGGAGCTGCTACTAGGAAGAACTAAATAAATATTTGTAGCGATCACAACACTTTTCATTTTCTTTTAAAGAAGAAGGAGTTAATTCAACCTCTAAACACATGCAGTTTTTCCAAACTTGGAATAATTTTCAAAACAGAAGTCATTTATGCCAGTAAAAATAAATAGAAATATGAATAGGGAAAGGGGAGATGGAGGGGAGGAGAAGGATACTCACCGAAGGGACAGTGGCAGAAATACCCATCCAGCCCACTTTGGCAGGACCCACCATTGAAACAGGGGTTGCACTCACAGTAGTTGACAGTGGAGTCACACGTTTTCCCTGTGATTAGGGAACAAAAGCAATTTCCAGGTCAGAGCATTTGGGGCAATAGAAGAGTCAGGCTGGTGTTGTAGGTAATGGGGTTATGAACCAATGCTGAACACGTGGCCAGGAGAGAGGGTGCCAGGGACCAGTTCAGAGATGGAGAAACACAGACATACATAATGTGTGGCACAGAGAAAGTAAATTTACTTTTCAAGTGTCTCATTGTGATTACAGGTATTGGTGGATTATGGTTTTAATTCTATTGAATTTTATAATTTATTTTATTTTGTTAACTGGGGTCTATAAAACAGATATTATAAAATTAAATGCAAAACTAAAAAAACGTAAAAATGTATCTTTTTTTCTCCCTGTTGAGTGCAATACACTCTTGAGTGCAAAGGTGACACAGACAGCCTTTGCTGGACGCAGTACAAACAGGTCATGCCGAACACAGGCTGCTATTGTACATTATATGATTTTTCTTATTTTTCCTCATCAATTACAACCTCCTTCCTGACTTGGAGAGACCACAGCCCTCTGGAGGTAAAACAAGCGAACTTGGATCCAGTCCTTTCCTAAGCAGACATTGTCACATGTAAGTAAATATTATTCCCCAGAGAACAAACTGAAATCACATAATTCATTTCAGCAAGGAAGGGAACCAAGAGAAAAAGAGAAGATTTTAACAGGTGCCAAATATGGACATGAGGATTCTTCACGTGAAAGTAAAATTTTCTTTGTATGGAAACATTAACTAAGAAAGCATTGGTCTCAATTTCTAAGGTTTTCATTGCTTGGCTTTGACAAGTTTAGTAACACTTTCACTACATCCCACTCTTGGAACCTGTCTTCCTTTCGCCAGCAGTGCCAGCCTTCACTGCCTGTGCTCAGCAAAAACTTCTAAGTATTGTTATGTTTGTTCTCCCTGTTTCACTGCAAAAGCTCACAAAATCAGCCAGAGTCTTCCAGACTTCTCCTGAACTTCATCTCAGGCAGACTATATGCACAAAGCAAGGGCTACGACTGCCTTAATGCTTCTTTTTCATTGATAATGGATTATTTTATTTCTTACACCATATGTACATGTTTAAGTTAAAAGTACAAAATGAGCTTGCACAGAAGGCATCCATTCTTGTATGTCACATATATCTTTTAATTTCACATGTCGCATGACAGGAATGCACCGTATGCAGTCCTCAGTTTAAAACTGTAGAAAATCATGACTGTGCCATATGAACTCTGCTACCTTTTTCAGAATTTCACAACTTGAGTCACCTAGTGAAGAAAACCTCTTTCCCCCTGCTCCCCTACTTTTTTGTTTAACCTACAGTTTGCAAGTAGTTCTTCCATGTGAGCAGCAGCTCTCCATGTGTGACTGCAAGCAGGATGGAAATGGAGCGCTGGAGGATTCCTGCGGTTAATACGTAACTTGTAGATGCACCATAAATCCAGGAAACTTTTCCAGTGTCTGAATCTAATTATGCTTTGGGGGTATTTATTTATGTTTTATTCTCTAATGGGCATGACTGAAGGATGAGCTAACTTTTTATGTGAGATTTTGCTGTTTTCTTTGTTTTCAATTTATGGTCCGTAGTAGAGATCTTTGACTTATGAAGGAGAGCACACAGCAAGAGTGAGAGAGACAGGCTTAAAATAGCTCAGTGATGTTGCTTAGTTTTCACAAAAATCAAGTGTAGCTAATAAGGCTTACTCAGATCTTTGCAGCTCAATCTAACTAAATACCCTTTCTCAGCTAACATTAAAGCCGACACATTCGCTGAGTCAGCAAGAGAATATGGATGTTTATTTCAGCTTCACTTACTTTAACCAGTGAATAACAGCATCTTCTTTATGTTTAACTGTTGTTTGAAGAGCTCATGAAACCAATACAAGTGAGTTTAGAATAATAGAATTATGGAATCATAGAATGGTTTGGGTCCAAAAGGTCCTTAAAAACCATCTTGCTCAAACCCCTCCACCATGAGCAGGGACACCTTCAGCCACACCAAGTTGCTCAAAATCCCATCCAAACTGGCCTTGATGAAAATTGTAGTTAGCTGAGTTTATAGATCACTTCTCAGATGAAATACTGAAAGATGCAAGGTATTCACTTCTGCATCAGAAAGATCTTCATTCCTGAAGACCACGAAAATTAGGAGAATGCTGGATAATTGATAACAGACAGCATTCAACATTTATCATTCATCACCTCCAGCTGATGCTATCACAAGCAGGGGCTTACGCAGAAATCTAACTTTCTCAGTTTTTTTTTAAATTGAAAAATGTAATGGGAACAGATACCAGCTGAATGCTCTTGAGTTAAGATTTCAGCTGATCTGAGAGTTTTCGTTTCTGTGGTTCTCTGTGTCCATCTTTTAAAGTGGTTATTCTAATATTCTAATCTTGCATTTGAAACAACTTCACAAACCTACATTCCTTCATCTTAATGAATCCTGCAAAACAGGAAATGAAGGGTTCAAAGGAAGGGCAGACAACTACTGTAAATCACCAAGCATATTCCCTCCAGAAAGTGATTATTTTAAAAACAAAACCTGTTCATCATTAAGAGATATAATTATAACAGATTGTTTAAACCCTAATGATGTTGCTCTGAGGTAATCAGTCTTTATAATCCTATCCAGTGAAAAGAACGACATTACCTTTTGCAGTATGATGAAGTGAAATGCAGCTGACAAAACATAATAAATCAAGGAAAAGTAAAACTCTCAGTTTTCAGGTACACCATAATAAAGGTCTACAGCTCATGTACTCTAATTTACAGTGAACAGAGAGTCTGTCTCAGAAAATACTAATTTCTACTTGTATGCAGTACCATGTAAATATTATTTTTTTTACCAAGCATGCAAATTCAATTATGAGACTGTATTTTCATTCCAACAGAAGCAGCAAAGGTATGTATACGGCAAACTGAATTAGAAATCCACTAGTTTGGATGTCTCTTTTTTGTTATTGTTGAGCTACTCAAGGCTTATATTCATGAAGGAACTGTTTGAGGCTTTATTTTTACATCCACTGTGGCTATCTTTAATCACATATTCATGCAAATTAAGAGCCCAAGCAGCTGTGTTCTCTTTCTGTTGGCAGTATAATAATGACATAATAACCTCTATGTCAAGCATTCTCAGTACACTGACATTTGTTTGCAGAACCTATTGAATATTAAATTTGTAGAATTTCAAATATGCTTTTGCAGACATAAAATGTCTAAATATACTGTGTGTTAATTGTGATCTTATCTAAGAAGCACTGTTGATATTAAACTCCAAAGATATTTTGTCTTTTGATTACACTGGTGCCATTTGTTTTCTGTCTTGATCAATTAATCTCAGGACACTTTAATAACTCTTGATTCTCCAATGGCCAACTGATTAAACAACATCTGACTCCCAAATAGAAACGTCTGCCTCAGTGGCAGTCTATTTTAAGGTTATTTGTGTTGACAAGGAGTTTAAGAAAGCTCCTATCAGATGCCACATTTAATTCATGGCATGAAAGAAATCCAACACTTCAAACTCTACAAGTCTCTCATCACATTCTCAGTAAAAATATTCATCTTTTTTTTGAGCTTGTCACATGCAGAGCTTGATTTTTAGCCGACATAAGGGTTGAGCATTAAGGTATGAGCTTTAATGCCAGAAGAAATCAGCTGGATGTTTCATAAATGTTTCAAATTATAGTTTAGAGGCATACACCGTAGTTTGCTGCTGGAGCTAATGAAGTGTTTTGCTTCACTGCAACAGCAAACATATGCCCATGTACTCTCTGGTACTCTCTGGTGCTAATGACCTCAAGAGTTACAGGACATAGGTGCCCTAGAATTATTTTGCCATGCTCCTGGCAAAATAATTTGATGTGTTAATATGACATGAAATAAAATCCTGGATTGGTAACTTAATTAGAACTGCTGGTCAATTAACAACAATTGTTCCTGACTGGAGGCTCAAGAGCACATTTGTGAGGCTCATGCGAAATATCTCATCAGTGCCCTTGGTATTGAACTGAATATGCACCCACTGCTGCAGCTGTGATTTAAAGTAAGTAGTTCCACCTTTATTTGGAAATTAATTAACTTTCTCCTCTATTCTCTCCTGCATTGATCTGATTTAAGAAAAAAACCCAAAGGAACAATGGATGCCCTGATTCCTCCAGGGGTTACAGGGAGTTGTGGTGGTGGTGGTGGCAAGTCCCACACCAGAATGGGCACAGCTGTGTTGAACTGGGCTGCCCTGGGTCTTCTGCAATACAGAACTACTCCTTAGAAAAGGCACTGAAAGACTTACCTAATCTCCTCTGGTTAGATTTTATTTTCCTGATATCTATAAAAAGTGGCTATAAGTACTGGTTAAAATTGTTCAGACCTTCCTTAAATATCCTGCTCAGGGCAGAAGCAAAGACCAGCCTGTTTTTCTAGGGTTACAATGCTGCTGTGTTTGAATGTGTAATAAATATTAGAGAAAAAAATACTCAGAAGGGGTAGGAATGCTGCAGACATTTCTGTGCTTAATGAGAAAAATAAATGGCAAAGGGACAAAACACAGAACAGCGAGGTTGACCATTTTGCCTGAATTCTGTTTTTCCCCATATTCTTCATCTGTTTTCTGTCCTGCAAGTAATTTGGGGCATAGGCTGATTTTCTTGCTTGGCACACTTCTAACAGACTTGAAATGCTCCCACAATATGCATAACAATAATACGTACAGAAAAATCATGCTTAAGCATTGGAAATGGTTTCTACACATTTAATAAATTTAAATAGAGCTCATAAAAATCTTTCTGTTCTAATGCAAATCAGGTAAGAGAGATTTGCCTGGGGACAGAGCTAAAATAACATAGTTATTGTGGGCACCCGGTCTTCATAGTTTTCACATTATTAATACCTCATTTTGCATGACCTCCTCATCTACTGGGGATGCTTGCATTCAGACAATCTCATGCTGAGAAGGCGCACATCACAATCTCACCATCTTTTCTGTACTTCAAGGTATAGAGGAGTAAAAGCGTACCTGTGTACCCGGTTTTACAAACGCAGTTGAAGCTTCCTGGGAAGTTCTGGCAGGCAGCACCATTTTTGCAGGGGTTGGAAAGGCACTCGTTGATGTCCCTCTCACAAGCCATGCCAGTGAAACCCTCTGGGCAGCTGCAGGAGAAGCCCCCCACCAGGTTGTGGCACGTGCCGTCGTTGTGGCAGGGCGATGGAAGGCACTCGTCGATGTCGGTCTCGCACAGGCTCCCGTCGTACCCCGGCAGGCACCTGCACACGAAGGGCCGCAGGGGCTCGTTGGCCATGATGATGACGGGGACGCTCTCGTGGGTCCTCAGAGCCGGGCTCACCGCCAGCCTCCTCAGGCAGCTCCCTCCGTTCTGGCAGGGGCTCTGCAGGCACCAGTTGTGGTCCACAGACTCGACCCGCACTCCGCTCTGGCGGAAGAGGACTTCCTTGATGCTCTCAAAGAAGGTGGCCACACCACTGGGGTTGACGTACTGGTTGTTGCCGCGCTTGACGGCCGCCATCAGGAAGGTGTGGTTACTGTCCTCATACAGCCCGTAGAGCTGGATGGCCGTGCCCAGCCCCGTCAGCTGGGAGCTGGCGATGCGCAGGAAGTGCAGGTAGTGGTTGGTCAGGAAGTCCTGCACGCTGTGGGCGCTCAGGCGAAGGAGGATGCTGTTGTCGATGGTGGTGTTGCTGAAGCCCGCGAAGAAAATCCGGACGCTGCTGGTGACGGCGCCGTGTAATCCATCATTGCTGAGGACGGCCAGGTCAAACGTGCCATCCGTGGACCTTGCCTGCGAGTGCAGCTCACAGGTGCCCCCAGGAATGCTGAAGAGGCTGGTGACTCCTGAGATGAGGGAGCACTGGAAGCTGTCTAGCACATCTGGATCCTGTGGCTTTACGTTGCCCAAAATTCCACCTGGGAAGAGGTTGCCATAATAATGAACAAAGATTTCTACTGTTCTGGGCTGAGATGGGTTGTCATTTTGGTCTATTACCTTGATCTGCACAGTTCCTGTGGAAGACATCTGAGGAACACCAGAGTCTCTTGTAATCACTGACAGGTAGAAATCACTGATCTGCTCCCTGTCAATCTCCCTTGTTGTTGTCAGGACGCCAGCAGTGCTGAGGCTGAAGTAGCTGGTGGCAGGGCCAGTGCTGAGCAAGTAATATGTGAAAGGACCTTGGTTGGGAGGGAGATCAGGATCTGATGACTGAAGCGTCATCACCAGAGTTCCTGCACGGTTATTTTCCAGGACTTCTCCTTGGCTGGTGGACAAGGTAGGGCCATTGTCGTTGATATCTTCCAAAGTTACCAACAGAGAGGCACTTCCTGTCGCAGACGGCGTTCCCGAATCGATGGCCAGCACAGACAGGTTGTAGACAGGCAGCGTTTCTCGATCCAGCTCTGCAGTGACCGTCACCTGTCCTGTCTGTGGGTTGATGGAGAAGGCGCTGTTCTCATTGCCAGACCCGATAAAATAGGAAAACCTGCTCCAGCTGGGGACAGAATCTGAATCAAAGGCACTGACGAACGTGACATGGGTGCCTGGAGGGACACCCTCACTGATTTGTATGTTGTAGGTTCCCAAGGTAAAAACAGGAGGATCGTTGGCATCCAGGATTGTGATATTAACAGTTACTTCATCTATATCTGCACCACGAATGCTCCCCAAATTTTTCGCAAGGACTTTCAAAGAGATTCGTTCTTCTTTTTCTCTGTCAAGAGGTCCTGAAACGTAGATCTGGCCACTTTTCTCATCTATCTGGAAGCCCTTCTTTCTGCTATTGCCAAAGATGAGGTAGTGGACTTCTCCATCAATTCCCATATCACGATCACTTGCAAAAACTTCACCTACAACAGTACCTTTGGAGGCTGCCTCTGAAACCTCAAAATAATAAAGCTTGGACACAAAACGGGGCACATATTCATTTGTTCCTTCTAACTGGATGTTGACAGTAGCAAAGCTGCACCTCTCCTCATCTGGAACATTAAATGCCTTTACCGTTAAATGGTAACTCTGCTTTGTCTCATAATCTAAAAATCCCTGGGTGGTGATGGTTCCTGTGTTGGGGTCAATGACGAACAGGTCACTGTCTGAGGACTGAATGGCATATGCAATCACAGCGTTAGATCCAGAGTCAGCATCAGTGGCGTTTAAACAAATAACAGTTGTCCCACTGGGAGCATTTTCTAACACAGTGGGGAAGTAGTCCTCAGGGCTGAATGCTGGGGAATTATCATTGACATCAATGATGTTAACAGTGACACTGCAGTAGCCTGTTCTGGACACCCATCCTCCATCCGTGGCAGTAACAACCAGCTCGTGCTTTTGTTGTAACTCAAAATCAAGTGGTTTGGCTAGTGTCAGTGTACCAGTGGTTGTATTTATAGCAAAGATTCCAGCTTCATTTCCTGAGGAAATGTTGTATCTGATTAATCCATTCATAGCAGCATCTCTGTCTCGTGCTGAAACTGACCTGATCACCGTTCCAACAGAGTGACTCTCCGGGATAGTAACACTCATACGGCTCTGGGAAAACTCAGGTGTGTGGTAATTTTCTTCTGTCACTACTATCTCAACAGCTACCTCAGATGAGAGTGGGGGATTACCCTTGTCCTTGGCTTTCACTTTAAACAGGAAGCTTTTGTTCAAATCAGCCATTAGTGAAGATGACACAGAAATCCAGCCTGTACTCCTGTCCAGTCTGAATTTATTAGTTTTGCTCTCATCAGAGAGGAAGTACTCCACTTCAGAATTCAAGCCAAAGTCCTTATCATCCACTGCAGTAACTTTAATTAAGTTTGTGCCAACCCTCACATTCTTAGTAACAGGAGTGAAATACTTAGGAGCAAGGAAGAGTGGTGCATTGTCATTGCTGTCTACTATGTTAATGGTGACAGTGGTCTCACTCATTAGCGGGGGTGTGCCCCGGTCTGAGGATGTCACGATGAAACTGTGCCTATTGATGTTGACATTGCTGGAACCACTGGAGTTTTGGTACCTCAAATACTGCTTGTTGAAAATCTCCCCCGTGGTTGCGTTAATGCGGAAGAACTCGGACTGAGATTTTATGAAGTAGAAGACCTGGCCATTTGACCCTTCATCTGGATCGGTGGCTGAAACCTGGGTGACCTTTAGCCCAATCCCAGGAAGCTCAGGACACTCCAGGTAGTAGGATGGTTTTGTAAATCGTGGGGCGTTGTCATTGACATCCATGACAAATATGGTGACATCTGTGCTCACTGTCCACCCTGAGTCATGTGCAGAGACCCTGATTCTGTAGCGGTCAGTGTCCTCCCTGTTCAGTGGTCTGCTAATGGTGATGTCCCCAGTGCTGGGATTTATGGTAAATGGGAGACTCGTATCCCTTATGGAGTACCTGCTGACCGCGTTCACCCCAATGTCTTCATCTGATGTTGTGACTCGGGTTACTGTAAAACCCAGAGGGGCATTTTCAGGCACAGAAGCACTGAATATCTGGGAAAACCTTGGAGCATTGTCATTTTCATCTAAAATATTAATGATGACTTTGACAGTCGTGCTCTGGAGCGGAGTGCCTTTATCTGAAGCTTTTATCGTTAGTGTGTACTGAGACAGTTTCTCCCTGTCCAAGGGCCTGACACTTCTGATCTCCCCAGTGGCTCGATTGATACTGAAACTATTTTCAGTGTTGCCCTCAATTATTTCATAATTTAGCTGCCCATTTAGACCACTGTCCCTGTCGACAGCAACCACCGTCAGTATCTTCCGTGGGGACAGGTTCTCTGCGATTTCTGCAATGAAGGGATCTTGCTCGAACTCCGGCGCATTGTCATTGACATCAATCACTGATACTTCCAACTTCTTGTATGAGGAAAAGGGGGGAAAGCCTGTGTCTCTGGCCTCAATCCACACCACGTATTTCTGTATGGCTTCGAAATCCAAAGCCCGCCCGACAGAAAGCTGTCCTGTCACCTGGTCCACCAGGAAGGTGCTGCCCAGATTACCGCTGGCAATGTAGTAAGACAAGGAGCCTCCTCTGGCTGAAGATCCAGAGACGGTGGTGACAAGCGTCCCAACTGCTTGGTTTTCAGGAAATGTGAAGGTCTCCTGATCCGCCTGAACACGAGGAAATTCGGCTTTGTCCACAAACCTCACGGTGACTGTGGTAGAGTCTGTCTTGGGGTACCGGCCGCCATCCCTTACGTGAACAGAAATGGTGACTTCGGACTCTCCTGCCAGTGGTTTCGCAGCCAGGATTGCCCCCCTTGCTGGATCAATGTGGAATTTCTCAGAGTTCTTCCCCACAAGGGAATAATGGAGCTCGGCGTTGGAGCCAGCATCTGCATCAGTGACGGTCACAGCAAACACGAATGAGCCTGAAATGGAGAACAAAGTTAGGTCAGTCCTTTAATGAACGCACTGATTGCGAGAAATGTGATGCCGGCTTTTCACTCGGAAGCACACCCTGGAGCAGCATGCTCTTCCTTACACTGTTCCGAAAAGAACTGCTTTTTTCACAAGATGGTGATTTCAACATGGGGCAGGTGAGTCTGTGAATCCACAAGACATGCACATAATCAAAAAAATGTGGAGTTGAAAAATAAGACACTGCGTTCAGAAAGATGGACGGACAGATCTCAGTAAGTGCACTGGGAAATGGACCTGCAGCCTTTTGGAAGCCTAGCAACTTCTAGAACATTCACACTATTAAAACCATAAACCCAGTAAGATTAAATGCTATTTTGACTTTTAAAATTACTCTTAGCTTATTTATCCATGAAAAAACTCCGCCCTGGAAGTCAAGGACTGTTAAGGTTATGTAAGTGAACAGGCAGCACTCACAGACATTTACCTTACACACCCACCTTTCCCTTAGTCCCTTCTCTTCCTATTCCTCAGGTGATGCTCCTTTCTCCCCACTAGCTTCTTACTTCTAATTTTCTGAGAGTATTCCAAGGACAGTAACTAAGAAGCCTGCATTTTTAAAAGCACACTGGTCCTCTAAGGAAGAGGTAAAATAGAAATACAAAACTACTGCAAATGAGTACAGTAACATGATTACATCCAGACATTTCAGGTCTTTCGAATTTATGCTTCACAATAAGCTTGACTATATGGGCACCATTTGCATTTAACCGCTGTATTTGCCCATCTGCAAGGAGAACTCAGGGTGTTCTTTCCCACCGGACTTTACAGATCTAATGCACAGCATGTCTTTCAAATTTGACATTGTCCAACCAATTTGCATAATACTGTCGATGTTTTACTGGTACTAAAATACAAAAAATAACCAGTTTTGTGTAAAAATCATGCTGTTTTCAACCTCTTAAGGGAAAATCATTTACAGGCAGGAATGACTTTGACAGCATCCCTTAAAACTATATTTCATGTCACTATTTGTCATGTGCAGTGACTTGTACTCCAGGGGCAGGAATATTTAGACAAGAACAGTATTCAAACTCCTATGAGAAATGGGACAGGAGGAAATGAAGATTTTGTGCTTTAATTATTCCAATTATATCATTAATATTATTACTAGTTCCCCCTTTTAAACGCAATTAAAAAATACCAAAAAGAAAAGGAAGTTGTAAATAAGAAAGTGGATGCATCCCTAAGTTTTTGCTGAGTTAAAAACAGAGTAAACATAGCTTAAATTTCAAGTTATAAGGGATTTCAGACAAAAAACACCCAAAAAGATATTTTCAGAAAATATCAGGTCAACCTATATGTATTCCTCATGAAAAGCATTTAAAGAAACACCACAAAACCAACCAGAAAAAGGCACTGTGCCCTAGTCAGAATACACAAAGTTTCACCAATGCAATAATTAAAAAATTTTATAATGTTGTTCGGGAAGCAGGGAAGAGCTGTAAACAAATTCATTCTTCCATAAAAAGGAGAAGTATTTTCAGTTGTTTAAAATTTAGATACAAAATCCAAGACATGGAAATAAGCCCTTTTTTTCTGTTAAAAGAAAATTTGTTTTGTAACCATTTGTCATGGAATCCTCTCTGTAGGCATCCCATATCCATGTATGTGTATGCATGTGAAAACATGAAATATGAACTGAATCAGAAATCAACTCCTGTTTTGAGTGAAGTAACTTTAATTTGGGTGTAGGCTCCACAAAAGGAAGACTGCTGCTTGGATTTACTTTTATTTTATTTTACTTCACCTCTTTGCTCAACGAAAGGCAACATAATTAACATCAGACACAGACACAGCATTTTTGGAAGAGGTTGTCAAAATCCTCTTTAAGAATTGCTCAGAGGAGACTTTCAGAAAAAAAAAGAGGCCATTGTCTTCCTAACCCTGGCAAAAGAATCACTTTTTGGAGTGGGTGCTCATTTACAGTATGTCCACTTTACATAACTACAGGAACATAATTAAATTTGGATGGATTGAACACAATAGAAAAAACCTTCTAAATTGTGGATGGTAAACTGAGGTTTGTTATTCCTCATTCCTATGCAACACGAAGACAATATCAGGAAAACAGCTGCAGATGAACATCTCAGAAACACTTCTTGTGCCACAGATTTGCACTTCATTGAGATGTTGCCCAAAGAAGCTGTGGATTCCCCATTCCTGGAAGTGTCCAAGGCCAGGTTGGGACAGGACTTTGAGTAACCTGGTCCAGTGGAAGGTGTCCCTGCCCATGGCAGGTAGGCTGGTACTAGATGCTCTTTAAGGTCCCTTCAAACTCAAACCATTCCATGATTCTACATTTATGGAAGTGCTTTTTTCCCAAGCACTGCCACTGATCGGGTTACCTGAAGTGGTGGGTGACGGGACGTGGGTGACGTAGGGGTGGTGCTGGAATTTGGGTGGGTTGTCGTTCACGTCAGCCACGGACACGAGCACGCTGGTGGAACTGGAAAGGGCCCTGGGTGAGCCCCCGTCGCTTGCCACCACCACCAAGGTGTAGTTCTCCCTTGCCTCTCGATCGAGGAGGGCACTGGTGATGATCTGGCCTGTAGAAGGGTTGATTGTGAACTGGGAATTGCCGCCCATAAGCCTGTAGCTGTTTGAAAGGAAAACCAAGGGAGAAAAATTGGATTAGTATTTCAAAAGGCAGCCTGCTGCCTTAAGATAATAACCATTTTCTTAATTCTTTAGACCACCATGCTGATGGGTACCAATACAGACAGTCAGATTTTCTTCTGACACTCCATCTGTCTTCACTGTTTTACTCTTTCAAATTTCAAGGCCAGTCATAAATGACATTCCCGGGGATTTCCAAGCACAGTTGTTTAATACAGACAGATTTCTAACACATGAGTAGCTGACTGAGCTTTTGGATATTTGAAGATATACTCTCAAAACCACCTACTGGAGGCATCCTCTAGTTCTGATTTCCCTGGGCTAATGCATTAAATGTTACTCCAAAAGGCTGACGTATCTCTTAACTGAACCTGCAGAATATAATTAGAAAAAGTACTATTTTCTGAAATAAAAGAATGACAGTTTTACAAAATAAAATGAGTAATATCCATATTGTTTCCTGATGCTAAGTTTTGCTATTCGAGATTTCAATGTTAATTTATAGTAATTCATAGCAAATTAGTGACCATAGAGCCCCATTAAGAAAGACTAATTGGGACCAGAGTTTGACCCTTGGTGGGAATATGTGTGTGTGCACACATCCCTGTGTGATTTGATAAGAAGTGATTACATGCTCACTACAGCACATCGTACAGACTACCTCTGGCTTCCTACCACACTGAGTTTTTCCCTTCTCTTGGAATTCTTATCCAGCTTGTGTTCACACAGAATGAATTTCAAAGATATGTGGAGCACTGGGCTGCATTTTTAACAGTACTTGGTTCATATTACATTTTTTATTAATTCAGATAACAGATTTTTGAGAAAACAATGGAAACAAAAATGGCTCAAATGAGCAATTCTCATAATCAATATTATAACCCAACACAGCTGTGGTTAGCATTGCTCATTCAGAAAAGCCTGGTACAGCACAGTAGCAGCTTTTTTGAGGTAATTCTGTGAAAGATTCAGAAGAAAGTGACTTTAATGAAAGAGATTAATATTCCTATCTTCACGTCTTTAAGACCAGAACAGGTTATGACAGCAATAATAACACAGCCCAGAAGCTGCACCAAGAGGATTGAGAGCCAGCCTGTGTAATAAGCTGTGGCAACTTCTCCTGCTCAGTCATTAATCTCTACACAACGCCACAAGCATACTTTAATTGCTTAATTATGATATAATGTGATGGCCATATGAAATTATTCTCCAGGCATAGCAACATGCATCTAGAATGGAAAGAATGTGAACAAAGCCTAAAGCACCATTTAAATCTCCCAAAACAGCAGCAGCACGGGCACATTTCATCTGTGATTTGCAATGATGTAACCCTGAGTGAGGGGTTGCAGAGACAGAAACTTTCTCTTCTATGTTTCCACATATATGCAGTGGCTCAAATGTTAGCACTGGAAAGATCCATGATAATTTTTTTTTTTTAAGGAAATAATAGAGACATATTATATTTGCCATAAGCTATTCTGAATTATATCTACATGTAAGACAAGTGGACAGGGTAAATATGTCTGAACATAACTGCAAAAAATCCAAACTCAACCCCAAAAAAACTAAACAAAATCAAAAAGCCCCTGAAACTCTGGCAAGTGGCATAAAAGGAATTTGATCCAAACACTTAAAATTTGGCCTTTTGACTCACGTCTACTGTCTTTAACAAGACTGCTCAAGTGTGCATTGCCATTTACAACCCCATCACCCTCCTTTAATGACTTCACAGGTTATCACCAGAAACAAGAGAAGAGTTGGCACGTATGGGCAGGCGACAGTTTTGCAGAAGATTAACTGCTTCTTTCAAAACACAGCACATTTTTTGATTTTACATGAAAATGTTAGCCAAGGATTTTAAATATCCCTTTTGGAAACCAAAGGTTTAATTTTGTAACAGACTCTTAACAAGACTGAAAAGGAGTTCTGAGTGCTCAACACCTCTGACAAGATGAACTTACATGTTCTGGTCCTTCTGGCTTTCACCAGTTTTGTAATACCAGTCATAATTTAAGATCTACTTTAAATGCTGAATCTGGACAAGTTCTGTCCAAGAGAAACAAAGTATGTTCTGAGCCTAAAGAGTGTATAACAAAACCTGAAAACAATTTTTAATAGCTACTTATGAAAGGAAAAAAAAATTATCAACTAATTCTATGATGAGGTACTGAGTGAATGACAAAGACTAATAGCAGAGATATTAAAGCAATTTAAACACACTAAAGAAATCCAAGAACACTCTGATAACTTCTGATTATGGGATGCAATCATTACAGTCATTCATGCTTTGCATGGAATTCTTTTTTTCCTAAAGGAGCTTGCCAGAAATAGTTTCTTAGACTAAGATTGAATAGAATTAAAAGCTTCATTGTTTCACAATTTAATAAATGGTAATTTTGGATGATTTTCAAATATCTAAATGTCTAAACATCAAGTTTTTATTTTTGGCTTGTAGCTAGTTGGAAAGAAAATATTTCAGTATTTTATAGACATTACTTTGCCATAACATAGTTCTATTTTACTTCCTTTAAAAAAAAGTGACACAGTGGTATTCTTATGCTCTTTGAAGAAGGAACTGAGGTGAACTAACAAAGGTAAATAAAGAAGCTACTTCCATATCATGCTTTGTAAGTTTGGAAACAGTGATATTTGTAGCCACAATAGTTAAATGTGGTAAGATTACCTGTGTGCCCTTCTGATTAGGAACTAGTACAGATTTGCTTTGCATTCCATTCGCAATGTATCTGTCCTCAGTGGATAATCTTCAGCTTGTCACTGCCACTCAGCATCTTCATTTCTTTTGTCTGAGGAACTGGGAATGGCCAGTGTTCAGCCCAGTGCCCAGTTAAGTTCCATCAACTGAGCCCTGCAAACTCCTTGGCACTTAGCACAAAAATAGCAAATTCTAACTTTTAACTGGTTTTATGAATGGCATAAACTTTATGCCTCACCTTGTATAATTTTCATTCTGAACTCAAGACATTAATTGACCAAAAATTTACTGAAGAAGCATGTTTGCTTTCAGTGAAAATTACTCTCTACATGAAAAGGTGTTGATGCAGCAGCAAGGCAGGCAGTGGGTGCAAGTGAAAGTTAAACTGCTTTGCTTTTCACTCAAAAACTAAAGTAACTCGGCAACTCTGCTTGTCCTTAATATAACTCTAAAAGCCTATGAACAATAAAAAGACAGATTTGCTCCAATAATTTAGTGACATACATAGAGCTGTTCTAGTTTGTCTTACAGCTTTAAGGCACGCTGGTGATGGACGCTGGGGAAAAAGAAATCTTCAGGCAAGATGTGAGGCAGTATTACATGGAGCAACAGTAACCGACCTACCTAATAACAGCATTTGTAGAAGCATCAGCATCTGAGGAGTTTACAAGCAAAATATCCGTCCCCGTGGGAGCATCCTCCGGAACAGTGGCAAAATACATGTTAAAGGCGAACGTGGGGACATTGTCATTGACATCATCCACTGTGACAGCAATGGTTCCAGTGCCAGTGAGGGCAGGAGATCCTGCGGGAAAGGGGGGATACAAAGTGCTAGAGGTTACAAACACCAGCATGCTAATCGGAGGTCTGCCAGCCCTGATTTAGAGCTGAGCGATTGAGCATGTCACAGTTCACAGAACAAGAAAGCCAGTTCAACACAGAGGACAGGGTCAGGTTTGTTTCAAAGTCATCTTGACACAAACTACAAGTTGTGAAAGACAAGGGAAAAAAAGTTACTGTTTTTCTTGCTCCATCTAATTCCAGAAATATTTTGTAATAAAAGCTCAGTGGAAAAAGATGGTCTTGGAACCGCTCAGAAAGCCTTCCTGTAACAATTAGAACCAATTTGAAGATGTGGTTGACTTTCCTATTTCTCTGTGAGAAGACCTTCAAAGGTGGCATGCTGACAGACGTGAATATTCCAGCCCTCAATTTACTCATCCGCAGAACAAATAGAGTGGAAACAGTGGCAAAAACCAGCTTTCCGCATGGCTTTTCCACTGCCGGTCGCACCCCTGACCTGGGGAGACCTTCTGGGAGTGGGTGAGAAGGTTGCAGTGAGTCTCCAGCCCTGTTCAGACTCATTTTCTCCGTAGAAGCAACCATCTATAGCAGCAAATAATACTCGCTCCAATGGGATACTGGCTTACGGGAAATCAGACTGAACTTATTTAACCCAGGGCTTTCATCCTCCTTGTTATTCTAAACTTAACCCTGATGAGCAGCAACAAGCATGAAATAGCATGTTTATTCATGTGCAATCTCTCAGTATTTGTTCTCTTAAGCTTTTCCTTTGTTAAATTAAAAAAAAGACAATGAAGACTTTTACAAGTTCATGTTAGTTTTGTCAGTCCATTCATTACACTTCTTTTCAGCCAAGAATCAGCAAGACATCTTCTGCTAACCAAATTCTTCACTGAGGGTCCCCGGAAAAAAAAAGGGATTATTCCTCTCTTTGAACACATAGGAAGGAGAAGGAGAAAGCGATAGCAGAACATAAAACACATAAGTTATGGCTTCTTTTACGCAAAAGACAGATGACGACCATGCCTGTTTTACCCAAGATTGCATCGTTTTCCCTTCAATCTCAGATACAACAATTCAGCATTTGCTGGACTGGGAAAAAAGCGACGATAATGAAATGCTTTGGGCCAGAGACTGGTGGAGTCCTTGCCGTGAGGCAGGCATATTACATGGAGCTGTCACTTGATGGAACGCAGGCCACCCCGTGTGACCGCCCCAGTCCTTCCAGCCCAGCAGATGATTGGGTCACTGCTATCCAAGGTTATTGCTGGAGCTCAACCTTAGGGCTGAGAAGGAGGCAGGCTCTGCTCTTGGGTCTCATCTGCTCCTGGCAAGGGCTCCAAACACAAAGTTCTCATATAAAAGGAGAAACAACGATCCATTTTCCCACATGTTAACCCTAGAAGATTGAAGAAGCACCACACTGCATCGCGGGATGAAGCTGGGAGCAGCCTCTGCACGGGAAGGAGGACTTTTCACCACAAAATGCTTTGCAGTAACTTGGTTTAATGGCCAATTGGGCTGAATGACAGCACTTCCAATTGAAAGGCGTTATAAAACTCTCAAGGCTGAGTTTGGAGGCTGCTGATCAGAGGGGAAGGATCACAATGCTGAGGAAAGAACATGCAAGCCAAGAAGTATAGGTTTCACATCACACAATAGAGGCCTTTCTCTGCTCTGGTCTGAGGTAATTCACTCTGCCAATTAATATACTTTCAGCCAGGAAGGTTACATTAAGGCAATAAGTCTGACTCATTTTTTAGCCTTTTTTTTTTTTAACTCATGATTTTGTCATTTAGCCAAACGCATATAGATAGAAAAGCCTGCAAAAGTGTTCTTGATTGCTGAAATATTGCCTGTGAAGTGTTTATTATTACTGCATTAAACGAAAGAGAGTCCTCAGCGGCATTTGCTGCATGTGTCATCAAGCTCTGGCCTTCCAAACGCGTTTTATTGACATTCATCTCGCAGCTAATGAAATGAAAGGTTGAAAGTTGTAAAGTTTCGCAGCTGATTAAACAACTTATATATAATTCAGAAATTAATCTTGGGTAAGTCATATTCAAAGAGCATCAGTAATGCAATTCAGCCTGGAAAAGAAAGCTAGCTCATAGCTAAAGCCTGAAACTCACTGTTTTAAGTGTAATTGCTAAGACAAAGCCAAAGCCAGAAGGGTATAATCACAAAAATGAACAGAGGTGGCAACGCCTTTAGATCCCAACCTTTGCCTCACAACCCAATCCCTCATTCTCCAATTCCCCTTCCTCCCTGGAAGTGTCTACAAGGCACCATGCAGAGTATGGGCTCATTTGTATCAGCCTCAGAGAAGGGAATATACCAGCCAAGGCTGAGCACCACACTAACAAAATTAGCTGAGGTAACATAAGTAACCCAGACCTCATCAATGCTGGCTTGTGGCTGCAGAGTGCTCACAGAGACATCCCAGAAGTCCAATATTAATTCAGCTGTTTGTAACATCCCAAGTCACTGGTCTTTGGTTCAAAACCCCAAACCTTTCTCATCTTACTTAGATGGAAAAACTCATGTATTTACATTGGTTTCCTGTCTGTGTAGTTACCCAAATATGCTTTTTTTCCCCTCTAAGTAAAATATCACGTCCACAAATTTACTCCTTTATTCTCTTACACTGAAAGATAAAGTTGCAATTTCACAGAGAGTCCTCAAAGCTTTTACTCAGTTGAAATTAAATGACTAGCTCACATTTCTGCAGTCACTGAGAAATATAAGAAGAGGAAATTACAAATGAAGTAATTTCATATGGAAAAGAAATAGCTAGGGGCCAAATTCTACCGTCCTTAGTGAACTTCCAGTGAAAGCTGTGCTTGCATAAGGACCACAGAATTTGGCCCTTGGTAATAAGCAGGTTTCATAAAATGTACATGTCATATTTGTGGTGAGAGAAGTAGTTTCCATGGTCAGGCTGAGTTCCCAGATTTCTTAGTTTTGCTTCAATAGCAAATCTTCCCCAAGTCAGTTATTCTTATTATGGTAGAGCATCACCCCTATTTTATTCAAACTGCTCATAATATTTTGCATAAATAAGGGCAGTAAATTTAGTGTAAATTCTGCAATATTAGCCAAACACACAAGATGACCCCAAACCATTCTTAATAAGCCAGACACGTTACAGCCTTGCTAAAATTGCTGTACACAGCCACATAAGCCTCTGAGTACTTTTAAAAACAGCCCTGAGGGCTAAAGCCACAAAGAAACATGCACTTTTCCCTTAGTGAACTTGCATTAAAAATTTCTATGATTTTTCATGATAGCCTGAACTATTTTTCAGCAGAAGCAGCAACTATTTCTTTGTCAGACACTCCTCATTTAGAGCATTTCTCTAGTGTTATACAACTAGTAGATTTTTTTTTTTTTCAAATCCCAAAATACCATAGGCTTAGATTATCCACGTTGGAAAAAAAAGTTTTCTAGAAGGATGGAGGAGTGAAGGAACCAAATGATGAATAGCCAGAGAACATAAAATTGACTAAGTGAACTAAATGAGAAACAAATTGGCTGTTCCTGTTCAGTGAGTATCAAATCTTTAAAATTTATAAGATGGTGCCATTCATACATTATTATTATCCTGAATTTCCCATCTCTGTGCACTGTGGTCTGTTTCCATGAACTGCACAGTTTATTTTCTAGGTGGCAGTTGTACATATACGTTAAGCAGATGGTCCCCTGAATGTCCACACACGTCATTGTTGAAATAGAGATTAACCTGGGATAGTGTCAAAATAGCAACACTGAGTTCAGGGAGAAGATTGCTTCCCACGGATGTTCTTGCAAAAATTTCAGCTTTTTTGCTTACATCTGCAAGTAAACATGTGTCTGGGGATGAAGAGAAGGAGCAGACCTTGGGGTCCTGCTCCTTGGAGGCATGTGGTGGAGGATGAGTTACAGAGAGAGGTTATGAGAGGCCACCTTGGTCTCAGGCAGCACTGGGCTGTGGCTCCCTGTCAGCATGGGACACTGGAGGAGGTGACATGAAGACATAGCCATGGGCAGTGTGGGTGAGGCAGGCAGCAGCACAGGGCAGCATGGTGCATGTCCAGCTCTCCAGACCACATCTGGACACCAGGGTGAGCAGGGAATGGCCCCAGTGCACTGGAGCGGTAAGAAAAAAAACATGGAAGGAAACTTGCAAAGCCATTTTGGTTCTACAAGAAAGCTCAGGAAAAGATGATGCTGTTGGAAATTATCTCGGCTGCGTGGTGCTGCTTGGCTCACAGCAAAAATTAGAAATAGGAGAATGTGTCCAGCACACCATCTACATATTGTTTGAAGCCTTAATGGCTTCTAGGTCCTGTCTGCACCATGGTTAGCACAGCAGATAGTAAAACCATCATTCCTTTCAGAAACCAGGAACTCAGAAGTCTTTGCCAGCATTAAAATATCAAAATTAAGTGCCAGAAAACTAACAATAAACTTAAGTAAAAAACCCACAGATACATTTCACTAAAATGAAAAAAAAAAAGTATTAAAATTGAATAAAATGAATCTAAATGACTAATCAAGACTTACACTGCAGGCAGATTACCATGCTTTGTGGTAAATTAAACACATCATTATCCTGAAAATTGGAAAGCAATTTAACAGAAATGGAATGTTTGCCTCACTGAAATGCGTTGCTTTGCAACAAAGCGGATTTCAGTTCTCCAGTCAAACACTCAGTGAATGAGTCCCAGGACTAGGAGTTGTATGTGTTATCACAGAGAATTAACTTTTTCACTAAAGTAAACAAGGCCTTTCTCACAATCAAGTGGCCAATCTTTCTAAATGCATTTAAATGCAGACAGAGTGTGCTGAGCCTCACTCAGCTGGTGAGTTTTAAAATAAATACAGAGCTAGATTAAGTGAAAATGCAACTAGCCTGCATTACACTTTGCATTTCTAGTGCACAAGGAGCTTGATTTGGAACATGAAAGACTTATTTTCCAAGAACACAGAAGAAACTGCGTATGTGAAACGAGAAAAAGAAGTAGTTCTTTTTACAAGATTGCACCACAAATATTTGTCCTGGCTGGGTATGTTGACTGTGCTTTGTTTTCTTCTTACTCAATTTTTTACCACAGGCTGTCATGCTAAGTATTAAAAAAACTGGTGAACCTAGATTTTTTTTGAGACAAAAGCTGAAATCAGTGGCTAATAAAAGATATTAAAAGGTTAGAAGCAACACATACTCGCAGTCAGTTCAGTGGGTGACTGGTGAATGAAACCACACAGGAAACTCAGATTTTCAAACTTTCTGAGTGTGTCAAATCTGAGTTTTTCTCACAGTTAGGTAAAAAGTAGGAGTTGTTCCCAAAGCTGATTAAACAGAACTTGTACTTCAAAAACCAAGGGAATAGGTTGATAGTTGGGATAGATCTGCACTTTTGCAAGGATTATCTAGTAAGAAAGAAAAAAAAAAGGGGACTTCCTGTACTACATCAGGTATTAGAAAACTCAGTATCATCCCTCATCTAGCAGCCTAAATAAGCTGGGAGCAAATAGAACTAAATTTGAGAACATAACACATCAACAGTAAAAAATAAATAATAAAAAAATTAACCACTAGACCAGAGTCCAGCCTTGTTGAAGCAACAACATGTCCAGCCATGCTTAGGCTGATGCATGTGCACAGACACAGATACTCAAGCCTGTCTTGAGAGTGTAAAAGAAAACTCTGTCCCAAATAGTGATACACGACGGGATCTCTCAACTGGTTTTATCCACATGGATTTTAAATCTGGATACCAAAATTCCTGACTGACTGCATTCTATGAATTCATTAAGCTTTGGAGCTTCAGAACAAGGGCAACATCACATTACAATACATTTAATATGTTGTTGAAAGAACACAACTTGCAGGCACACCGAGAGGCAGTTTTAAGGCCTCTGGTGTATATATACATTTCCCTATCCCTGTTCTCTTCCTCTGATCAGGAGCAGTTCCCTGCAGCTGTTAACCCAAGAGGTTAAAAAAAAGCTGGAGCACTGCTACAGATCTGGACCTACTGGAACACAGACTGAGAACAAAATACATGCAATAAAGGAAAAGTATAATATATACTTAGCACAACTTCAAGCTGTTCAACAATCTCACATGTAGGTACTGCAGATTTCATACCCAGAAATGCATTTATTTACAGAGCAAGGAGTTGCCTTCTGCCAAATATATTTCCAAAAAAGAACAATTAAGGAAAATGCTGAATATAATGCTCATTAAAAAACCTGATCATTAAATGACTGGTTGTAAGGGTGCAAGGAAGAAACTGTTCCCTGTGAGGGTGGTGAGGCACTGGCACAAGTTGCCCAGGAAAGCTGAGGATACCCCATCCCTGGAAGTGCCCCAGGCCAGGTCGATTGGGAGCTTGGAGTGACCTGGTGTAAGGGAAGGTGTCCCTGCCCATGGCAGGGGGATGGAGTTCTGTGAGATTTAAGGTCCCTTTCATCCCAAACCATTTTATGATGTCCCTGCGCCCGCAAGGCAGGAGGTGCTGACAGAGTGGGCGTGGCCATGTGCCCCACCCAAGGGCACATGGAGGTGACTGAAGTGAGATTGAAAGAAAGTGGAACTGCAACCCAGAAGAGAGGCAGAGCCATTTAAAAAAAAAATTCTTAAAACCACCAAATTACTCCTCCTTGTTATAAGTTATTGCTGTAAACAGAAAAAACCAGAGAAGCTGGCTCCTGCAGGGACTGCTGACTAAGGCAATATTTGATGGCTTGTGACTCCTGAACACCTAACAGCGAAATTCCTGTAATTTGCACAATTTTGAATTACGCTTTAAAAACACCCTGCATAAAGAGAGAAGATTAACCAGCAGGATAAGTGTTCAGGCCATATGTGCATGTTTTACTTGTTTTATCCTTGCAATTAAGGCTTCCTGAAATTGTAGCTTTGCATTTTAAGATTGAGCTAGCAGACTTAAAATTTATAAGGTGCAATGTTTAATTTAAAAATCAGTTTAAGATCATCAAGACTGAAAAAATCTTAGTATTTCTCAAAGGCTGATAAACTGCTTAACAACTACTCTAAGTATTCTTCTGCAAAACAGATTACATTCAGGGAAGTCATTAGCAGATATGAAATAGAATTTCACAGGCAAGTGATGTAAGCAGAAGAACAACAATTTAAAATTAATTTTGATGTAGAAGGTCCAAACTAATCAGAGAAAGATGGATGAATGAAGAGGTAAGGGAGGAAGTGTCTGAGCTTGAAAACTGAAAGACAGACAATTCTTTCTACCCTGAAAATTTTTACATATTAAGCATTATATTCTAGCTTGTTTTCCAGTTTAAAAAAATGTACTTGAATTTTTTTTTTCAGAGAGATATACTTGCTGCTTTTCCCCCTCAAACTAGTTTGAGTTGGTTTGAAAAAGAAGTGCTATGCATTATTTTAATCTGAGTGAAAACCTTTTATTGTTTTCACAGATATTTTAGCTTGAGCTGGTTGGCCTAAGCCCTTTGCCAACCTGAATGTAAGTCTCTCCTGCACCCCACCCCAGGGAATTTATAAGGTTGGATTTAGCCCAGAGACTCCTGCTGGACTATTTTGAAAATAGTGATTTAATAATGAAAGTTTAAGTCCAAAAAGAGGACTAAATCCGTCAATTCTGGGGCTGTCTTGTGCATCTCGTGAGGCAGTTCTCCGAGGGGATGGGCTAATGCCCTCATCTCTTTGGGGAGGAAATGTGTCACATCCTATAGACACTGATATGCTGTCTTCCTTGACAATAGCTCCTTAGGGGATATCAGACTGACTTTGCCACAAACCCGCTTCCTAAACAGTTTTTGGAGCTTTTGTCTTCTAGAGAAAAATGTCAAAGTGCTAACAGTTTCTAGGCTCTGTGATAGGGCAAGACCCTGCTATTAGATTCCCACAACCACAAAATGCCACTCTCAATTCTCTTATCTCCTGATTTTGGATGATGGCAAGACCATATGAATGCTGTGAACTCATTGATGAGTGTCGCCATTCCAGCTCTCCCACAGTGCCATTTAGAAATAAATTAAAAAACCATGCGGAACTACTACAACAATAGTTTTAGTACCAGTGTTAAAAGAGCAAATATAATAACGGCAGTGAAATAGAAAACCACTAAAACTAGACTAGAGTGGGCAGCATTGACACAAGGAAGAGCTTCCATAAAGACAAGGAAATAGAGGGAGCTGGGACAGAACCCAATATTCATTTTGAAACAGCTGTGCCATAAAACAAGGCCTCAGAAGAGAGCAATCCTTCTGTCAACTGCTAAGCACCAAGGTGAGCAGACATCAGCTCCATTTAGCTCACCAAAACCCACAGCAGTGGGTGTATTTAGACACTGCAAAGAAAGACTGGCACACAGGACACCTCTAACTGAAATTAGTGAGCCACTTGTTTGTTTTGACAGCGCCAAAATTTAAAAATAGCTGTATTTGTTTTTAAAATTGTATTCATTTTCAGGCAACATCTCTTCTCACATTTTTTCTAACATGTTAGGTAGAAATACAGTGCTTGCTAAGGAAACAGGATGAGGATTAATGTCTTTAAGCCCAGCCACATAAAACTCACACAGTGTTGAGTGTTAAGACTTTCTCAACATTACTAGAAAATACAGCTGTCCTTTTGCTGTCACCCCAAACTGGGAAATATCTTGAAACATGTTAAAAAACCAATACAACTGTACTGTCATTTTTTATTTGATTTTAGGCTTGAAGGGAACCAAAAGCGCAGCTCAGAAGAGAATTCCTGACAAGGATATAACCTCTCTGTTTGGTTGCCCCCCTACATTCTTGAAGGGAGGAATGCATAAGTCAAGGACCAACATTTTCTAAAGAAAAAAACATACGGTTATTTTTCATCCAGGCCAGGGATGTACACAAAGAACAGCTAACTAAATATAATAATCAGCCCACTGATTCATTACTTTCAGGACTATTTATCTAAATCAGTAAATAGATTATTTAAGAAAATAAAATTTTTTAAAAATAAAACACAGGAATACAGCTGCTAATTAGAAACATCACAATTTGATTTTGGTTTTATTGTGGCAATGTGCCATTCTGACCAACCCAATCAAGAGATGGTGGCTCCAGTTTATTTAAACAGTAGTCCTGGGCAGTGAGCAGGTTTCCAGATGTGCTACTCCACATCCCTGCAATCAATAAATAAAAGGAGGAGGACTGTTGGAATGCTAACATTTGTCCAGAAAATCGCTCAAAGAGTTAAAGACACAGATGATAAAAGCAGCTGCACCAGTTCTTGTCTTGCAGCCAGAGTTGAATGTTTACCTAGTGCTGCATCCCCACCAGATGGGGTGAAAAAAAATGTAGAAAGTCTCTTTTCCCAACCATTTTGCCATGAAGAAAGGTATAGCAAAGCAGAACAGATTTATGTAGTAGAAGCAGACCCGTGAAGACACGTTCAAATAGTTGTGTGTAGGTTTCCTGGCGTTTATGTTAGCAGACATTCTGGGGCAGCATCTGCAATCTAAACACTATCCTGTTATTCCACAGTCCATCACTTTGCCTGTCGCTGTATTTATAATTCATGCACTTTGGTCTTGCAGCTTGTGCTGCAAGAGGGTCTCTAAATTGGGATAGGTAAACTACAGGGTTGAATTATGTTTTATTTCTTGACCAAACCACAGGTGTACAGCTCAGGAAGATGCTGAATGTTCCCAGTGATGGATGCTTTGCATGTCCTCATAAATCCGCACTGCCTGGAGTGGCGGTCCAGTATCCAAGACCCAGCCATACTGAGAGCACGGTGGAAGTGCAGAAGTGAGGGAAGAGTGATGATAAAATAAGGTAGGAACCAAACCCCTTTGTGCAGGCTGTCCTGTGGAAACTGGGCACACAGCAGGCTGCATGGACACAAATCACTGAGCTGAGTACCAGAAGTTATTTTGTCCATCTTTTCCCTCCCCCAGCGCAGAGAGAAGACTCTCTACCGACCCACAATCCACCCTGAGGACTGGGCGGAGGATTAGCAGGCAAGGCCAAGGAATAGTTGGGCCAGAGCCAGGACAATGAATATATCATGACTGACTTCTCTGGGCCTGAGGGGAGCTCTTTCTTGGGAAAGCATTTCTCCAACAACCTCCTGAATTTCCATTGCTGGCGCATGCGGTCCCAACAGCGGTCCCCCACCTGGCTGGTCCCCAGTGCTTATGAGCAGTTCAGCTCTTCATAACTCAAAATTCTTCTCACGTGCCCAGGACCAAGATCTGGGCTCTGGGAGAGCACGCCTGCATGCAATGAAAGAGCACAGAGACCCTGAGGGCACAGGCATTGTATCCTCTGCAGCCCCGCTGGCTCCACACTTTGCCACATCCTAATCCTTCCCTTGCTGCTATAGGCAATGTACCTGCTGTAAAACCTATAAAGGTGCATTGGATGGACACCTTGAGATAAAAATAATGGAAAGTTCCAAGTCATTCTTCTTCCAGCAACTTCCCCTTGCACAGACGAAGGTAACACGGGCAAGAATCCACAGTCACAACTTGTAGTGAAAATAAACATAAGAAAAGCATGAAATCCTTGATTATGGGTAAGGAGACCAGGAAAACAGCCAAAAACTAAGATGGGAATCCATTAGTTCTTATGTCTAACAGTGCTTCTAAGTATGTATTGTGTCTGCTTCCTGGAAAGAACAGGAAGACTTGGCATAGACTTCTACAGGAGCAGGATATCATCTCTGAATATTTTCAGCCAGTCAGTGAAACCTATAAAAATTGAGATGCAGACCCTAAGAAAAATGGGAAGAGGGCTGGACAGACAGAATTTTGCTCTTCACAGACTTTTCCAGAGTTAACTGCATCTGGATGTGTACCATGATTTTTATCTGTAAAAAACCCCCCCAAACCTTAACTCAGATACACCATATATGGCAAGACTGTTCTTTGGGTTGTTAAAGACAACTTGAAAGACTGTTTATTACAACGAATAAAAGCCAACCTCAAAGTGCAAAGGATAATACCTTTTCCTACCTTTTCCTTGATTAATTTTCAACAATAATATGGATGTGGAGAATTTCAGACAAGTCTGCTTTCTTTGACACATGGTCAGGCACAGCTTCCCTACCCATTTTGCATGTGTATTTCTGGATGAATGGTCTGTATGCAAAATCCTTCTTTCTAAGAATTATCAAACAAACACAAACTAAGAGACTCAAAAGAAATAGTTACATTAGGCAAAGAGCTGGATGCGTCTGTGAGAGTTTCTTTGATAAACATTTAGCAGCTGTTCAAGAACATAAATACTCCAAACACTTTTATTATCCATTTCAAGATTGTGTCATTCCCATCTTTTTGCTAGTATGGCAAGAAATACATCATTTAATGACACAGGCACTGACTAGCAGCAGCCAGTGTGGTAACACCTGCATATCTACCATGCCTATGGTTCACATCCCACTTCCATGAAATCAAGTTTTGCCACTGACTTCTACTGAAGACTTCTACTTTCCTGTGATGTTTTAGTTTAGATAAATCACGGCTAGCATAGTTTTCAATGCATTCTTTGCTGGTGTGAATTCAGAACAAGTCATCAGTGCAACCAGAAGATGATTACTAAAGTTATTCACCAGCCTGGTTGAAAATTATCCCAAATCACACCAACTGTGGATTAGTCAGGTTGTAAACTTAAGCACAGTAGAGCAGTTACATTTAGCTTAAAGTTACTCCAGAACAGCTGCTTCTGAACACACTTGCTAGTACATTTTAACACTGCCAGAAGGGCATGGGAACTTGTGAGTTAGTTTTATAAGAACATAGCAAATTTAAAAAGGAAGTTTCAAACAGCGTTTAATCAGTGTGCTATCTACATGTTTAAATACAGGAGCTCATAAAATATGCTGCTGTTCTTGTCAGCCACTTATGGCAAAGGTCCCATGCACACTTCATGTATTAACGTCTCCCTGGATTACCTGAAACTCAGAGATCTCCCAACACAACGAAATATTTTCATTTGGGACTGCTGGATTCAACTGTTGGTTAAATCTCCTAGATTTTGTAGTTTTTTAGGGACCAGAGTCTAGGAAAAGACTGTGCTCTGGTCAAACTCTTGGCTTACAGATGGCGCTAGGCATGGGGTACAGCTGAGTTCTGCTTCCCTCCCTCTTCCAAGAAGGACAACAGTTGCCTGCAGGACACCCCTTATCAGTTCAGTCTTTGGGTATTTTGTTCTGCACAGCCCTCACTGATTTCTGCCAGCTTGGACAGAAAGACCAGACATCAAGGATCTGTGATCCCTTACAAATCCAGCCTCAGCTTCTGAAGGAACGTAAGGACATTCAAGCCCAAGTGAGTCCAAGTCACAAGTGAGCAGTTTGAGGCTACAGAGTAATAGAAAGCCAGTGTAAAAACCATAATGCACACAGTATCTCTAGCCAAAGTACAAGACAAATGATATCTCAGGCCCTAAAATTGTGTTTTTCAGCTTCAGCTGTGCTCAGACTGTGGAATACCTGAGCACTACTGCAATAGGAAAATATAAGCCACAGCTATTGTAATTGGCACAAGATACTGCACACAGCATGGCAGAAAACAAAACTGTATTCACTTGTCAACAAGTTTGGTTTGGTTCTATTTTTACTGCTAGAAAGCAGGAACAAGTTCTGCAGTAAATTAAATCCATCAAACCATGGGAGACCGGAGATTAGTCCAAAGTATGATGCAGGATGTCTTTGTTAATAATACACCAAAATTTGAAACCAAAATTTTGTGCTTGGACACCTCAAGTGAAAGTGTAATTAATCTTCATAACAACACTTCACATCCTGTTTTAAAATGAAAAATCTTGGAATACATTTGGTATTGTGGAGCAAACATATGACTAGATGCTGAGCAAAGCAGAAAATTAAAATGTTGAAATGCAAATTCTTATTACCTTTCAGGGCTAAGATTTCAGTAACATTAACTGGGTAGTCCATAGCTGTTTTCTGGTCACTGACACGACCTCTGCGCATTTGTGATGCCAACATTATATTATATGGGGTTTTATTGCTGTTTATATTGGGGTTTTTATTGTCATGCATGAAGTTCTTACGATTTAGGTGGGACTAATTACTACTGCAGGGCAAAAATCCACCTACCTAAATCTGTAGTGAGTAGTACTAATAGCAGACAACTGGACATAAGAATAAAATCTTGATTTCCAGAAACAGAACTCCCTTTGACATCAGGTAAGCCCAGCCTCTCCCCGCAGAGATCTCCATTCAACATGGCTACCCAGTCTCCACCCACTAAAGTTTCAGACCACCATGAAAACATTTATTTTCTGTCCAGAACTCAATGTCTTCCACATGACCTCAGCAGAAGAGAGGTTTTGGTTGCCTCACCTGCATCAGCAGCTGTGACCAGCAGCAGGTACTGCTCCTTGGCCTCCCGGTCCAGGCTCCGCACCAAGCGCAGCTCTCCGCTGCCCGAGAGAGTGAAGGCTCCCTCCTCATTGCCAGCCACCAGCACGTAGGTCAGCTTGCTGTTCAGCCCTTGGTCATCATCCCTTGCCACAACCTACACAAGCAATGCAAACAAAAGAGATATCAAGACCTGATGAGTCTGTAAAATTCTATTGGGATAGGGGAAACATTGTCAATGATAATAATCCAAATTAACGGATTGAATTAATCCAAATGCTACAAGAATAAATTAGCTGTAATTGTAAAATAATACTTAACACAGTGGTGGTGGACTTAAAAAGCATAGTTTGAAAATATTAAATAGTTGATTACCTATTTTTCTCAAGCATAAATACAGTAAAACTGTGTTGGGGCTCAGTGAAAACCACTAATTACCTGGTATAGGCTAAGCTCTGTATGTGAGCAAGCACTGCACGTCCTGCTGTCTGAATCCATTTAGTTCTCTCTCAATATTTGGCACACAGCCTCATCCCATGTAGGCAATGACCAGATTGAGAGATTTGTTACATGGAAGCTGAGAATGAGATGAGAGATAGTGCAGACTCTTAATGTCCCAATGGAGGTGTGAGGATAGGTAGGGAAAACACAAACAGAACTCCAAAGCGTAATATAAACTTTTGGTAAAAAAATCCCCCACCCATACAAACAGAAAGGAAAACAGGCAAACAATGACTGAGAGTTCAATTAAAGCCAAGAAGCAGCTTTTCCGTTGTTTCTCCCCTTTTTAATTTTGAAGGAAAGGCACTGAACATTAATACCACGTAGGCGTGCTAGTAATTGTCAGAGATACATATGTATTGCTGAATGTACCCACCTGAAGAATAACTTTTGGGAGAGTCTCCAAATTCTCAGGGACGTTCACAGAGTAGGGAGAAAGTTCAAATGTGGGAACGAAATCATTAACATCTTTCAGAACAATATTGACTTTCGTGGTATCGGTCCTGGGGCTGCTCCCACGGTCAGAGGACTGAACAGTCAATGTGTAGGAGGGCTTCTTCTCTCTATCCAAAGGCTTGGCCACCGTTATCACTCCCGTCACAGAGTCGATCCGAAACTCACTGTTGGCATCTCCGCTCACGATGGCATAGCGGACCTGCCCGTTTGTCCCTTCGTCTCCATCTGTAGCAAACACCTGGATTAAATCCGTCCCTGTCAGAGTATTTTCCGCCACCTCTACTTTGTAAAGCTTTTGGGCAAAGAGCGGGTTGTTGTCATTAATGTCCAGGACTATCACCACCACATCCATAGATGAAGAAAGGGACGGCTGGCCCTTGTCTGTGGCTACCACAGTCAAGGTGTAGTTGGCCACGGCTTCTCTGTCGAGCTCCCCAGTGAGCCTCACTTCCCCATCGATGGTTCCGATGCTGAACTTGTTTCCCGGAGGCCGGAGCAGGCTGTACTCGATGTAGCTGTTGGGGCCACTGTCGGGATCAGTTGCCTGTGCCTTGAATACAACCGTATCTATGGGCGTGTTCTCCGGGACGTAGGTCAGCTTAGGGGAGATAAAGCTTGGAGGGCTGTCGTTCACATCCAGCAGAATAATGGAAACTTGGGCTGTGCTG
The DNA here is from genome assembly GCA_013400915.1 of Pardalotus punctatus. Lineage (NCBI taxonomy): Eukaryota > Metazoa > Chordata > Aves > Passeriformes > Pardalotidae > Pardalotus > Pardalotus punctatus. The sequence goes on along the minus strand of VZTX01002853.1, from coordinate 667,949 downwards.
GTGTACCTGGAGGCTGGGAGGGGGGCCATGTCATGGACTTGCACGACGAGGCTGTAGAAAGATTGGCTTTCCCGATCCAGAGGCTGCCGGATGCTCAGCACCCCACTGTTGTCGATGCCGAACTGCCCCGCGCTGTCCCCAGATGCGATGCTGAAGGACAGCTGAGAGTTGGAGCCTGGTTGGGGAGGGAGAAGAAAGGTAGATAACATGACTTCATCCCATCGACCTAGGTATCAATATTTCCGGCCTCATTTCCATAGGAAATTTTCCTTCATTTTCCTACAGAAATGAGGACTGTACAACCATGTTGAGTTTTCATCCTCCTCATCACCCTTTTTGAATCCATCTGCTAATTTCAGCCAAGTCTCACAGTGGAGCAGAAGCCTTTGAAATGAATATTTTCTGACAAGAGTTGAAAAGAGAGAGAGGGAAGGATGTTAATTGGAGAGGCCACAGAGGGAATGGCTGGCAGGGTTCATCTCTGCATTTCATTCAGCAGGAGCTGCACAGTGGCACCACGAGTAATTTTTCCCCATCTACGATGGTTGGGGATAAAGGGTTTGAAGGGTTTCCCTTCAGAAACCAAGACTCAGTGGTTCTGCTGCTCACTGAACATCTGGTTTCCTCCTTTCTTCCCAGTTCAACTAAGCAATGCTATTATTAATGTACTTATTTCATGAATTCTTCCACTCAATTAAAAGAAGCCACAACCAGAAACTCCCAAGCCTAGCTGGAGCAAGCCAAGAGTGAATACTGGGGAAAGGTATGCTTCCCATATATGGCATGGTATTCCAAAATATCAGATGAACAGCCCTCATCTCATGATCAAAACATAACTAGCAATTATGGTCAGGGGAGAGATTTATCATTCTGGTAAGGGAAATGCATCCTGAACTTTGACAGGACTGTGAAATATCCTTAAATATTCCATGCAGGAAACAAAGTGCATTGATGCTTTGATTCCACACTTCACTCTAAACAACTAATCATTGGGAATATCTATTTGCAAAATGAGTTTTCCCTCTATCATACTCCTATTTTAATTAATTTAATCTTTTTTCTTATTTTGTGTATTGAAGACTGTGAATTAGGATTAGTAAATTAACCAACCATTAGCTGCTAATTTACCCCTCAAACTAGCTTGTTCATGTAAAGACACCAAACTGCCCACTTCACTGGTAGCTCTGCATTTTGCCATTTTTACTCAGAAGCTCTTTTCTCTCTAAGTTAATTGCTTAGATAGTAAAATTATTTCTGCATTACATTTACTAATCTCTGCTGTTCATTCTGCTCAGACTTGAGAAACATACTCTTACTTGTCTTTCCCCCAGTGGCTACTCTAATTGGCATTTTTCCCTCTCTCTTTTTCATCTTGTTGGAGTTAAATTATAAAATTAATAGAACCAAATATGAAAACCAAAATATTTGAACGCAATTAAAGAAATTAATACATTTAGCTGCCAGAAAGTAGTGTTTCCCCATTACTTTGATCAAGTAAAGGACAGTGAAAGTTTAATACTAGTCTGCTTTTTGTTCAGTTCTATTTTTCAGATGACTAATTATATGGATCAAAGTCTTGATTTCAGTAAAGTACTTTCTGGAAATTCAAGATTCTTGTCAATTTTTGGACATGGGTAGGATTTGGGTCCTGCAAAAGAAAATAACTTTAAAAAATACTCTATGTTTTCCCCCAGTGTTTTCTATGGTGTTTATTCCTTAAAAAAATTACTATTTGCTCTTCTTTATTTCACCTCCATGAACCTTTCCATTCTTTGTCCTGTATTCTTATGGGTTTCCATGCTGGTAATGCTTATATAAATTAAACTATGAAACAGAAGAGTTGCCAAAATACCAGTGGAGCCAGGAAGGCCACTTGATGAACTATTCTCTTTTTAAACACAGCATGCCAAGCTGGCATTGTGCACTTCATCCATCCCCCCCTTCCAAGGTTTGAAGCTGGTTTTTTCTTAGGGACAATGTAGGAACATCCTCTTTTCTGAACATTAGGTTTATTTAATCTGAGGGTTAATCTGATAAAACTGTGAAAGGACAGACATGGAGTCACCAATTTAATGATAAGGCTCTTTTAAAGAGTTTTGTTTCTATTTTTATTTATTTACTAATGAGACTAAAACAAAAACACCACAAAAACAATTCCCCCTGCCATTCTATAAATACTTGTAGAGTTTAGCTAGGAAATTACATCAGCTTTGCCTGGAGGAATACCTTACCATACCTTTTAACAAACTGACAACAGATTGTGTGTGCTTTTCTCTGAGATTCATCCTGTAAATTCTTCATTGAAAAAAAAATAAAATCTGCATCTCAAAATTAATGTGTTTAAGGCAACTGAGTTCTCTAGTATATATTATTTTATTACTATATATATATATTTAAATCTCCAAGAGCTGTAGCTGATATATGCTATGGATCTGTATATGGAACAGCCCAAGCTGAGATAAACAGATGCCGTTTCCCAAGGGGTGCACTGAACAAGAAAATGAAAATTGGAGCAGTTTCACTATCACCATGTTTCTGTCTTTTATCAGTGTTTATCCTAAAACAACAGCCATACCTCATTATAAAACAATGTCTTTTCAGAGCTCCTTCAAACTTGGGGTCATGTAACATAAATAATCAACGAAATTATATTTGAATTGAGTGCATTATCTTGTGAGCACATGGAGAAGAGTATAATACCAGCACCAGCTATTTCTGTGCTCTAGATAAATATAAGACAACACAAGATAAGTTTGAGCTTGAAACAGAAACAACAATAGATCATAACATTTGCTTAAGTTACAGTCCTATGAGAGAACTCAACCTGGCACGCTCTTGGAATTATATTTCTGGCCTATTAATTTTAAATCCAGCCTGCTAGAAAAGCAAGTGTGCCAGAAAATATAAAAGGCAAGATATCTGACTTCTCATTGCATTGCTCCTCAAATACTCCTTTGCCTCCTTGATAACTGAGTGTGTGATGAATGCGAATTGATATGTCAGTGCTATGATATAGTTCCCATCCACTGCGCACAGACGGAAATTAATGTATGAGGCGCAAGAGAAAAGGAAAACAGACTCATGATGGTGAAGTGAAATTAACTCCCAAAAATATTTGAAACCAAGTTTTATAGCCCTAACAGGAAAATAAGAAAAAAAGGGGGAGATAGACACAAATTCATTTATCTACAAGTCTGAAGGAACAATTCTGGGTATGCATGATACAAGCTCAAGTGCCTCCTCCAACTTATGTTTAGTTTACATGAAATAAAAGCCGTAACAAGTGTGGTGAAAGAGAGATTCATGCAAGAACAGCCAGCATCACAAAGTTATAATGTCTGATTTGTTGGCTTATCTTATGGAATCTCTTCTCAGTTTGATCTCAAAACCAGTTACACAATTTTTACCATGGAAAGTTCCAACCATCAGCACAAAATTTATCTCTCCACAAAAATGCTGGAGTTCAACAACTCAGCATTTCCTTAAGAAAAACTGCTTTACTGAGTAATTTTGATGGGTCCAGTCATTTTAGGTGCACAAACTGGGATTCCTCGAAGCATGTAGGTGCTCTGTCCTTGAGAGACATTTCAGTGTGAGACACTTCCATGGGCTCTGCTGAGCCCCTGTCAAGTTGAGAGGAGACAAGGTTGCTCAACATGTCACAAAAATAACCTTCACCTGTAAAGCCACTATGAGTGCTACAAAGCGTTTTGCTTTAAATCACAGTGGGTAATGTCTGTGGACACTTCTAAAAATGTGGTACATGATGGAATTATGTTTATGCATTTTATGGTCATATTCTATAATTATTCTTGCTTGGGCACAAACTGCATGGCAAAATGGTTAAGCAAGCTATAAAAATTGTACCTTTTACACTCAGACACATTAACACCTTCTAGATGCCACAAATAATCCCACGTTTAAATCTTATTTCAATGGGAAATTTTCCCAATATCTCTTTCAATAAGTTTTTAACAATTCTCTTCGTGATACACTTAAAAGTTACAGCACATTTAGGATCACTGCAGATAACACCTGATATTACCACAACCCTCTAGAATATTCTACAAACTTTCAGGAAAAAAGACTGCAGGAACACTTAGGTCTAATTTAAATGTGAATTTAAGCATATGAGAGCAACTACTTAAGTGTAGCCCTAATTTTTTTTAGTAAGTCTAATACATTGCTAAGGTGAAACACAGATTTACAATCGCAGAGAGAGAATGTGAGGGAGCTCCTACCATCATCGGCATCGGTGACGCTGAAGTTGAGGATGGCGGATCCCGGGGGCAGGTTCTCCATCAGGGAAGTGCTGTAGGAGGCCATGCCGAACACGGGCGGGTTGTCATTGATGTCCAGGATGTTGAAGTACACCCTGATGGCTGTGGACTGGCCTCCCCCATCCTCAGCACGGACGGTGAGGATGTAATATTGCTGTGCTTCGTAGTCCAGGGCCCGGGTCAGGTTGAAGACCCCAGTGACAGGATTCAGGAAGAAGATTCCCTCTTCATCATCCTCACTTACGGTGTACGTGATCTCCCCATTGATGCCCGAGTCGTCGTCGGTGGCAAGAATGGCTGCCACCAAGGAACCTGCACACACCACAGCAGAGCACCATCAGGCATTGCAACAGGCAGCTGGGCTGAGCCAGCTCAGCATCAAGCAGATCCACAGATGAGAGATGTCCTCCAAGAGATATTCAAGCCCCAATACTGTCTGAATAACTATTGCAAAAGTTTTTTCAAAGGTGAAAGGGACATCATATTCTTGCTTTAGGGGGGCTACTCAAACACCCCAAGAAATGGCCAGGAATGTTTTTTATCTTTATCAAGATTAGATATCAACAGGGGCAAAAACACCTTTTCTCCTGCTAGGTATTGTCTTCCTACGACTCGAAGGACCCTCCCTTTGCCGCAGACAATCACGAGTTCTGAAACCTTCTAGATATTTCTTTCCAAATGTAGAAACCAAAATGGGAGTACATACCACATATCCCAGCTCTGCTTTTTGAAACAGTGCCGTTGCAGGGTAACTGTGGTTAGAAAACTAGAAACCTTATAGGGGTCCGTTCTCCGCTGTTTTCTGAAATTCAATGCCCTGTGAATTTGTGCCAGTGTTTTCATTTCTGCATAGCTGCCCTCGCATGACTGACCTATCTGACTGAAGTTTGGAAATCGAGTGTCACTTTTTAGTACTTCGAACACTAATTATAATTAAGATCAGCTCATTTCCAAGAAAATAAATCATTAAATTTCCTTTCCATGGAACCAGATGAACTACGGGCAGCACAGCTAACTATTTTCAAGCAATGTGATAACGAAAACTGCTTATATCATCAGAATGAAGAATAGTGCTGCAACCCCCTTTAATCCAGCTGGATATGCCGCTATCTTTCACGCCCATTTGATTACCTCGTGCTTTAACATTTCTTTAACTGCAAGGGAAACAGGGATTACTCTCTGGGATAGAAAATGGAACCTCAAAGGGGAAATCTCACAGCCCTTCCCCTCTGGGTGAGCCTGCCAGCTGCTCCAGGACTGCTGGAGAGAAGAACAGGAGAAGATGCAGTACTTTAACACAAAATCAGCCTATCTCTTCCTTCAGCATCCATTACTGCTAAGCTAGGTATAAGGCACTCATCTACACCCCACAAATGATTAACAACAAAAGTCTCATTTTAATGTGGAGGGAATTAGGCTTGCCTTTTCCAGGGTTATTCCTGCTAAAAGAGACACAGACTCAAGGCTCTGAGAGGAAAGAACATGGCTGGGGATCAGCAACCAAAGCATTCTGTGCTATACAGACATCTCAATTATTTCCAGATCAGATTCCTGAGGCACAGCTGATTGCGCTGTAATCCTTTAACACAAAACACCACCAAATTTTGGGACAGGGACTGTGGGGAAAACTGCAAAAGTTGGAGGCATGGGGGTAATCCTAGTTATCCCCAACTGAGACTCCCATGCTTATGAAAGCCCTAATAAAAGCTTAAAAGCTGTCACCATGTCATTTGCATCTCCTTGGTTTATTCATGTTTTAGAATAAGCTTCTAAGATGCTGCTGGCAGATGCTGCTTTTGTACTAGTAATCTATAAAATATAAATAAAATAGTTTTATTGCAAGTAATAATAATTTCTCATCTGGAGATATGTAATAGAGCACAGCTTTTGAAAACTAAATCTAAGTATCTTCAGTGTTTACAACTCACCTTTTAAGTATCAAAACACTCTTGTATATGAAACAAGCTTAAAAAGAAGAAGACAACCACTTGAGAGGTCAGTGATCACATTTCCATTTCCTATTTACCTGGAGTGGCATCTTCTGGGATGTCAAAGGAGTATACTGGCTTGGAGAATTTGGGGATGTGGTCATTCACGTCGCTGACAGTGATGTTTATTCTCATGTCCGAGGACTGCAGGCCGTCGTCGGCACGGACCAGCAGGGAGTACTTGGAGCGGCGCTCGCGGTCCAGGCGCTTGGTGGCTATCAGCTCTCCTGACTCGGGGTCAATGTGGAAGCTATCATCTGCACCACTGATAATGGTGTATGTGACCAGGGCATTGGCTCCCTAAGTCAAAACAGAAGTGGTCAAATCACATTATTTGCCAGGAAAACCACATCATAACTTGCAGTAAGACAACGATCGTTCCAGTAACTGCACTTGGAGATTATTTTTCAGAATCGTTTCCTTTAATAAACAACCTTCCTGCCCAGTCCCTGCTTCAGTCCCACAGTAAAGACACACATGCACATGGCTTTTATTTACGAGATGTGAACTGATGAGATTACCCAGATACTTTGTGCTCTCACTGTTCACAAAAGGATTTCATCCAATCAATACCGAAAAGCTCTGTTACCTGTTTCAGTTTCAAGCCAGTATCACCGAGCAGTGTGACATCTTAATAAGGATCAATGTTTATTCTTGTTTAATGTTTGAAGTTAAATTAAATTCCTGCCAGTGGGATCAGCTCTGCCTATCTTGCTCTTTGGAGAGGAGATGGAGTGAGCAGGAGAGGGAAAGAGGGATGGAAGGAGAGAGGACCTGAGGGAGCCATGCAGCAGCTTTTCCAGCCACCACACATGGCAAGGGCCACAGCTCCTGGTCAGCAGAAACTCATGGAGGCCGTGCTTACAGCAGCCCTCAAAGGTCAGTTTTCTGCATGGAAATATATTTACCCCTGTAAATAAAAAGCCCCTAAGTAACAAATCACACATCATTAAAATCACAGTTCTGATCTCTTGGGTTGTGCTGCAAGTCAAAAGCATTTGCTTTTGGGTCAGAAAGTTTCATTTGTTCTTGGGGGGAAAAGAAAAGCATTCATGTGGACTTTGAGGATTTTGGCTAAAAGGAAAATTAAGGAAAAGTTATGCTGTGTAGAAAAATGTCATGTCCTCCTTTTTCCAAGCAAGGCTTAAGGATACTGAAGGTTTGGTAGCCTCTAATATCAGATACCTATACCCTGCGTGCTGATGGTTCCTGGCAATGTGTTTTGGTGGGCAAGCAGGTATTTACTGTGCTCTGCTCTGGTGCCAGGCCAGAGCTCAGGTTTCACAGCTGAAATCTGCTGCTGACATGCCAGTGGCACTTCTGCAACGAACAACAGATCAAAGAGATCAGGCAGAAAGAAATTCCGTGGCTGTTTCAAATATTCTTGCCTAAAAAAGCAAATGAACAGAGATAAACACCTGCTCATATTTGTGAGAGGAAAGACAAGCATTAGTTACCTGACCTTACCAGAGTGCCCCATGCCAAACTTTCTCTCTGGGGTGCTGTTTCAAAGAGTCAGACTGAGATAACAGATAAAAGAAAATTTAGAGAATAAACAGGCTCCTGCAGGTGCCCAGCCCTGAAGAGCTGCATGCAGTGCTTCAGCTGTGTGCTCAGGTGTGCCTAGGGGGATGTCACCCCCTTTCCTTCAATTGTGTGGCTTAGCCATCACATCTCATGAGAGTTTCAGAGGGGACCACGTTCTTCACCTTGTGTTTGATCAGACAGAATCCTTCTAACAGAGTGCAGCTAAAACCACAGCCATGTGTGATACTGGTTTATACTGTGCTGTCAACTTCAAAAAAGTGGAGGGAATAAAAAGATATCTCAACCCTAAACTGCATATTGCTAAGAAAACTTGGGCTCTTTGTAAAGAGTTTGAGTTACAAATGTTCTGGTAGGGAAACTGAAATAATTCCTCTTGATAAAAAGACTGACTGATTTCTCTCTGAGGTAACAAATCACTTCCCACTGGATGGAGTGCTTCAGAATGGGTAACAGATTAGGTGCAATTCAGGAATGGTTAAAAAGAGGCTGGAGCATAAGATATTGCTATAATATTAGATACATTTTCCATACCACACCAGAGAGTGGTAGTTCAATATTTACTTCTTCCTAAAATAAAGACAAACAGCTAGATTTTTTGTTACAGAAGTGCACCTTTCCAAAACGCTGGGTTTTGTCTTTATGTCAGGCTACTACCAGAAAATAAAGGCAAGAACAAAATATTTACAGTCACATTCGTACCATTCCCGGGGGTGTTCCCGTGGTTCCCTCTGTAGTGGTAAGATTAAGTACACCAATTAACAATCACAGGAAGACTAACCAAGCTAACACAAAAAAGGCCAGGAATAAAATTCTCTTGAGGAGGCTGAATTGCTCTATTATTTGAAAGTAAGAACTGCTTGTTGTTGTCAAATGTAACTCTATATTTTAATGATAACACAAACTTCTTTGCATGTTTATATTGACCTTTTAGGTCTTTCCCTCGTGGAAAGAATCAGTTCAAGTGAACAAAAGTAATACAATTAACATTTTAATAACTTTAGTTTCTAAAAGAAGTGAATGCATCAATAGCATTTTAGTTTCTTTATAGCACCTTAGTTGCAGCATCCTCAAAGTAATGAATCTAAGAGGGCAAAACTATTTTGCAAACAGACACAGAACACATAATTTAGCATTATTTCTTTTCCCCTCATTTTTGGTAAAATAAAACCTTCTTTTGGAAGGGCTAATATTGATCTTTGTTAGGCCCAGTCAAAGGGAGAGCAGACATTACCATTAGTTTTCTTGTTCTCCAAGGCTTCTCTCAGAATTATTTTATTGCATACCTTGGAACTGGGTTCAGCTACAACATCTTGGTTTCAAAGTTAGTTTAGACCTCTATGATAGTGGACACAAATTTGTGAATGACTGCAATGATTCTTAAGGCCAAGCTCATACAAAGGGATGAAGGAAATAGGTAAAATCATATTTCCAGAACAGCACTTTTAGTACCAACATTCAAATATGAAACCACGCTCCTACCTCATCAGCATCCATGGCTGTCAGCTGCAGTATTTTAGATCCATCTCCTATATTCTCCTCTACAGTCAGATCAAGCATGTCTGTGGGGAAAACTGGTGGGTTGTCATTGATATCCTGAAGTGTTATTTCTACCTGTAAAAAGCAGGAATAGGAAAAAAGTTGTGTGAGCACTGGACACTGATTGGTCCTGAACATTACAAATCGCATAATTCCGAAAGAAATCAGATAAATTGCTCTTAATCACATGAATTAGCACATTCCCAAATCACACCAACAATAGGAAAAGCCCGTCCGGATATTAAAATTCCACGTTGTTATAAAATACTCCTAGGAAAACCTCTAACACAAATAAAGTTAATTTGACTTGTTGATAGCAACTGATTTTAAATGGTCCTAGTCTAGTTTATATTGGAAAAGATCCACTGATAGACTGTCATTGTAATCCTCAAAGTCAGCCCCTGGAGAATAACTGCCAAGTGCTGGGGCAGGAGATTGTTCAACCATTAAATGCTGCCTGACATAAAGATGAGGTGGTGTAAAATTCTCCCTGATATGTTTACATATTGGCAACTCTCCGTTCCGAGAGGGGAAAAAACACCCTTGCACTTAATATATTTTATAAGAAATAATCTGTTTTTCTCCCTCTCTCAAAGCTCTCCTCTAATTGCAAACATAAACGTTACTTTAGGAGTGCCCACTAGCATCTACTCTCCCTGCCTATCCAGAACTCAACAAATGCTCTTTTCACATGCCATATTTGTATGCTCTTCCAAGTAAGAATGATAGTTCCTGAAAGGTTGTTTTGTGATCTTTATCCCTAATTTTTCATAAGCAAGATTGCTGCCCTGCTGATGCTAATTCAAAAAGATACAGAGCTACATTTTCTCTTGTTGCTGGGTCTGGAACGTTATATTCCAAAACGGAAAAAGAGGACACAGCTGGTTTACATTTATTATGGAAAAAAAGGTAGGTTTTGGACCCAAGATATTGAAGAGTCACCAGACTCTGAAGACTCGCTAAGGAGAAAATGAGTAGCTGAAAGAAGTCTTACCAAGGAACAGAGAAAGGCAAAAGGCAAAGGTATGGATGACTTAAAGAAGGGTAACTGGATTGACAGATAAAATATTATTTACACTACAGTATCTGCTATGCCATTATCCACAAGTATTCTCCCTGCACTTCGCTGAAAAAATATGAGTTGGGCTGATCTGGATATAGCCAACGCAGACATTTCTGCTGATCCACAGTCTATGATTTCTACTGTTTCTAGTTCCCTGTTGTAACATTTTCTTCTTTGTTCTGTTCTGTTTTCATAGGGACCACCAATTGCCAAGCTGTTCTGACTTGATCACCAGGATGATCCCAAACACGGTGGAAATACTATATTAATATTAGTGTAATATTAATATAATAGCTATGTGTGCTGGAAGTGGAGACAAAACCAGTGGTCTTTTATAGAAGACCACTGTTTATTTATCCCACATTTAATCCTTTTGACCATTCACAAATGGTACACAAAACAATTCACAGCCTGAGACAGATTAACCCAGAAAGTTTTATCATTAAATTTATATCCCTGACAACAGAAGCACAAGGAGCGCTGAGCGGTGATTGACAATCACCTCATGAGACACAAACTTTCAGAGAATAAACCAGCCTAGTTTGGTTTTCAAGGAGACTGCTGCTGCATCTGGGTGACAATTAATCATAGAAATGGAAGAGATAGGGTAGAAATGACAGACGAAAGATTTTGCCAGCCCTCCTTGCCAAGCTGGTCCTGCCCCGTGAACTAGCACAGCACACTCTTTCTGCTTTCCTCCCCAAAGTGCAGCATTTCCCCAGACAGGGTTTCAAGGTAAAGCAGCTGCACGGCTCTGCAATTCATTTATTCCTACCATACATGTCATTCACAGCTAATGTTTCAGCTGCGGGTGACATTTCACCACCAGAACCCATTTTCATGATGAGAGATTGCCCTTTGTACAAATCGTATGAAAAATATGTGACAACTTCTGGGGGGTTTGGGATAGGAGCCGTGCATCGCCTACAGCTTGAATAATGTAAAATTGTGAGCATCCAGGAATACAGATGGCTAAAGGTTGTGGGACAAATAAATTAATTATAAAGTCAGATTCTGGAGAACTGAAAAAAGGAGAAGAATAAAAGAGGTAATTTTATTCTGAAAAATCAGTACACAAGTAAACAAAGAAACTGTATTTTATACCAAAGACGTGCTTTAGATGGTGGAAAAATTAAAAATTCTCAAATAAGAATGAGAATTTTTTAGAAAAGAACACAACTTTTTTTAAGAGCACTTACACCATGATTTATTACTTATCCACAGGGCTTAGATAATGTGGATTGCTTCACAATTCACCATTGGCTAAGTCTAATTAGCATCTGTGTTCAAAGCTATCTTTTTATTTCTGCTAGAATTTACTACTTCAGCTTACACACAGAACTGCAAACTTAGGGAAAAACATCCTTGGATGGACCTGTTTGCAGAAATTTCACTGAAGTACTCATAGAATCACAGAGTGGTGTGGGCTGGAAGTGACCTAAAACATGATGTTGTTCCAACTCTCCCACTCTGGGCAGTGATGACACTCACTAGACCAGGTTGCTCAGGACCCGTTCAGCCTGGTCTAACACATCTGTGAGAAAGATTTGAGAAAAAAACCTTCACTTTTTCCCCAAAACAAGAGTCTGTTACATTTCATTTAAGAGAGTATAAATCCTGAATGAGATCGGATGGAAACTGAATGTCCAGGAGCTCAGAAATTAATTTCACTTTGAAATTATTCCTTAAATTCTGACACAAAGCAGAAGCCCACAGCAGAACCACAACCACAAAGCCTTCCATTGCCACAGGGCACTGGAAGATTGCAGCATATCTTATCACATCTTTACTGGAGAAGAAAAAGGAAAAAAAAAATTCCACAAAGCTTTAATCAAAGATCTAAACTAAATCTTTTCCCAACCAACTGCTTCTATCTCTCTAATCTCACTTCACATCTGCATAAAGATATCAATGTGTGCCACTCTATAAAATACATGGTTTGATTAATATCGTATGCTACCAATTAAAAATTATGTGTAATTCTGCCTCAGACTTGATGAAGGCAAGACAAGGTGGCCATGGTGGTATCACCAGCTGTTTGCACCACAGGAGTCATGTTCAAAAGGGTCTACAGATCATGTGCTGTGCTCTCAGCTCACACTGATGGCAAAGCACCCACCAGCGACAACAGCAAGTACAAGAATAAATATCAAGGAACCAAAGGCCTCAAAACCTCAAATATACCACAGGAAGAAAGGAAAAAAAGAGAGCTGAAGGGATTTATCCAAACCTTGGAAGCAAGAAACCATTACATGCCAATGCCTGCAGAACTGCAGGAAGCAACATGCCCAGGCTACATGGAAAGTGATAACCACCACCCCCTTCTCCAAATTGATCCAAAATGGGGAATATTCATCCCTGACCTCAAACTCGTCATTCAGTGCAACTCTAGGATGCAAGACAAACTAACCATCTGAGAGCACTCCCTGGACCACCCAAAATACTGCACTAAGCAACAAAAACTACTGCAGCTTTCCATCTGACAAATCCTTGCTTCCTGTTTCTATCAACATCACGTTTAATATAGGAACCAAAAGCTCTGGCTACACTCAGAGGACTCAAATATAACAAAATGCAGAAGCAGCAAACATAGTGAAGCGTCTTTGCATCTTTTTAATTCTCTGACTTGCTCTCTCCAGTGGTCCAGGCACTGATGGGGGCTTTGCTTCTCTGAACAGTCTTGAATGTCTGCAGAAGCCATGGGAACACAAATAATCACAGAGCCTTCTAAATCTGTTAACACTGTGATGGAAAACTGATTCGTAGATTCAAAATATTGTCTTTTGTCATTCAAGGGAAAACAAAAAAATCAGAAAGCTCTGTTCAATCCATGTGCATGTAAATCTCAAAAAATTTACTTTCGTACAAATTCTAGTATAGTGCTTCTCTTTCACATATTTAATACATCTAGAAAAACTGACTGAAAATCGAAGCTTTCCCTCAGACCTTATTCTTCAAATACATGTTGTTTATTTACTAACCCTTGTAAAATAAACACAGTAATTTTCCATATCAATTTCTATGCAAACTATCTTTGGGTGGTTTTTTTTTATTAGTTTTGTTTGTGTGCTTGTTTTATGTTTGGCTCAAGCTAAGATGCAAAATCACAGGCAACACAACAAAATCACAGGCAACACAACAAACCACAGAGACTGGCAATATAGAAAACCAAACAATACCACAAATTTCCCTGTGCATGAATCAAATTTCTCCTTCACAGGCCTAATAACATTCTTGCAATAATGCCCAGCCCCTGCCACAGTTACAGATGGCCAGCCTATCCTCATCTGTGACAATTCGATTGCTGCAGCCTGTTGTCACAGACATTTTCAAAGCAGAGGAAGTATTAATTGCCTTGATCTTGTTAGGATTCTTATTTGCTGCTCAAATTAGCCTCTTGTGGGTTTTTTTTCTCCCTAAACAAATTCAGAACAGATTGAGTGCTGCCCTGCGCAGCACTCACCTCAAACAGTTCTGCCTCAATTTACTTTAAATGTAGATGTTAAAAAAAATAACTCTTTCTCCATTGAGAAAACCCCAGCTCTTAACAGATATAAGGAATCATGTCAAGATCTCAAGTTTTCAGGCACACAGATCTATTTAAGCATTTAGGACATAAACTACTCTTAAGCTTATTCAAAGTAATTTGTTGAATTAAGAAATAGTTGCTCTAAGTTGGAGTTTTATTTCTTAGAGCAAAAACACCAATCCACTTCAAAAATACTAATGCCCCTGATAACTATTACTGAACAGGCTAGACAAGTTCTATGCTTAACATAAAATGCTAAAAATGAGAGTTTTATTCTGGAAAAAGAAATTATTTTAGTGACTGGGTTTATGAGCTACAAAGGTATGTAAAATAAAACACCGCCCTGGAAGGCAACGTGCCAAATTCTAACCAATCATAACACCTTCCATAAACCAATGGACTCACTTGGCCAGATCCTATCCTTCTGTTTTATTACAGTTATTAACATTTAGGTTACTTTCATTCCAAAGCCAGGAGGGTTTACAGACAGAACAGTTTCCTGAAGTTCTTCCACCTATCAAATGACAATGAGAGGAGGAAAAAAGATGACACAGGAAACATGAATGAGCTCATGTGGCAGCAGCAAGTTTCCCTGGAGTCCCAAAAGAGTAATTCTTGCTTGGAGCCACGCCATCCACGGCACACACTCAATCGGAGATCTATAGATAGAACACGATCTGAGAAGAGGGGAACTCCCAGGCGCCTCACGCGTTCGATACCTCTTCAAACACTACAAATATTTGATTAAAGATCAAACAGAGTGGAAAGGCAACAGCTTTTCTTTCAATTTATATGGTGTTGAGTCATTCTTCTTCCCTTTGCTTGCTGCCGTGATGCTCAATGCCTCTCTCAGGGGATATTATCTAATAATCTACGGGCAGCGTGGGCACAAATCACCCTCAAGACTTTCGTTTATGCTTGTCATTAGATGGTTCTTCATCTTAAAAAGAAATTAAGGAGCTTTTTCTTCTTTGCTGGAGACCATGGCAACACGTTATCAATTTGAACTGAATAAAAGTGAAAGGATTTTATTTATTTATTACCCCTTCCTTGGTAAATACTCTAAATAAATCACTCATGATGATAAAAGGGAAGAATACAACTATTAATTCACCCCATCCATGTAAATCACTAGAGAACCTGGCCAACACTAGTCATTTTTTTTCCTGCCTCCATCACTTCAGCCTTTTTCTTCATCCAGCAAACAACATTTCACTAATCCTGAAAACACACATGGAGGTGTAGATTCCATATTTTATTGGTGTGAAGTGATCACATTGACCAGTCACATCTGTGAAGTTGTGGTTATACTGAGTGCTTCAGGAGCAGTGAATGTGTTCTTCCTCCAAACTGGAGAGGCAAGGGAATGGGGAGATAAAGTATCAGAGTACAATGCATTTCTGGAAATGCATTGTCAGAAAAAAAGGAAAAAAAAGAAGAAAAATCCTCTTTAAAAGAAATAAAATTATATATATATATATATACACATGCATATATATATATACACACACACACACATATACACATATATATATATATACACCTAGAAAATACCTACAGTAAAATTTCTAATAATGATAAAACCCCCTTGGCTGTCTTGAACCAGCTTCCCACTTTGTTCTAAATCACTGGGAAACAGTAAATTTGAGGTAAAAAATAAACACTTATGTTTAAAAATTACTTGAATACTCAATAATAGCAGAGTTCAAGAAGGTGAAAAACCTGAACTACAGATCATGCACATTTACAATTTTCACAACAAGATGGAAAGCCCATTTATAAAGAAAATGCCTTGGGACAAGGTAATAGCTGAGGCTGAATGAGGCATCTGAATATCCCATTTTCCAGGAGGCAAACAATCCCAGCACACGCTAGCACAATAAAAATCACATTAGTCTATTGTGCTGCAGGCCAGCAGACCTGTTGAATAGAAATACAATGTTGTTAAGAATCCCACTATTAACAGGGGGAAGATTGCACCTGGGGAGAAAATTTGGTGGGAAATGCTAAAAAGGCACTGTTGGGGGGAAGAAAAAGAAAAGGCAAGCTTGAAAGTCCAGGGGCAGCAGCAGCAATCACTTGAACTTTAAATTCCGGGGTAACAATTTTGGAAAAAAATCAGTGTAGTGAACACTATCCAAACTCCTTCTAGTACACTGCCCACTCCAGTCACCCCAAAGCAAATAAAACATCAACTCAATACGAGACAACAGTTATTTAGAATAGGGATTATAGAAATATTTCCTTTTTCCTCACAGAATGAGGAATTACTATTGATTACCTGCCTTGAAATTGTTTGGAAACTTAGGGCTCAGTGCATTTTGGAAATGTGTTTTCCTCTGCCTATTAAACAAACATGCATGGAGCCTTATGCATCTTATTATGATTAATAAGTAGTGATGGAATTTCCCAGGTAATCTTAATCTGTGGGCTCCAACCCCAGTATTTTAACATTGTGTAACTTTCCTCGAGTTAATATCATACTGTAAAGCTTAGTAAAGTGATTTGATGTTTTCCAACCAAGACCCTTTTATAAAGCATCGCTAGAAAATGCTGGGAGATCAGAGTGATCAAAACCACAGTGATTTAACTGACATTATCAGAAAAACCATGGAATAATAGCACAGTTTGGGTTAGAAAGGACCTTTAAAGACCATCCAGTCCAGCCTCTCTGCAATGAGCAGGGACATTTTCACCTAGATGAGGTTGCTCAGAGCCCCATCCAACCTGGCACTGACTGTTCCAGGGGTGGGACATCCACCACCTGTCTGGGCAACCTGTGCCAGAGTTTCACCACCCTCATCGTGGAAAATTTCTTCCTTACACCTAGTCTGAAACAGGTGTAAATCTGCTTTCACCATCATTTAAAATTAAAAATTAAAAAGAAGCTACTTCCTCTGTAGTCTCTAACAAATACTGCTCCTAGTGCTCCAAAGAAAAGGTGCCATAATTTGTTTCGTTTTCTCTCCTTTTTTCCCTATCTGTTAAGGTGACCATTGGGAGTTGCACTGCCCGGAGCCTTGATTAAATGTTTCACTGCATCCAGAACACTTCATCATGCAGCATAGCCAAAATCTATCATGGCTTGCAAGTGATTCATGCTTTAGCTATGAGAAAACCATAATAAAGAGCATTTTACATAAAAATGCCCAAAAGGTTGGTAATTTAATCTTGATTCTAAGTAGTATGCAAGGTCTCTGTGTCCAGCCTGTGCAGACAATAAGGCATTGTCTGGAAATGCATTACCTACTGTGGTTACATCTAACTTTTTTTGCCAAAGTCCAGATGAAAGACACTGAAAAGAAACAATCTTGTCCCACAGAAGGCCACCAGCCAGGACAGGACACTGACACTTCCAAGACAGAAGATTAGAAACAGAAGTTTTCCTAAAGGCAAAGCAATCAATGCTAAAATTCTCATTCTTTCTGAAATCGGTATTTTAAGGTAATTCAAGCACATCATTTTCTGCTCCCTCAAAAGAGACATGGTCTCACATGCAACAGAGGGAATTAAAACTGGCTTAGGCAAAGCACTACTCAAACCTTGGCTAATTTAGCTAAGTAACAGCACGCTGTCTTTAACATACACATCAAAACACACAGAATCATAAACATGGAAACCCAATATGATCAAACTTCACAGTAAATGAGAGAAAAACACCAAATTGCTACAATGTCTTCTCATAAAGACAATACTACTTCTGCATCTAGTAGTACCTCTGGTTACCAGCTAAATTCCAAATACTGCCAAACCAACACAAACACTTGGCAAACACTTGCTAGTGAGGTTTTTCTTTTTGGATTTTTTTTTTTTCTTAAATACTCAAAGCAGTATACATTTGGGAACCATTTGGTTTACAACTTTGCATTTAATTAAATGAGGTCTACTGCCATGTAATAAGAAATGGATTGAATTGGTAAGAACATTGCAGTCCATGCCAGAAAAAAAAAAAGAAAGGATAAAGTCAGAAAACTCAAGTATTAGAAGTTAAAGAATGGGAATGTCACACCTCCAAATTAAATAAATCACCTAATTAAACTTACAGGTGTGACATTTAAGACACATACAGTCATGAGAACAATATGGTGAATCCATCCCATCACTGAAGGCTGCCCAAAGACCACAAAAAAAGCTTTTTACCCAGAGCCATGGTAGAAAAAGCATCGCTATAGACACTAAAGAAAGCACAGATTTTTTCTGTGAGTGGAAGGGAATGAAAGATACAGGACTGAATGCTGACTGACGGTTTGTAGTTACAAGAGTTTTATATGTGGCACCTTTCTGAGAAGAATCCCTACATGAATCTAAATAGACTTTAGCCAATAAAACACACAAGGCCAACATGTTACTTTCCACTTTCGGGTTTAGAAGTACAAGGCCATTTTATAGAAATGCCTAAAGGTGTTTTCCCCCACAGCACCAATAGGCTGCTAACAGGGAACTCTGGGGGGCTAGAAATTCCAAGTATTTCTGCATTCTCCTACAAATTTCAGGGAAATGCTGTCCTCACCGTATTCCTCTTTTGCAGACTGCCAGCTTATGCAGCAGCTTCACATCTGTTCCTGCGGTGTCAGGGAGGGCCCCTTCCCTGTGGCCACAGGCCACTTGAGGCCAGAAAGGCTTTTTTCTGTGGCCACAGATGGACCTTTTTATGTGGCTGCCCTTAGCAGAGCCAGCTGACAACCAAGGCTATGGTGGCAGAGTCAAGAAACTCAACTCACTGGGCACACCAGCCCTCCTTTCTCCACTTTCCTCCCGTATATCAGAATTTTTATTTAGGCAGCTGTATCTTCAGGCATATCTTTCCCCAGTTACCTTTTTGGTCCACCATGGTTATGCAACCTTTAGTACAATTACTAAGTCATACACAATTAACAGGCTGATGCACTGCGTACTGGAACAACTCCTATACCTGGACAAAAAAGAAAGTCTTACATGCCTTCAAAACCTAGTTTTTCTGCCCAACTAGATTCAATGTGTCTACATTGTCTCTTGAAAAAAATTGCTGTTTCTGGTGATAAGGTTTTGCAATAAAGCCCTTCTTGAAGCTGAATTAAAAAATCTATACTGGTCATTTACCAAACTATGAGGATTGAAGTTTATATATAACTACAAACTTGGATCTCCAGAAATATTCTGAATAGCTGAATAACACATTTCTTTTGGCCTGCGAATGCAGAAGGTGGCTGAAACTCAGTTTATAGAATTCTTCATATCAGCCAACAATTTTTGTTTCCCTCACTTACCTTTTGAATTTACTTACTCAGCCATTGGACTTTGGATTTGACATAGCAAATTTAGAAAATCAAGCATTAAAGACTAATTAAAATGTCTTTAAAAAGACTTTCACCTTTTGAAACTTATCATTTCACCATATCTGTAAATACATACAGGACCTTGCACACTGAAGAAAAAGCAACTGAAAGATCACAGATTTTCACAGAAATAGCTGGAATAGCTGGAACAGTGTGCTTATGTGGGATTCTTACTGTCATCTTCCTTAATAAAGAATATGGACTGTTTTATTTGAGCATAAATTCAGAGATTTGACTTTTATTGGTTCCTAAATATCCACTCCATCTTCTCTAGATGCAGAACCTATATCAAACTATGCAGTTGTGCTCTCTGGCTGCTACAATCACTAATGAGAACTTTTAATAGACCAAATCCTATGCTGGCATATTTCTGTATCACATCTCTCTCCCCCCAAACCCTCTGACTTCACACCACAGCTGATCTCCCACTGACTTGGTTTTACTGTGCTAAGCAAGCCCTGATTACTGGGTCAGGAGTATCATCACCAGCAGTTGAGAATTGTAACACAAACACAGCTCTCGGGAGGGCTACTTGATCTACTCCACACAGAGACTGACCAAACCAAAGGCTCCCTTTAATCAAGTAAAAGCTCTGAGTTCTGATAATCTTAGCAAACCTTAAAGGGGAAGAAAAAAAGCAAAAAAAGAAGAAAGAAATACACTGGCACTTCTGCATATCTTAATTTCAGTGTGGCAGGAAGAGGATGTACCACAAGAGAATGGTTCTCATGGTATTTCAAGAATAGGAGAAACCAAAGAACCTCTTCTTGCTTGGGTCCCTGTCTGATGTCCCGACTGAAGTGACTCAGCTCCCCCTTGTATTACAGCACTGGGGTTTTTCAGTTATTATCCTGATCGTGCCAGATCTTTGATCCTTTGAAAGTTCACCACCACTCGTCATTACAAGTCTCTGGATATTTAAAATGTATGGGAGGAATTTTAGAAGAGCTAAGAATCACCAGTTCCCTTCTGAGGAACACAAAAAAACAAAAAACAAAACAAAACAAATCAGAATAAACGTTCAAGTGTAACCATAAAAGATTCAGAAAATCGTCACAGAGTTCAAGAACCCTTAAATACACAACCAAAAGATATAATTCTGTCTTTTGAAGATTGAACCTAAGTTCAATTCTTTGCATTTTTCCCTTGTTTTACTTCCTTTGATTTGTGTCTTCAATAGGGTGTCTATGATGTGGCAGGAGACTTTTTTAAAAAAGTACATTTTTTCTAAAGATCTTGTAGGTTGCAACAGTCTCAGTCTGGCTGGTTTTAACTGAATCGAGAATTGCTGTATACTGGATGTAAAAACTGGTCCACAATCCATGTGGAACAGATTAGAGGATGATCATTCATTGTATGTTCACAATTGAAGCATTTCAATAGTTTTATAGACAATTGAGAAAAAAGAAGAAGTATTTTGAGGACAAAATTTGAATGGCTTACAGTTAAATTATTATAGTATATTAACAGGCAGGAAAACAGAAACAGAGTAGGCGAAATTTAATAGAAAAAACCAAAGAAAGTTGCATATTAACTCTTGGTAAGAGAATTACAGCAACAAGCCTGGGCATCATGGAGAGGTCTAAAAAGCAATGCTGAGGGGTTTTGTTTCCTGTTTTTGTGTACCATTTCCCCCACCACAACCTAAAATTCCTAAATCTCAGCTTGGTTTGATCCTTCCATAGGGTGTGACACATCTTGTTTTATTTCCTCAGCACAACACAGAAGAACAGCAGAGCAAAACTTTTCAAGAAAAAAGAATTTTCCAGGTACAAGTGTAATAAACCTTAAAGATTTCTGAGAAAGGCATCAAGCTGTGGAAAGAAGGAAAACAACGCAGGGTAAAACTTCTGAATAATTAAAAAAATGGCAACAACTCAAATGCCTCTGCTAGCTCATCATGTTAATGGTGACAACAAGATAATTACCACCATAATTTCATAATGAACAGCTGGTGATAGGGCAACAGGGCCAGCACTATGCTTCAAAGACATCATGGTGTGCTTTAGAGGGATTTGTTTCTCTTACAAGTAATTGCATAGGAAGTAGAGATGCAGATGTTCTGTTTAAAAGCATTCTATAGCTGAAAATATCCACACCTACCTAGAAACATATTGC
The DNA here is from genome assembly GCA_013400915.1 of Pardalotus punctatus. NCBI lineage: Eukaryota > Metazoa > Chordata > Aves > Passeriformes > Pardalotidae > Pardalotus > Pardalotus punctatus. The sequence continues at coordinate 646,572 of VZTX01002853.1, read as the reverse complement.
TTGAAATATAAGTATTTGCCAGAAATTAATAACAGCAATTTCTGCATTTATCAATAGCTGCCCTCTACAATCTCCCAGCAGACTTTCTCAAACATGATTAAAGGCATCTTTGCAGTAATAAAATGTTATGGTATCTGTCTTCCAAAGGGAAAAAATAAGGGACAGAGATATAAGGTGATATGATTGGTGCAGTACAATTCATGGCAGATCTGGCTGCCAGCCCAAGCACTCATCATTCCTTACATTCAGTCAGAATGTGGCATTATCCAAAAGCTATATGGTCACTAAGGACAAAGGGAGGAAGGAAACCTCTTGCAAGAAATCTCAGCCCCCAAAAAGCACACGTAAATTGAAGTCACTCCTTCAGTCTTTTCTAAGAACAAACTATAGTTCAGAAAAGCAGAAGCTGTTATTTACCTTTCCTTTATGGTCTGTGAATCAACGACACACTCCCTGCTGTGTGGCATTTGCTGATGTGTCATATTTTGTCCAAATGATGAATTACAGATTGCTGGTCTATTTAACACATCTTCTGGTAACTGTTAAAATACATTTTTCCAAAGATATTTCTTACATAGGCATCACAAAACAACAACACCCAGCAGCTTTCTTATTTCTTGAATCCCAGTAAATTGCATATGCACTCCAACCAGGCCATGGCAGTTCCCTGACATGAGATAGTATGCTAAACGCTGTTAATTATGTGCCATATGCTTCAGGGAGAAAGTTACAGGGTATGATTACAGTAATTCAGGTTAAAATAACAACAGTAAAAAGAAATGAAGGGGGAGTATTTGTAACAATGCTAACTGATGGCTAGATTTGCATTCTGTTTTCAGTTACCCCAAAACAATTCCCAAGAGACTCCAGCAAGGTTAATGCCTTTGGACATTTATCCAGCACAGACTAAGGTACTTGGCAAACACTGCTGAGCGAATTAAAATGAGCCTAAGACACAAGCAAGTTAGAAGGGTTAATTGAAACCTCTTCGTGCAGAAATGCAAACGCCTCAAATCTGTCAAAATTGATGAGAAAAGCCAGAAGAAACATTATGGTTCTGTCTAGACTGCCAGAACCGACAGTCTGCCTTGTATTAATAAATGCTATAGAAAAGGGACCAGTGTGAGGGTGGGGAGGCTCTGGCACAGGGTGCCCAGAGCAGCTGTGGCTGCCCCTGGATCCCTGCAAGTGTCCAAAGCCAGGCTGGATGGGGCTTGGAGTGAGCAGGTCTAAGGGAAGGTGTCCCAGCCCATGGCAGGGGAGTGGAATGGGATGGACTTTGAGGTCCCTTCCAACCCAAACCATTCTGATTCACTTCAGATCCAGCTCTGTCATCCTGGTGTACAGGACAACAAAAGCACAGGGAATTCTTTTATTTCTCTGGGCTTGATATCAATGTTATGCTTGGATGGGAGAGCAGCTCCAAACGGCCTCCTTGTGCAATGTCTGAGCTGCAGAGCCACAAAGCACATTAGCATTACTTTCTTTGCATAGAAGGTCATCAAAAATATGCAAGTAGCTTAAAAATCATATTTATTCTCTGCATTTCAGCACAAGCTCAATGAACATGAAACTTTTAGTTCTTGGGCTTAGTATATGTTGGTTTTTTAATAACTTTACACTTTGCAGGTTTAAGAAACGTGCTGCAAACCACGATCAGCAGTATTTGTGGCTTTTTAATTTAATAGACAGGTACAACATTATAAATACATTGCTGAAGTAATGAAATCATCACAAAAAGCACATCAAATTCTGCACTAATTTTTGTACTATACAGTCACTGATCTCACTGGTACTTTCTAATCAAGCTTCCTGTATCACACTTATATTATAGTAGCTTATAGAATTTTCTAATTTGTGTACAAAGACAGCTCAGCTCCTCTGTTTTTTGGGTACATTCATGCATGCATCTTATTTAGACTAACTCCATTAACACCCCAAATTTGATAAGTGGACAAATAATAGCATCAGACTACAGAGAAACAGAGCAGCACTTTAATTTTTTTTTCTTCTAAACTTCAGCTTATTTCCTGGTATTGAAATCATAATTAACTTATATCAAAAATCCTGCTGCTGTAAATCCTACTGAGTTCAGTAACTACGCCAGAAAATGGTCCATTATGTGAGTCATCTGCTACAAAACAGAAACCAGCAATCATGCACCAGAATAATGCCAACTGAAAAGATTCACGTTACTCTCACCACATGCCCCTTCGAATTGTGTAATTCTGCACAATGGCTACGATACCATCTTGTTTCTCTCAAATGGGACTAAGGAAAGGTGACTAACAATTTCAATTGACGTGTTTTTCTTCCTGTAGGCCTAAAAAGCAGCCTATTTGTACAACTCAGGCACCACAGCAACGAAAGTTGTGTCTCATTTGGCATAAGGCCAGGAAATGCTTGCCAAGTGCCAAATGCTCCAGTAACCTAGATAACTTACAGAGGGCTGATGCACAGGAGAAAAAATCAGGTTATTACTGCATTTTGTACCAGATACAGCCTTAAATTTCACTGTATACTGGGCTGCGTTTTAGAGCCATCCTCAGCAGACACTTTTGGAAAATACACTTGGCACTTACAGAGTACAGTTTAAAAAGAGCGAGACAAAAAACAAAAAAAAAAAAAAGAGGTAAATTTTAAAAACAAGAATTAATGAGTACATCTGTAATTGTGTAATTATGGCATCTGCTCTTAAGCCTTTGCATCTGCTTGTGTACAGCTGCTCAGCACTGTCAACAATAACCTTAAAACCATGACCAGATATCTCACAACTTCAAGCCAAGCAACTAAAAAAAATATATATTAAGTTTACATAGTGGATATGAACATGCTGATGTGACTAAGCTGATGATCCACTGGAAAAAAGCTCATTTTAAAAAAGGGTGTATGTAGGGCTTTATGTTTTAAAATACAGAAAGGTTTGTGTGAAACTGAAGGGCTGCCTTCCAGGAATCAGCAAAAGGAAAAATCTCCATGGGAGAGGTTTCATCATAAGAATTCATTGTCTAGCAATTGCATTTTACAAATAAAGACTTTAATAAAAATATTCTGTTAAGTGTATTTTAGTAAAAATCTCCTCAAAAAAAAAGTTTATGGTCAGGACAAGCAAAGCACCACATTTTAAAGCAAAGAGAGCTGTCAGCATTAACCCTCCCTGATATTTCAGGAAGAAGGTATCTGAAGGTGTCACACTAAGTTCAGAGCAAACCTTGACCAGCTCCAGAGGGATCTCAGTAGGAGGGATGGATAACTGAGTAATTTCAGTGGGAATTCAAAATAGGACATACCTCAAGCTATTGAATATCCTCAAAGCCTACAAAAAGTCTCAGAAATATGCTTTCAAACACGAGGTAAAAAAATATAGAAAAATATTCAGTATTTAATAGAGACCACCCGCTTGTTTCCTGCTGCCAGCACCGTGCAGAGCTGCACCCTCTAGGGATGGCTGCTCCCCCTCCCAGGGTCCACTGAGATTATTCCAGGCCTGGCAAAAAAGGGCTGTTATCTCAGTTTCAGTCTTAGCTCTGCCAAATACATGAGAACGAAGTGGAGGCGGTCCAAACATTTTTGCAGATGGGCAGTTTGGTCTGTCTGTGCTTTCCTGTCCTACTGAAGCAGCAGTGACACACACATTTGGTGTGCAATTTCCACGTGCGAACAGATCCCATTTGTTGGAAAAGGCTGCAAGGTCTCTTCCATGGTTTGCAGCTGCACAATTATAAATGGGCTGAGTTACCAGGATTATGGGTGTATTAATGTAACAGTATGAATTACATCTGATTTATTTAGGAAGAGCCTAACACTACTTTCCTTGGCAGAGCAGTCACCTGCTTGCACTGTGGGATTTGCAGGGTTTGACATTTCCTTAGGGAAAGGAGAAGAACAGGTCACCTGAGTTCTCTTTCCCAACATTACCCACAGTTCATCCCCTCCTGTACTAGCTACTGGGGCAGTGGTGGTGCCACAGAAAGTAGTTTTCCAAAGTCCTGCCTATTTCCTTTTCTTAACCTTGCTACTTTGGTTCCCCTGCTGTTAATACTTGTCTCTCTCTGCATCTAAGTAGGCAAACTCAGAAAGCGTCTGTCTTTTAATCACTGAAAAATTAACTTAGTCCCACAGGCTTTCTTCACTGGCCTTATTCTCCACCTGCAATCTTCTTCTAGTTTTTATTGCTCTTCTGTGCATGCTTCAATCTCCTTTCTGAGCAGGCAGGCAGTGCTGTGGGTGACATGCAGTCAATATATTCTGATGTTTTACAAGCAACCTTCCAACCCACGCTCCTGACAGGGAGGTATGAGCTGTTTAATATGTCCCTGCTGGTGAGCAGTTATGTCCCAGCATTGCATTCCGTGTCATGATCACTCCTGAAGAAGTGAGGGAGGGAAGGAAGAAAGATTACCTGCTCATTCCAGAGCCATTAGCAAGGGGTTTTGTGTACTCTTTTTTTCTAGAGGAACACAAAAGGAGAGAGGTACCACCTAGACAACCCAGGAAGGGGTTCACAGGCACCTAGAAGACAACAGGGAGATAAAAACCGGCCAACTGTGTACAACAGACCTAATTTCCTGCAGTGAGGGAGCCACAGGGGAAAAGCCACAGATGTCACATCTCTCTATTAGAGGGGGGTCTTCCCATGTGAACACAGGCCAGTAACGTGCCCCAGATGTAGGAAAGGCAAGCCACATGCTACAGCATAAACCAGGAGTGCCACACATATGGCATGGGAAATAGGCCTTCTGTTCTGCCATTCACAGGCTTACCTGAGCTACAGCCACTGGATCAAATTCCAGAGCAGGAATCCAGTAACTGTGTGGAACCAAGGGAAAACACTCAGAAAAGAGGAGCAATGATGACTGTAGTCATTGAACATGACCCACAAACTGAGTGATGTTGAAAGAGATGAGATTCAGTCTTGAAAATGGAGATGGGGAGAAATTACATTAAAATAGCCTTAAAGCACAAAGAGAAAGATAATAAATTGTCTAAAAAACATAAGACTTACACAGTAATAAAGACAACTTAGGTTGGCACCTAGGAGGAAATGCTGCAGTGCTGGAAGGGAGGAGAGTCTAGGAAGATGCAGAATTCACTGCCAGGAACACTGAAGGCACCTGAGGTCCTGCCTCTGTGCTGGAAAATGTGCAGGTTCCTCCCAGCCTTCTCTCCGTGATACCACAACAGTTTAGGAAGCAGTGACTGCCAGTGGCTGGTGAGACCATCCTGGTAGAGACCCCAGTGAGAAAACAGGATAACCAATGTGAAGGTTCAGCCCACAGCTTGGCACCTTCCATGACATGTACAACACTTCCTGCATCCCTTTTAAATACTCCCCAGCGCAAGCCTTTTTTCAGGGATAGTAGAGTATCAACACCACCTTGAGCACTATCACCAATAAAAGTCAAGACTTCATACAAAAACCATCTGCATTTGATTTGCTCTTCCTGCTGCTCTGCACATCACCACCACAATTACAAACAGAAGTATTTGGCTCCACGCCTTGCCCTTTTATTGCTTTACTATGCTTCACTGCCAATCCTTATGGCAACAGAACTTGCAAAGTCATGGACTTATAAAAATCGTATAATACTAAAACCCTGTACAGCGAGATTTCTCCTACTCTTGGACACCACGGACTTTCCAGGTATTGTTTTTGCTCTCATCTCATTTTATATTTAATATAATAGCCAGAAATATGAGTCAACAATAAGTTGAAGTTGTTTTTTTTTTCAATCTTAGGTATTTCCTTTCTGCTTTCCACAGTGCACTCTGCTCTGGTTTTATTTGTACTGCAAACTCCTTGGGGCGGCAGAGGCAGTCTGTACAGTATATTCTTAATCTGAGTTCACAAAAGAAGGTAGAATACTAAACTGTGATCCCTGCTAGCAAATACCGCATGTTTCCTCATCATATGACCTAAATGTTGTCCAGTAGCTGAGCCTACTGGAGTAAAAGGTGTTCCTACAACCAGAGTCCGAAAATAAATATTACTGTATTTATCAAAAGACAACAGAGTTTGCATTAGTTCCTGTTCCTGCAGTCTTTAAATCAAAGAAACAACTGAAAATCAGCAAGATAGGAAAAATATGGGTTCAACTTTTTTCTCTTAGGCAAACATGCCAATTATTACACTTGGTTTGGAATCTGAAAGCTAAAAGGCATTCCCCCCATTGTGCAGTAGCAATATGGCCGAAGCTTGAACTGGAGTAAAATAAAACACAAGTAAAATTGAACCTTGTGTTGTTCCACAAGGTGGAAATAATCAAGGTAGCTCCACAAACTAACTGACCACTAGGTTTACAGTGATGAAATACATAAATATTTTTGAGCACATGGGGGTCAAGTGGATCTGGGCAGCACTGGGATGCTATTTCTGACGGCTTATGATTATGGGATACTGGGAAAAGGAAAGAGATCTGTTACTTTTCAGTAAGTTTCCCACAAGATCACAAGTTTGGAGCGTTTCTCACAGCATTACAAACATCCCAGGAACTCACCTGCTCCAAAGCACACCCGCTGCTGCCTGTGAGCTGCCTGCAATGGGTTGGTTGGTGCAAGGTGATGGGAGGAATAATAAATAAGAGTTTAACAGATGATAAGCACGTTCAGAGCTGGGGGATACACTAGGTCAAAAGGAAAGAGCAATAAAATCTGAAAATTCTCCTTAACTTTTCCGAGTGCCACAAAATGAAAAAGGCTGCCTCGTGCTGCATTCAAATGCTGTGCCATGCAGTGTTTACTTTCCAAAAACTGTATCTTACTTGCTCAAAAGCTGGACTTCATGGCAAAAGAGATTTTTAAGGGGGGCGAGGTGGTGTAATCCGTATGCACACAATTACTTTAAAAGATTTTAAATAAATAAGAAAAATTCTACAGAGAGACATGTAAGAATTTCTGTATTGCTCACATTTTTTACTCAAGTTAAACTTGAATAATGAGGAAGAAGCCATTTAACAAAAACGTCAAATCTCAAATAGGCAAAAACAGTTTGGAGGTCACTCACACAGATTTTTCACTGTGAAAAACAATGAGATTCAGATGAGACCCCAGCAAACAGGAATGCTGTTTCTGGGAGAGGAAAGTCACCACTGCCAGCATGATGGTCCAGAGGCAGGGTCCAAAGGCACTGCTTCTCATCAGGACCCACCAACACCCAGCACTGTCCTTTTTTAGCCCAAAGAGCCAACTTGCTTTTCTGAAAGACTATTTTTTGCAGCACTGAGAACTGATCATCCCCATCACCTGAAGTCTTTGAAGAGGAAAGCACAGTAGGTAAATGCTGCCATCTACACATGGCCAACTGAAGGCGGCTGTGCCAGGCTTGGCTGGGAAAGTGCGGGGAAACGCTGCTCTGCTGCCCTTCACAAACAACTATCACAGGGTTGAAACAGGCTCTTGATAGAGCTCAATCCAGTGTTACAGGCAGGAGGCACATCCTGGACAACTTAAGTCCCACAAGAAAAGCTAAATATTATCTAAATCTGTAAGCAAGAAGGAGACAGAGAGTTTGGATTTGTGACTACTGTGTCAAAAAAGTCTCGTTATTGAATTATCACTTTCTTCTCCTGACCCACATACACAGATTACATTCTGCAATATCTCAGCTGTCAATTAGACATTTATGTGGCACTCACAATATATTTTAAAATAACATTTCATACAGCAGCTGTGTTTACAGAAGGAAATATTTTTATAGGGCTCTTAATAACAAATGTCTCCCCTTTCTGCAAGGCTGTCCTTCATTCTAATTACTCCTTTCACTCTCTTGATGAAATCTGTCTCTGGCAGACAGATTATCATCTGTAAAGTTCAGAGAACATTAATCATCTCTTTTGGCATGCCACCTGTAAAGGACATTAGGATTTCAAGCTTCAGTTACATCATGTGACAAAACATTCACAAAAATACGAATCATTACTTTACCTAAGATTATTACACTATTCAGGTGACAGAGTACAGGATGGAAGATAGCTTCTCCAACTTCTAATCAAAGAAACACAGCAAAATACAATTTAAAAAAGAATAACTAAGCAGTATCTCAGGTTTAGTTGGGCTTTTTCCTTTAAAAAGGGGTTTAAATCTATTTGCTGTCTTTCCCTAATGTCTGTATACATACCTGCAGGTACTTTCATAATATGTGCTTTAAAAGCAATATTGACACTATGATCTACACACTGGTCTAATATTCTTATCCCAAAAAGACAGCAAAAGAATAAAGCTCTCCCACTTAGACTACACAGATTTTGTAAGAAACTTCACACTACCTGAATAAAACCTATAGCTCAGTCAGCCTTTACTTAATGACAATAGTATCTGAATGTGCTTTATTTATTTATTTAACCCCACTTTGACTTCTTTGGGTGATATATCGTCCTCCCTTGTGTTATGGTGGTGCATGAATATTTTAACAACCCTTGGTGTCTTTTACACTGAAGAGATGCCCTGAGAAAGGCAGTCACTTAAACGGCTTCTGCCAGGTTTTTGAAATTATGAACTTCTGTTGTACCTCCCACAATGCAGTAAAAGGCAAACCCTTTTTCCCATACATACATGCAGCAGCTGAAGAACCATAAAATGAAATCAAAAGAAATATTTGTGTGAAGCTTTCATTAATAACAGAAATTATGGCAAAAAAAAAGTAAAAATATATATATATTCAGAAATGAACCCAGGGGCCGGAAAAACACTGCCCTTCCTGAGACTGTGAAACACATCCTCTTAACTGAAAAAGGGATGCACATCAAGAAAGCAGCGGTGGACAAGGAATGAATCTGAAATCTCAGCTCCGTATTATTTTTGGCAGCCCTTGTTCTTGCCAGAACAATGCAATGCCCTGGGCTGCATGTGCCTTAACAGATCACCAGACTATCCCAGGTAAGTATTTGCTAGAGAAACACAAGTGGTGGGAAGCAAGCCATTGCTTCTTCTTAAATCTACTGGAAAAGAGGAAAAGTGGGGAAAAAACATCGTGTCTTTATTTGTTTAAACCTACCTGGAAGGTTTATAGGACTCACAGTTATTAGTAGGGAGAAAGGTAACCCACCACAAAAAATCCTGCTACAACTGACAGCCATTCATTTGTAAACACCTTAACTGATTTTCCAGCTTGGAACAAATTTGTTCCTATTTTAGGACACTGCAGCTTGAATTGCAATTTATTAATTGTACTATGCCATGGCTTGGCCTAAAATTTGAGTATGTCTGAGTTATTCAACCCTGCTAGGATTAGGAGTCCTCAAAGCAATGCCAAGGCCTTCTGCCCTGCATTACAAACACAAAAGAAATAACACTGGAAAAATTTGGAAATCAACTAACTCGTTCATCCTCATGCCCAAAGAGAGGATCAACTGTACCTGTGGTATCCCAGACAGGCACTTCTGTAAGCGCTCTGAGAAATATATATGCTAAGAACTGTTTTACAAACTCCCTGGACATGTCTTTACAAAGCGTCACTATCTTTGCCATTAAAAAGCTGTTGAAGTGACTAAGCAATCCCTCCCTTGATGCACCAAGCCCAAAATAACATTTATTTTGCTGTCCAATAAAGAGATGGAGTTGCAGAAGCCATTTTTTAATTGCTTTTACTGCTATGCAGCAGCATGAGAATGCTCACAGTCAGACCAAAGGTTCACTTGCTCAGGGCCTTAACCAGTGCAGTAAGAAGAGGCCAACTTCAATTCCATACAGCTATCATTTGTAAAAGAATTTATGAAAAGCATGCATATAAAAAAATCTTAAGTAAAAATATAGTATATTGCTGGGGTTTGGGTTGTTTGGACATGGCAGTGCTGGGTTAATGGTTGGACTCTGTGATCCTGGAGGTCTCTTTCAACTGAAATGATGCCATGATTCTGTAATTCTGAGTGAAAAGGCAAGTGTGAAACCATGGAAAGAAAAAAAAGCACCAGGACACACATAAGAATAAATCCCACTACACTTCCCAGCTCCCAGCCATTTTCAGTTCAAGGGTTTCTTGAGCAGGATGTGGTTTCTATACATTGTCCAACATTCCCTTGAACCCATCTTGACTTCCAGCACACACAGCACTTTTTGGCGGGGAGCTCTACTGTGCAGCTCCATCAATTGTGCAGAGAACCACCTCCTTCCAGCTCTTCTGGAGACAAAATAAGTTTCCAGCTTCTTATATCACCCTTTTTTTCTTTAAACCAGCACGGTGTGTGCTGTTTCAAGTACCACTTGAAATCAAGTAGTCCTATGCTCATCTTGATTTCCCTCAAGACCCAGGAGAACGATTTTGGAAACAGGATCAATGCCTCAGCAGAATTTACTAACTGAACACTGGATTAGGGTAAAGGAAACTCTCCCTGGATGTAAGGAAATGAACAAATGGATCTGCCAGGTGCACAACTGGAGAGTTCTTTGCTGTTTCTTGTGATAGGTCCCCTACATCCATGGCCTTGACAGAGAGAGCACGCTACAGCACTTAACACCAGTCAGCAGCACCAGGAGGGGCACTGCCAAACACTGCCATGAGCAGAGCCCTAGAGGCCAAACCCTGTTCCTCAGGGCAGAAAAAGAAAAATTAAAATAAATGAGAAGTGAAAAACTCAACTGTTGTTCCCTCATTATTTACAGAGAGGTCTTTCAATTGAAGAATCGTCTGCGTGAATGCAGTCCCAAAGCTCTGATTTTTTATTTTTTTTTTACATCTGCACAGGTGGGTATGCTCATATAATGTTTTTTACGCTGTCTACCTCAAAAAATAACTTAAGTCACAAATTGCAATGGTTTTCTGTTGCAAATGTCCATTTTTCTCTCCCCACACAGGATATTGGTAAGACAGAAGCACATATGAAGAGAACTACTTTGACAGCTCGCTCACACAAAAAGGCTACAGATTAATCTCCAACTTTTATATTAAACAAACAGGAAAGGTTAGAAGCAAGACCAGCCAGTGCTGGAAGTTTATAGATGACGCTAGAATTTTGCTCTGGGTGCTACTTCTCTCACTTCTGAGCTTTCCTGCTGGTGAAACAAGATCAGCTCTCCAATAAAAAACAGCTGGCTGAAGCTAAACCAAGTCATGATACATTATATTCTTACAGCCAACATTATTATAAAGGGGAAAAATAAAATCTACCTCTCCAATATCAGCTTCTGAAGGTTTTCCTTAAAACTACTATGTTTAAGAGTATTATGGGTAAAGTACCAACACTGGGTAAAGTCACCTTTCTACCAATGGCTGGCAACAGCAAAGGCCATGGTGATGTCAGTTTGTGGCTTCTGATCTCTAGTCTCCTGCTTCTGGTAAATTAAAGGGAGTCATGTGAAAACACAGACTACAACAGGTGACCATGTTTTGCAGCAGAGATTTAATGTCAGAGGTCTTGCACTAGACCTTCAATGTTTTTATAAGTAGATTCTTCACACAAACGAGTCTGTAACTGGATCTCACCTTGTTCTAACCTATTATGAGGCTGCCCATAAGGAAAACAACTGACATGAATAAAACCAGGCAACTTTCCCACTTGTGCTGGTGTTAAATAGACTTTTAGAAAAGATGAGATAACTCTGGGACACGTTTTAATAAGCAGAGGAGCTCTGTAGCCTGTGAAAGCCAGAGATCAGGCTGGACATCTCGGTGGTCTCTTTGGTCTTCAACCCTAACGCTATTCTTTGACTAATCCTCTCCTCATGGCCATGGGAGATGGGCTCCCATGGGAGATGGGATCCTCCAAACTCCTACAGAAGTTTGGGAAGAGCAGTTTACATGCTTAGAGCCCAGCTGATCCTTGTGGAGATTCATGGGAGCACTTATGAATAAGATTCACCAGGGAAGCTTGTCCGAAACATGAAAATCAGTACTTAGGAGAATAAACAGCCGTTTCCAGAACACATTTAAAAGCATCTATCAAGCAAAATACACATTAAAAATCTATGGAGCTGGTAATTAATTTCATAGGTAATGAATACTGTAACGGCCACCATTTGTGCATCCAACTTCTGAGCATTATGCAACTGTGTGTTGGACAAGTGATCCTGGAAAACAAAGCCCTGGCTGCCTGACCTGCTCAGATAACCCATCAACTCTTAGCAGCCCATGCCTATCTCCACTGTACAGTCAGCAGTGGCCTCAGAAACAAAGCAGGCTGCTCAATAAAACAGCAAGGTGCAAAGGGTGAAGTTGTCAAAGCACACTAGTGCTTTTATTTTATCTGCACAAAGACAATTCTATTCTCTGAGACCAAAAATGGCTCCTGTCCCCAGCGCTGCCAGGGCTTTTTGAAGTTTTCGCTCTGGGTCTCCAGCCATCTATCTGTGCACGTTTCAGTAACCTTTACTTCTGCTGAATAATTCAACAAAGCAAAGACTTGCTATTGGCAATCTCTAATCTAATGGAAAAAACTAAAGCTTGCATTTGGTTTATTAAAACTCCTAGAGGGAAAAAAAATAATATATCTCTCCTCTTTGACCTTATTTGGGACTTTGCTTTGGGAACTGGCAGGAGAAAATTCAATGCTGTCCAAAGTTTGGATTATGGGGAAAACAACTGACAAAATTGCACGCCTAGAGGTTAAGACAACAGTGACAAATAAGAGTTGGTGACATCGCTGATGACAATTCACTCTGAAAGCCCTGGCAGGATGGCAAGGACTGCATGGATGAAGAGAACCCACACTGCCCAGGTTTGAAAGGACACAATGGGCTTCAAGGAAAAGATATGCATCTTTTGTGCATTATTGTAAACTTAATGAAAATGGAGCTCTGCTTTAACTTGTGCCTGGAGGCCAGGCCAGGCTCCTGTGTGCTGAAAGAACCTGACCAGCTCATGGCTTTAATCTCACCCACCAAAGACAACTCAGCCAGTTGTTTGCCATCATAGTTTTCCTTTTCAATACCTAAAATTATTAATCTGCTGCTTCAGGTCTATCAGGAGAACACCACGAGGCAGGACGGCACCAGAGCCCTCCAAAACCACACAGCATCAATCTTCCCTCGGCTGCAGCCTGGCATGAAACTGCACTGACATCATGCAACCTGGAGCTCCACAGAGAGCATAAAATATAAAACAGAAGCTGTAATAGGATATGTCTCCATTTGCTATCCCTCCGCATTTAATACGAGGGATATTATCCTCCTATCCTATGGCAAACTCACGAGGCTGTTTTGTTTTTTTTCATTCTTGATCTTCATCCATCGAGCAAAATGTCATCGGTGATGACAGTACAGATCTTGGTAAAGGAATGATGTGTTAGCTTGTGCTCCCTCTGCTGCTCCTGCTGCAGCACAGCAAAGCACAGCTGGATCCGACCTAAAGATCCCTGGGGGTTCTGCCCATCGCTTCAGTCTGTTTCACTCTTTTTTCTGCACTTTTCTTTTTTTAAAAGGGGGAGATTTTAAAACGAGTACTGAAGTATGCAAACATACAGGGTTTTAAATAACGTGATCTCTGAGATGACAGATCCAGGCTGGACTAAGTCCCTTGGGATCCCGAAGTTCCTCTGGCCTGCTGCACAGGCTTGAGGTATCTCCTCTCAGGGGGATGCAGAGCCAGTTGAAGGGTGTGTGAAGGACCTGCACTCACAAAAACCTCGTCCTCTGCAGCCTGCTGTCATGCCACGGTGGCACATTCCTAACGTGGCAGTCACAGGGAGCCCAACTTTCTGCCTTTGCCAAGGACATCACCCCTGCACGGCCCCTGCATCTTTGGGGCAGTGGGGAGGGAAGAATGAGCATGAAACTTTAGACAACGGGTAACCATAAAACTAACAATGGTTGTCCATTAACATGTAAATATTGGTAACAAAATGTAAGGAAAGAAACATTTCTCCAGAATTACAGCTCACTCAACCCATGGACAAACAAAGCCTTTCAGGAAGGAGATGCTTCGGTCATGGATGGTCAAGTATATCCTTGGTTTCTACAGCTTGAACACCACCAATTAAAACAAGTAGTACTAATCACCACCAGCATCACTCAGACCCCCAGGAAGACTAAGATCAGTAACATCTTTTCCCCTTTACTCACAATATTTTATCTAGAAGTACCAACTTGTGTTGACTGTCATAAAGGAACTTATTTTAGGAGAAACACTGAGAAGGAAACAGGAAGAATGTCCCTGATGAAGAAAGGCCTTTCAGGAACACACACACACACAAACACACACACACACACACAAACACTCAAACACACACACATTCATTAGCTTGAAAACCTACATCCTGACTGTCTTGGCGAGTTCAACAATATAAATAGCGTGAGCCTAGCAAGCCTAGCAATGAAGGACAAACTTTCTATACATACATTTTTGCTTGGTGTGGGGAAAAGACTTCCCTCAGCATCTAGAATTTTAGGATCGCAGGTTGGATAGCATTCATTTTTTCTGTGTTTGCTTGTATTTTTTAAAAAAGTAACTCTAACGCACAATTCTGACTACTAACTCCTAAGGTGTTGTGATGATGGAAAGGCAGGAGAAGACCTGTTTGTGCTGCAAGGCAGTGGAGAATGACCACCAAGCCTATTGTCACTGAAAGCACAAGCCTTATTCAAGCAGAAGCAGCCAAAAAGCCATAAAAATGATCACAGTTACAGAGGTAAGCCAGTCAACAGCAAGGAGCATCCACTGCAATCAATGCATATTGAAATAAGCAAGAAGAAACTGATATGCAAACTATCCGCAAAAAAATGTGAAATTCACTTTATCCATCTTCCCTTCCTGGAAAGAAACTGCTGACAGGAAAGGCTGGAAGCTGTGCTTGAAGTTTTCTAATCTCCAACTTTAAACTGGATGCTGAACCCTTAGACTGACCCAGGGATGCTTTATATTTTTTAAATGGAAGTATATATAAATAATTTCTTTAGAAATCTATTTGGCAGACAAAAACAAGGGAAGGAAGCCTATCATTTACTGACCATAACTTTAAAAAAGAGAGGGTGTGTGAATGTATGCTTCTTTGATAAATCTTCCTCCCAAGTATACACCCATATCAGCATTTCCTCCTCCTGCCGATTTCAGAACAAAAATGTGCAGTCTAAGTGAACTTCTATTTTATGCCACAAAAACCTATCATTCAGTGGTTAACAAAGACCACTTGGAATTTATTTTTCTAAAAGACAGCTAACCAATCCCTGTAATTCAAAAAGACCTTTTCTCATCAAAGCACCACAGGAACACCAAGGAAACATTTCAGAGCTCAGCATCCAAGATGTGGGCATTATGTGCAACACAAAAGTATTCTGGAAAACTCAAGGCTCTGGTATGAGACTGTGTGATTCAACTTTTTGGCACACTCCCCTTCTACCATCATCTGAAAACCATCTGAGATAACCTCTAAAGAAGATCTGGGCAACGGCCTCCTCTTCCCTTCCTTTCTCCCAACAGAGAACTGTAATCTACTCTTTGATTTCTTTTATGAAACAGGACTACAAAGGAACAGCAAGGAAAAAAAAGCCTGTTTGAAAACAAGGCAGCCAGACATTCAGCAAGAGTTTCTGATCCAAGCTTGAGGGAATCTCACAGCTGGCTGCTGCCACATCTCCTTCCGGATGGCCATGGCTTCTGTCTGCTTTTGCCATCACCTCCATCTTCTGGCTTAGACAATAGCAACAGGTGCAAAAACACCAAAACATGAATGGGGCAGCCCACAGAATGTGCATGTTTTGTGGTCTCAGGGTTTAAGTGATAACACAGAAGTAAGTGCTTGATGGCTATCACAGCCCAAAGCCACAGGATGACACGCAACCTCCCAACACAACAATCCGTACAAGTTTTTGACCGCGATATTTGGGAAATGCAGCCAAAATATCACATTTGGGGCTTGACAGTGAACACGGAAGAGCACTTGGGGTGCAGGACCAGGCTGTTCCGGGGTGCTAAACAAAAACACAGTCTTCAGCTGTGTCTGGGGTTACTACCCGCCCCCTAGGAAAAATGTCACCTGTTGTCCCCACTCTTTCCCCACAGGAGCATCCCTGACAGAAAGACCAGACAGAGCAGCAGCTGCAGGGGAGCCCACAGCCCTTCACTTTAAGGTTAGCACTTGGAGACACCAAACAGGTATCAGGTCACTGGAAACCACCCCCTCTGACACACAGACACAGGGGTCAGCCATAGCACACCAGTCCTTAAATTCTGGGAGGCATTACAGCTACAAGGAACTTTTGTACTTGGGAGAAGAGCAGAAGACAATGTGTGTTTGCATACTTTCCATAATTCAATTGGCTAGTTTCTGTAGTTTGTTGCCTCTTTCCATCATTCCTGATGTGGACACAGCAGGAACATCTGCAATCCAGGCAGTGAGGGCTGAGAGTCGAGACAAGGGCTGGAAACACAAATATGAACTCATGCTTTGCAATTAAAAAGACAGATGATACCAACTTCACTCCTATATGGAAAAGACTGGCTATTACTAAAACTTCTTTGCCATCAATCTGAATTTATTACTTAATATTTACTTTTGAACTATCATATTTCCAAAGGATATCTCACAAAAGAACCTTGCCAAATATTTTCTGTCTTGAATTCCTGAAAGAACACATTTTGCTGCTTTCCAAACTATGGTCCCTCCTTAAAAAAAAGTGGCTCATGCCGAAAGAGCAGAAGTGCCAAAAGCATACAGTGACCCAAAGAGAAAAAAGGTGATATTTTCCTTAAAAATGAAGACACATGATCCAAGGCTCTGAGATCTAGAGAGGGAGAGGACTGGCATGAAGAGGACAGTAATTTATCGTATTGTTGATGATACAGCATCAGATGGAATAGCGACACAGGGCCCTGACCTCTCATTCCACGCATACATCCTAACTTGGCAAGAGGATTTGTGTCCGGTTGTATTGTCCTGCTGATGGAGCTCAGCTTTATATAGGAGTTCTCCGCATTTTTGGCAGCCACTAGCAAGTCATCCTGATTTTTCATTTTTGTAAGTGTGCTGTCAGGAAACAAAAACAAGCCAAAAGCCCAAGTGTCAGACTCTGTGGAGTAACATATGCGCACAGAGGAGCGCTGGGAAGCCGGCTCTGGTCAGACCACCACACCTCACTGTGGCCTTCCAGGATTTAAAGAGGATTTACAAGGAAACAGGGACAGACTTTTAGCAGGGCCCCTTGTGACAGGACAAGGGGCAATGGGCTTAAAGGAAAGGAGGGTAGATTTAGACTAGGATAAGGAAGAAGTCTTTCACAATGAGGGTGGTGAGGCACTGGTTGCCCAGGGAGGTGGAAACGTTCCAACCCAGGAAGCATTCGTGGCCAGGTTCTGTGGGGCTTTGAGCAACCTGGTCTACTGGAAGGTGTCCCTGTTCATTGCAGGGGTGTTGGCAAGATGACCTTCAAAGATCCTTTCCAACTCAAACCATTCTATGAGCTCATTTTGTGGGAATGGCTGAGTTGAACTCCACTTTAACCCCACCAGGCTTACTTTACTTCAGAGTATCTACAACTTTCCCAGGAACCCAAGGCCACATTTATACCTGTTATTGACTTTATAATCCAAGCTTTGTTTTCTTTATTATTTTTTTCTTTTTGAAGAAGTAGCAGTTCTGACAGGCCTTTACTTGCTTTTCATTGTAGTTCTCCTCCATCATCTGTTTCCAGTAAAGCCACATTTCTGTCTGGGCACAGCTCACCCAGGTATCCAGCTGTCAGCAGGGCCCAGCGAACTAGGAGGGTCCTCAGTGATGGCAGGGTGACAGGGGTTAACTCCTGTGCTTGGACCTCTTTTTGTGAACCATCCGTCACAAGACTTCCTCTTGCCCACTGAGCTGCTTAAAATAACTTTTCTCAATTTATATGGGAGCAAAGATTAAATTACTTCAAAAGAAACTAATACTGGCAGATGAAAGGAAATAATCTTATGGATACGTGAAGGAACTAGCTGTTTCTTTGATTTCTGCAGGGAAGGAGGTCCCTAGCTCCATCACTTCATTAAAATCTGAGATTTAACAGTGTCTAAAGGCCCCCAAAGCCTATTCACACCCATCCCACAACAAACTCAGCGGTAAATGACAACCCCCCTAGGAGGAAGGTACATGCCTTTCAAAACCCAAGATGCAAACAATATCCATGGGATATGAACCCTCCATCTTCTACCATTAATATTTTATTTATCATGCTTCCAAATCCCAGCTGCAAAGCTGAAGAGAGATGTGGTTTCTCATTAGCGAAAGCAGTAAAACGTGCAAGAAGGAGCTGTAAAATAATGTCCTATATACCTATGTGGAAAACCCCTGGGAAACCACATAAACTAGGATTGGCTAGTATTTTTCATTTAGCTGAATATGAATATGAGTTTTCCTGATCCATCTCAGTTGTACCCTTTTGTTTTGCTCTCCCAAATTCATTCCTGCCTCCAAATTCTTTCCCCCTGGGGAAAGGTTATAAACTTAATCCTGGAGTTTGCTTCACACATCATTTGCAGCTTGTCAATGGGCTTTTGAAGGTCGCTGTGTGCAGAATAACATTAGCTGGGGGAAGGGTCTAGAGGGTTTATTTTGCTAATGGAAAGAAGAATGACAGGACTAAAAACAAATTTTGTCCTTTGTTCTGTTTTTCTAAATCTAGTTTTAATGTGACTGTATGCTCACATGTTTTTTTCTGTAATATAAGTGAGTATGAAAATTTTTCTTTGGTCCACACTTTGTCAATTTTTCTGTAACTACTTTCTACCTGTGGGACAGAATGAAAAACCATTTGTTACATTACAGCTTTTTCCCCATTTCTGACTCAGTTACACAGTAGGTTTTTCTTCTGAACAAATTACCTCATGGCTCAGTTCAAAACTGATACATTAGCAATGTGGTCTGCAGATACAATCTGCCATGCCATGGAAAAAGAAAAAAAACCCACCTTCCTCAGAGCTTTAGCTCTCAGGATGTTGCCACCTGGTAGCAGTTCCTTCACAGGAAAATTACTAGCTGGAAATACTGGGCTTAAGAAACAAATTCTTGCCTAAACTGTTTGATAGTTATGTGATTTGGGCTTTTTGTTCTTGGGTTTTTATTTGTCATTACTGAGAGCATTTGTGTGCCTTAACAGTTTGTACGATTAAGAAATCTCCTCAAGAGCGAACTGTCCCCCACAAACATTGACTGCTTAAAGCTGTAACTTCTCCTAACATCACACACACTTCCTATCAAACAAATGGGAATTTTTTGGCGCTCTCTGCGGAAACACCTTCTTTTAGGGGGAGTTAAAAAAAAAAAGTTATGTTAATGCCCCTGCTCCATGTAACTTAAGGAAGCACACATCACATCACACAAACCAAAACCAGAGCGAGTGGCACTCGATAAAGCTTGAGGGACTGGATTACACTGCCTTGTTCAACATCAGGCTTGCTCGTGCCTCCGGGCTGCTCTTGGGACCACAAAGAGCTGCTCAATTTACAGGAATTCCTCAGTAGGATTTGCCCAGTTGCCTGGGGTCAGTTGCTCCTCTCTGCCCTCAGCACTCCCAGGCTGACCAGCCTGAGGGATGCAGGGACACCACTGGAGGCTGAAGTGCAGGGAGGAGAGGGCATCCCTTGCCCCCAGAAAGCCTTGCCCTGCACAAGGAAGGAGCTGTAAGCCATGCAAAGAATGCAAGCATGATCTGAAATCCCATTAAAATGGATCCTCTAGCTATCATCATTCCCTCCCCCAAAGCTGTGGCATTGCTAAAGATTACACATACAAGTTTTTTGTCTGTTATTCCCTCAAGCAAAGCCAATTTATCCAGTAATTGGCATTTCCAGTTCATTGCTGGATAAAACAGACAGCAAAGATGGAAGTTATGAAGAGGAGCGGGTACAGAAGCAGCACCACTGTGTGTGTCAGCAGGAGCACTGCCACAGCACCCACCTCATCTCCCAAATAATTCAGAGACACTGACAAGGAGGCTTTTTATCCACTTGGGGTCCACAGCAGCCACCAAGGAGAGTGTGAGACACACCATAGACCAAAAACACTGCACGGTGCAAGCAGCCAGGCTGCTCCTCTCCGGATGCGAGCGCGTCAATCACAGGAAGCAGCTGCAGTGCAGGCAGCTCTTTGACAAAGCAGCCTGACTCCTGCCTGCTTGCCCGTGCCAATTTTAGACTGGTTTACCTTCACAGGAATAATGAGACATGAGAGCTGTGCTGGGCAAGACCTAAAAGCTGCTTTGATTTGTAAGGAAAGCCGCAGTGGGCCATCGCTCACAAAGCACAGCCGGGCTGGCCACCCCGAGCGCCTTTGGCACTGCCACGGCCAGACCTGCAGCATCCACCCAAAACAGACAATGCTGCAGCCTGTCTGCACTGCTGTGTGCCTTCTAAAAGATAATTTACACGACTAAGCCCTTCTGAAAAGGAAACTGGAGCAAGACATGGTTTGTTAGCTTTCTCTTGGCCATTTTTGAGAAAATATATTTCCCATTGAATAAGTATGTGTGTGGTTAAAGACAAGCTCTGCAACCACTGCATTAGGACCAAACATGGAATTATGTATAAGCCTGACAGTGATTCATTTTAGTCTTGAAAATTAACAGTATGCAATTAGAGCAACATTGTACAACTACGAGGTGGCTTTTGCAGCTAGAACAGAAATTCCCCTGTCCATATTGGACCACACTCCACCAGTCTGCACAGGGCCATCAGTAAAAAAGTCAGTAGGAATTTTAAATAGTACAAACCTAGGGGCAGCACTGGGGTGATACTCAGAAGACTCACTTGGCTGTGCCTGTGTCTTCCCGTGCTGCTGCTCATCTTGCCTTGTGAATGGTAAGGATTTCTGGATCGTAACCTGCACTGTTTTCCATAGGTAGAAAGATCTACCCCTGCTGGCAAGCCGGCACTGCCAGCTTGCTTCCCAATGACTGCAACAAAGCCCAGCCACTCATACAAACAGGCTGTCCCATGCTAACTAGCATTGCCAGAGAGGGTTTGTCTCTTCTTCTTGAAGAGATAACACTAACAACTTAATCCAATTAACACGGCACAAAGCAAGTCTGTAATTCCAGGGTGGATGTGCTCTAATGCCTCCTATGGTTTTAGGAAAGGAAAGTTTGCGCTAGATTAAGGAAAATACTCAGCATTCATTTTTGCTTATCATGGAGCAAAGCAGCATATAGGAATGCATGAGCCAGCAGAGGCCAAAAGCAGGGATGATGTCTATCCCTTGTGCATAACATCTTTGCCTGCTTTGAAAGAATGTTATGTTTCTCAATGATATCACTAAATTACTGGCTTGTTTTCCATTTGAAAGATACTGTGAAGCTGCGGTCCTTAAGCAATCATTCTGACCAGCTGCCAAGCCACTTAATCACTTACATGCATTCGAAATAAAAGCTGTCTAACTTACAAGAACTACATCAGCTCAGTTGCCTATCCCAAATTGCAAAGAGAAATGTGTGCCTTTATTCTAATAATGCACAGAGGAAAAAATTGAGAAACTACACAGAGATTCAGCTTGTTCATCACGATCGTGAAATCCTAACAGCAATGGGATTTTTACTAACTTCAGAAAAATTACATTTCTGCAATATCCAACCACACAACCACTAAAGAAAAAAGTGCCAAGCAACTTGGGAAAACTATCAGTAATAAAAGCTGAAGACAGAGAATAGATCTACTTCAGGCCTAGCATAATACAAACAATGGGAGTGATAAATCAGAGATTCCACCCTTTCAGTGTGCAAGAGGTTAGAAAAGGGTAGAAATACCAAAAAACCAGGATTTCCAAGAAAAGGGTAGAAATACAAAACCCCCAGGATTTCCAAAAAGTCAGAAAGCGTGGGGTGCACAAAGGCCATCAGTGAGGTCTGGAGCCTGGGGGCTGGCAATGAAAACACTCTCACTTTTTGTAGTGGGACAGAAAGGAAGGTGTGACAAATGAATGGAAGTCATGTTAACTCGGAATGTCTAGGAATGACTTTCCACCCCAACTGTCCTATTGCAATAATTTCACTAAATATACACAATGGTTTGGATCTGAAATTTTCACTTCAGACAAAAGGGCTACAACTTAAGAAATATGCTGGGTAACAGCCACAATGTTATGAAACAGCTTGCTATGAAAATGGCAGTTGCCTGCAGCAATACAAATTAGCAATAATTTTTCATTTTTTGTGCCTTCAGTTCTTTTCAGCTATTACTGTATTTCATGCAGCATCACTGCATCACGTTTGTCTATCTACAGCATGGAGCACCACGATTTGTCATCTTAATACATTAGCTTTGAATTCAACGAAAGTAGACTTTTTTCTTTTTTTTTGCTTGAATGAGCAGCAATAATACACAGCTTTCTCTGAATGCTCAAAGTCATCTTCTCCTGACCTGATGTTCCTTTTTCAGTCAATTCATTTCTGGGTTTAGAGAGGCACTGAACTACCAGAAAGGAACGAGGCAGCTATAGAAACACCGCAAGCAGAAGGAGTGACCTGAGAGCATCACTTGGCCAGGACACGCAGGTTGCTGGCCCACAAATCAGCTAAAAATGGATCATCTGCCGGACGAGGTGATAAGATTACAGATCAGACCAATTACAGCTGGAAGCTGCTTCCCAGGACTAATTGATTAAGGCACCTCAGGTCTAAGCTGAGGACAGCATTTGATCCGGGGGGTGCTATGGAGAGCCCACAGGGTTCACCCAGCTCTCCTCACGAGGTCCAGGCTTGCTCATGGATCTTCCAGCTGGAAGACACCCAGGAAGGGGTACAGCAGGCAGAAGGCAGTCACTGCCAGAGTCCTCAGCCTGTGGTGTTCTCACAGTTGCCCTGAGCTTCCAGTGCACCAGGGCATCCTGACACCTGACCCTTCTCCTTCCTTTGCATCCTTTTACCCCCACCACACAACTCCCACCCAGCCTGAGGAGCTCACAAGGCACAGCGATGTCCCAGCACTCACAACTGCCACCTTGTAAATCACAGAACATCCATTAAAGCTCAGGAACCCATGTTTCTGTCTAATTCAATAATGCCATTTATGACTATTAAATTATCCATAAAGCACTTTAATTTAGCCAAACCAATTCCCTACCTCTGCTGCTTGCTTTTTTTTTAACCTCGATTAAAACAAAGATAATCGGAAATAAGTATTTTTCCACAGCACCATCCTCAAAGCAATTACTTTGCTGCAGAGATGCAGTCAGGAAGAATAACCTCCCTGCAGTCTCTTTGGGAAGGCAGGAACTGAGTGAAGCCCTCAGAAAGCCAATCTTTCAGCTCCCATTCTTCCCACACACATCTCAAATCATCTACTGCATTTCTTCTGCTCATTTGACTTCTAAAGCTCAAGCAAAGCGGGGATTCAGATAAAAGACAGCGCTAGAAAAGAAAAAAGAAACAACTCAGCCACTTCCTATAGTGATCTTTGTGCAGCACTAACCCCAGGGTTTTTTGGATGCTGGGCAGTGTGGGTCGGTTTGCTTTCAGCCAGCATCAAAAACCATGGACTTTGCCTTGGATCACTGTTCTGTGCCTTCACAGAGAACAGTCACAATTCAGAGCAACTGTGTAAATTAAGGGCTGCATGCGTGAATAGGAACTCCAGCTCTCTAAAAAGGGAAATTCAGCTGATGGACTTCACAACTTTTAAAAAAATATAAAAAAATTAAAGAATACTTTCACAAGACCAGCTAAGCAATTAATGACAAAACAAATCCAAAAAAAACCCCAAAAAACCAAAAATAAACAGTAGTAAGTATTGCTTATTAAGGGAGGTAGCAGTTCCCAGAGGAACATCATATAAACATCTAAATAAAACAAACAGCTTTCATGTTTGCATATCTTGATACATATTCACAAGCCCACTACAAGCAATTCAAAAGAATTAATGAAAATCTGGCTGTAAGATGACTCTATAAAGATGTATTTAACTGTATTATCATCTGAGAAGTCATACCCAGTGAAACTGTGCTGAATTGTCTGAAAAATACAGAGAATTAGAAAAAAAAACAAACCAGTTGTTTGCTAGTGAGACAAAAGCTCCAGTCAGACAGCTCCAACCTCCTTGCCTTTCCTTTGGCCTCAGAGACTGGAAGGAAAAACCCAGCCATCACCTCTTGTCACCCTGTTCTCCAGGAGTACACAACTGGCAGATCTTATTTCCTCACAGTTTCTTCATTATTTTTGGGTAAGGAAATTATTATTTCTCAGTTTTTTCCAGCTCCCAATCAGTTTCCCAGTTCTAAATGACCTGAATTAGCTGAATGAACTGAACAAACTTCTGATGTAGAAGACAAGGCTTTTGCTGCTAAAACTTGTTTAAGTGGTTAAAACAAACAAAAAACAAAAAACAAACAAAAAACACAAAAAACAAAAACAAAAAGTAACAACAAACAAAAAAAAAGGAAAAAAAAAGAAAAAAAAAACCACTTCTGAGCTTTTAGGTGGTGATTCTTCTGTATGCAGTGGTGAAACCTCCATGACTGGGTCACACAACCAGATGTGGGACCCTCAGCAAGGAGAGGGGTTTGCTCACCTGCTTCAAAGGATATTGGGATATTGACAGTTTGAAGCCCAAATAAAAGCCTGGGCATAAAGGTTAAAGCTTTAAGAAGTGGAGAGCGTCCTCTCTCAGGAAACATGTAAGGGCCAAACTTCTTTGTTTTGGCTATTTCCATGTTTCCTTTACCTGCAAAACAACACACAACTTTCATTTCTGTTTGGTGTAAGTTACTTTAATAGCTCATGAGATCAGGCTTTAATGAATTGCATCTTCACCTGAAGTGTGGACTTCTTAAGGGGAAAAAAAATAATTTATTTTGAATAACAACCTTGTATCCTGAATGTGATGCTCAAAAGGGATCAAAACCTTCCTGAGGAACAAGTTGGAAAGACCATGACATGAAGAGGGAAACTTGGCTGGGGACAGAGCTGCTGGCACCCAGTGAGAGTGGGAAATAATGTCAGAGGTAGAGGGAGGGATGAGAAAGACACGGGATTAATCGGATAAAAGAAGACAAATGACGATTCAAGGCCTTGTGGGCTGTGACCGTTTTGGGAATGAGCACGCATGAGTGAAGGGAGGAGGAGGGAAACGTCTGGGATGTGCTGGCAGAGGCAGGAGGGTCACACAACGAGCAGAGCACGCCCTGTGCTTTTCCCTCAGAGGAGAGGGGGTGAGAAGATGGGATGAATCTCCATGTGTCAATATCCTGGATCCAGGATGGGGGAATAGGTAGACTGGTGTGTTTACACGAGCACACCTCAGCCCACAGATTATTTTTAATCACAGAGTACAAACAAAGCAGATGTCAGAAAAAAGAAATATTTAAAATAAAAATTAAAAGAACACCTTTAGTTATTGTTCTTAGCCCGTAGAACTCACTAGGAAATCCTGGCAAAACACACCTGGATTCCCAGATTTCTTTGGCATGAGCTGTTCTTCAGCAGTGAGGTGTGAAAGGGCTGACTGAGCATCCTCTGTACCCTTCCACAGTCCGCATGCAGGGACATGGCACAGCTTCTTCAGCTCCTTTTACAGCAAGCTATTTCTCACTTAAGGGCAGCCCCGTTCATTATATGGTATTTCTCAACCACAGCCCATTGAGTCCAAGCACAACACGTATCTACCACCAAGGAGCGGCGGCCCCTCGGCCTGGGACACTGCAGCTACTGTTCCCTCTCTCTGGGCTTTGTTTTCCATCTTCCCTTGTTTTTCCCCAACAAGCCATGGCACGATCCCTGCTCCCGCAGCCCCCCTCCCCAAAACCCAGCTGTCAATAGCCCCTCGCTCCGCTCCTGGATATGCGAGCGCTCCGGAGTCAATCTTCCCATGAAAATCAAGTCAATGACCTGCCCTTCCCTGTTCCTTAAGAACCAAAATAAAATAAAAGGGAAAAAAAAGGCCATAATTTTTCTTCCCCTCAGTTCTCACGTGTTGTTAATGTTCACTCAAGTTGTTAGGCAATACAAAATGCATTAATTCCTCCAAAGTGAGTTCACCATGAAAGATTTAATTGTTGCTGATTAGGCATAGTTTTCTCCTTTGACACCTCCCCTTTTTTATTTTGGGCTGGTGAAAAAAGAAGAGCAGAATGCAAAGTTATTTTTCACTCAAAGACCACGTTAGCCTTATTATCTAATCAAGTGGAAAGGCCTTTGTCTGTCCTGGCCCTGCCAAAAAAACAAGTGAGGCAATAAAAACCTTTAAGATTTTTCTCTATCCTTTGTTATCTCAAAAGACCCAAGTTTAGTCAATTGCTGTCACATCACTAGAAAAAAAGAGAGGAGAAAACAGAAAAGAAAGAGAAAAGACACTGCTGTAGCTGTTTAAAAAAAAAAAAAAAGGGGGAGCTTTCTGTAACCCATGAAGAAGCCTGGTACACAAAATTGCATAGTAAGTTTTAAAAGATTTGCATTTAAAAGATTGAATACAGGTCGCTTCCCTGTGACCATAGAAACATTAGAAAAGGTGGAAAATTCAGTCTACTGAACTTCAAATGACTTTATTAAAGTGTCACTAATCAGAACCCAAGGACACAAGGTTTTAGTGTTTGGGCTAACAACGTGAATAACCCTCAAAAGTCAAATGACCTTCTAAGAGCATTACTTTAAAAAAGCCACTTGTTGACAGCAAGTTAAGTAAAAAAACTTGACTGCCTCTAAGAAATGAGTAATCCCATGCAGCTCACAAGAACACGACTGAATTATATCTCTAAAACCAGGCTCATTTAAGACAAAAATCTCCAAAGCTTTTAAAAGTATTCTATGTGGACAACCAAACATTTGCTATCACTTGGGACAGTTTAAGATAAACTTTGAATGAAATATATGAAATATTAATTTGAAGTTAACACCCACATGCAATGAAACAGGGATAAGGACAAATATCTAACAAGCTTCATTAGGAAATGGTGTATATCCATTGTCAGCAGTGCCAAGATACAGGCAGACACTGGAAAAACCCTGAAAATAAGTTGCATCCACATGACATCTTCTGTCATTAGTCAGAAGGCTACCTGAATCACAGCTCAATTAATATATTTATTCACCTGAGGCACCATCACTTCTATCACCTCCAATTCTGTTCTGTCTCCAGAGTTACACCAAGTGTTCTGTGCCTAAAACTTGTTGCTCTTCCCAATACAATGCCCTGCAGCTCTGGGCAGCTCTCTAGGTTCATGCAGCAAGAATTCCTCCCACAGGCATTATCCTTTTGAATCTTAATACCTGCATCTTTATTCCTTTTTGCTTATTCAAGTATTTTCTGGGTCTTTTATACCAGTTTGAAATCCTTTGGGCATAGGAACCACCGGGTAGAAACAATCACTAGTAATAGGAAAGTATTCTGTAATACAGATTCAACAGTTTCAGAAGTTAACATGCATCAGAACCAAGCAGGTAGCTTTCAGAACTCAGTAAGATCACCTAGAAGGCAGCAAAAAAGTTTGTTTCCTTATTTTAGTGTCTTCATTATGCTTCAAAACAGCGCAGTATAAACATTAGCCACACAGATGCTGCTTCTTCACTCGCAAGGTTATATTTTAATGATGTGGGCTCTTTAATTACATCAAGCAGCACGGGAGCACAATATTTAAGACAGATTTCCAATCTTTAGGGATCCTTTAGTTAAAAGTAGTATTCCAAAGTCAAATGGATAGAAAAGTTCCTTTAGACATGACCATGGGCAACACTAGGTCTCTCTGCCCTTTAGTGACCAGGTCTCAGGAAATAGGGCAGATGCAGGGGTTTCAAGTGCTGGTACAGATTTCCCACAGGATGTGCTTCTAGGTGATTTACCTCTCAAACTACGAGACAAAAAATTGGCAGCATCTATGCAAACCTGCCAAACACAAATGTGTAAAGCTCAATAATCGAAATGAACAGGTGACTAATATTTCCGACACATTTTGGGAGAGCTGTCACGGCACAGACTGAGTAATCCCCTTAGCGTGACAGAGCCTGGGCTGGGACTCATGCCCAGCATTGCAGACCTGCAGCAGAAGTTTATCCTTCCCTAAATTGGCCTTTTTCTGCTGCTTTGTTAACCTTGCTGGGTCATGGCACAAGGCTGTCAGGATAACATCATAAGGAATATTCAAGAGTTACCCATACATTGTCTTTAAGAAGATACATCATCCTTTTCAGGGGCACAGCAGCAACACAAACTCCAGTAGCAGCCATATGAATATTTCAAAGGTGATGATACCATGTTTATACCCATTTCTTTTCTTTCCTCTACATAACACATAATGTACACTGCTGTGTCCAAAATCTTCCACACTTGATCCTGCCATCTGGATTGAGATGTTTACATACATAAAAAGGATGTTTCAAAAAATAATCTTTCACCATGAAAATTCTGTTGAAGCCTGTAAGGAGAGGTAAAATTCTTTCTCCTTTACACATAGTTTTTCACCTGACACAGGGGTGCACATACATGACAGACCCAACTGCAATGCTCTCACTTAGGCTCAGCTCTCACAAATGCTTGAAACAGTTTTTTTTAGTTTCTTCTTCCACCCAACACACATATTCTTATCCTGGCTGGAATGCCCATCAAACCCTGGTGAATGGAGCAGTTTAATTTTAAAAAAAGGAAAAATACTCCTAATACATTAATCTAAATGCAGACAATTCCACGCACTCTGTCTTGCATTATACTTGAGTCTGCCCAGGTCTCCCAAAGCTCCATTGCCTTACAAGCAAAACTTGGTAGGTGCACAAACTTTTAGCAAGATATTATGCCATATTAATAAAGAGAATTTCTGTGGTTTTATTATTCCTAATAATTAGCATAGTAATTTTTCTAAAGTGTCATTGTTAGTAATCATTTAGCCTAGCAATTAAGGAAGTCTTAAATGTCAGATTAGCTATCATACATAATTTCTCCAGAATTAATCCTCTGTATTATAGACCAAACAATTGGCAGTTAAACAAGTGTTAAATAACTACAACATAACAAGTAGCTCCAAGGTACTTATTTCATAAATGTCAGTGAACAAAGGTGAATGTTTCTCAACTGACTCATGCAAGTAATCTCACTGGAGATGAAAGCTCTTTAAACATTATTTTTTTATTAGATCACTTCTTTCATGGGTTTAGTTGATGAATATCCTTAATTTTAAGTATTTGGTAATTAGCCTGGTCAAGGACAGTGATGCATTCATTACTACCCCTTACTCAAAAAGAGCTATTTTTAGTCTAAAAATGCTTAGATTAAATAAATAAATACATAAATAAATCCTCTGAAAGGGTAGTGTTTATCCCATGAAGTCTCAAAGTATAATAAAACAGTTTAGTGCTACAAGTGCTAATTCTAAATTCAGACCAAAGTAGGATGCCAGTTATGGGATTAATTTACAGAAATGAAACAATAAAAATACAATGTTATCACAAGAAAAACAATGTACTTGTTATTGCAACCCAGCTTTGTCTTTGATTAATGCAGAGAAGCTCCAGTTTCAAACCCCTGATTTTGCAAGATTTACAGAGTAGGAACAAACCCTTATTCATGCCACTGAAAGATTAGGCAGAACTTTCAGGAGCAACAAATTATGGCCCTGCTTGCAGTGGAGGCCAGTTATGATACCAAAGGTGGGAGATGTCTGCCTGAGACAAGCAAACATCCAAGAAAAAAGAAAATGTTGAACTGATTTGGATTTGTCCAGGCTGGACAGGGCTTTGAATAACCTGGTCTAGTGGAAGGTGTCTTTGCCCATGATGGTGGAGTTGGAACAAGATGGTCTCTAAGGCCCCTTCCAACCCAAACCGATCCATGATTCAAATCCATTAAAATCTTTGGTTAATTACTTGTCCTGGCAGTAGCCGAACACTCAGGTCTTTTTTTGCCTGCACTCTTTTCATGTCAGCAGGACAGTCCCAACCTGGTCACTCCAGGCCCCGAGCAGAACAGTTATGAATGTACCACATAAAGGGATAACAGCTAATGCACATAATCCCTGGGTAACAAAATCGGCCAAGTAAAGGAGACCTTTCTGCTCTGCCTGTAAGAAACCGCAGGGATGCCCTGCGCCGCTCGCTTACCAAAGAGATGCCAGGGAAGTTTTTCTGAGAAAAGAACTCTGCTTCTTAAAAAATTGCACTGCTTCAGCAGTAAACTCACAATGAAAAGAGAATTCTCATTTGCATCAGCTTTAAACATCCATGTTCTGGCACTACAAAGCTTATGGCTGATAAAGTACTCTTTCTCCTTTGCAATAATTGTAGTGAAAATGCAAAGATCTGGCAAGATATTTGCTTCTGAAATACTTCTCTATTACCATGGAGAATTTGGAATATCCACCACTGCACTGGAACAAAATGAAGATAAAGGAACTTGAATGCTACCATTATCGTTAGGATTTCTTTCTTCTTTTTTTTAAAGGCTCTGTGGATTTCAAAGGGGTAAGAATTAATCACAGAAATAAATCAAATGCTGCTGCCAGTAACAGAGCAGGAAGAAGTGTTAAACAAAAACAATAAATAGAAATGATTACTCACTCAAATACACACACACATAGATAATTAACATTTGGAAATTAACAGAGGCATGTAAGTCCCATGGGTGCCACCAAAGACAGAGAAAACTAGAGTACCATTTCAAGAAAAAAATATAGTATCTGTCTTCTAAAGTAAAGGTGCTTAAATGGATCAGAGGCGCCATCTCTTTCCCTGGGGAAGGTGACACATCCCATTTTCTTGCCCTGACCACCTCTCTCCAGCTCTCCTACGTGAGGGTCTCTACACTCTGCAAGACAACATGGGTGTTCATCCACTCCGCTGCCACAGCTATAAATAGGAGCCCTCCATGCCTGGGGAAAATCCCTCTGCAATCAACCAAGTGCTCATCCTCAGTGACCACTGAGGCTGTGGACAACCCTGACTTGTCCTGGAGCCCTGGGAGGCAGCTAATTCCTTCATTCCTCTCATTCCTGGACCTCATTATCCACCCAGGCAGGTCTGTAATGAGGGAGCTGTTGCACCACTAACTAAATCTTTAGATAACTTTGTTTTTCTTTTTGGCAGATTTGTTGCAAGACACAGTTAAAACCTGACTACTACAACATTTCCGGTTTCAAAATAATAGCTACTAAACACAAAAGTTATGTTGTTAAAAATGAAGAGCATGAGTTTCTGTTTGACTAAAGTAAAATGTTAAGTGTCTATGAAAAGAAGATATAAGGACAGATAACAAACTTTTATAGAAAAATAAAAAGGTAATAGATGGAGGCTCAGTATAGAGAAAATTCTAACAACAGGGTAATTGTGTGGCTCCAGTTATGTCAAGGATATAGTATGGAGGCCCTTCCCACTGAGGGCAAGGTCCAGCCTTAGAGTGGAGATGTATCCCTTCCCACCCCAAAACAGGCACATAAGAAAGGAACCAAGGAGATTGTCCAGATGCTACAAACTTGCTGAATGCTTTTATACCAATGTCCAGTGCAGAAAATAAAGCTACTGTCACCATAAAAATTAATGCAAACCAGCCTGGAGTAGAATTTACATTCCTCAAAAGACAGTAAATCCTCAAGACAAGAGACCACCAGACCATCCCATCAGCATGTCACCATCCCACCAATGTTTTCAAAATCCAGGGGAGCCAGACAAAACCTATCAGCCTGTAACACAAACAATCCCTCAGAAGTATATGTTGGGCTAGGACTTGAAGCCATAAATTTTTCTGATGAGATATTCACATGCTGTAAGAGACCTAATTCCATCCTCTGTCATGATAAAAGTAAATTTCAAATGCTTAGGTGTGCACAAGCTGGCACTTGGGAAACTGTCACTGGTTGAGCTTAATAAAACTTGGAGGGAAAATTACTTTTAGGGGGCTCATAAGATGAGAACACTGAGCTGGAAGCTACTGACAGGCATTAACTGTGTAAACCCACAATGGCATATTTATAAAGTAGTTCAACATAGGATATATCTTTCAAAACATATAAATTAAAGTCATCACAATGAAGCTACCCTGGTGTAACTTTCACATAAGTCTATATACAACATCTGTTAAATGGATTCAAGGTTGCCACTACATTATATAAACTTTTGTACTTGTAAAAACTACGGTGAATCACACGACTGGAGGGAAAGAAAGAAAAAAAATCACAGCAATTTAAGTGCTATCAGCTAACATAAGGACAACTCTTCCCCCAAAAAGCAAACTTTCCCAAAAATAACCTCTCTTGAGACCCTTGGTT
This sequence comes from Pardalotus punctatus, assembly GCA_013400915.1. Lineage (NCBI taxonomy): Eukaryota > Metazoa > Chordata > Aves > Passeriformes > Pardalotidae > Pardalotus > Pardalotus punctatus. Next base: position 614,512 of record VZTX01002853.1, on the reverse strand, counting down.
TAAGAACAGAGAATTGCAACTGATGTCATTGAACAGGAGCAAAACTTGTGGTGTGTCACAGATCACGGTGTCTCCAAAGCACTGGATTTGTGTAGGATACATAATTGCACCTTTCAGCATGCTGCAATCATTGCTGGTGGTAACCAACAACATGGAATTACAAGTGGAAACATGACAGACATTGTCAACAGCATTGGACAGGGTTACAATTCCCTTACTTACAGGACAAAATCCTCATCTCCCCCGATGATAAAAAAACCTCACATTAAGAGAAGGCACGTCTCAAGTCTCATTACTTTTCACCAAGCACTTAGAAATGTCAAGCCAGAGCAACATCATTTGGCTTAGAACTGGTAAAAATTTATCAAACCCCTGGTTTGCAATTCTGGTGGTACAAAACACAGAAAGAAGTGTTGGTAAAACACTCAATATAGGTGTTACTTAACTTAAACCACAGGGATTGTGACAGCTTTTCTCTCCCAAAGCCACCAAATGACCGGGAGCATACATGATTATCCAAAGATCTTGATAGCTATCACATGGAAATTAATGTTTCTGGCTACATTTAGTATATTGTGAAATATTTGCCTGTGTTTTTATTGTGCACAACAACAACAACTCCAACTGTGCCTCTTCTGCATTCTTTTATAACCATTTTATATGCTCAGTGGGGGGACAGAAAAAGAATTTAGTTAATCATTAAGCTTTTTCTTTCTAAAAGCATGCCATGCTGACTGTCCCAATTAATCAATGTCTGTGGAAGTTGCAAAGGAAATCTAATGCACCGTTTCTGTTTCAGAATCCTTCATCCTAAACACCAACCATCTGGTTTTCAAATTAAGAAATACCCAGACAGCCAGATATTTGCTATAATCACAATAAAACTGATTTTGGAGTGGTGGTGAAAGTTATCTTTCAGCCTACAAAAAGCAATTCTTTCTTCCCAATACAAATTTCTCAAATGAAAATTAAAAACCTATGAATAAACTGAATTTCTTATCGGGAGGAGATTGACACAAGTATCATTAAGCATTTATGAACCACTGAATGGCACACAGTCTATTTTTTACCATTCCATCTGCAGGTGAAGTTGGAGCCATGGACAGGTGGAGCTGTGACCACCAACCTGCTCTCAAGCACTCCAGAAGGATTTGCTGGTTGCTATTCCCAGTATAAACAAAAACATGCATCTACTATGGAATCCACCACCATATTTTAGTGCAATCCCAAATACAGTGGCTTACTTTAAGCAAGGCCCACAGGTCCCAGTGTGGACATCAAGCGCCTAGCCTGACATAAACCAGATAAAGCAGCTAATTTTGTCTTTTTAAAACTATGCCACAATAGAAAACACTCTAAATTAGTCTAGATTATTTTAAACTATATGAGCAGGAAGCAGTGTGTATGTTTACAAATTAATTCCTAGAGTCTGGCTTCTCGACCAAGGCTCCCAAAAAACTGTTCCCCCTTAAGCTGCCCTGTAGCCCACTCCACAGCAAAATTTATCCCTAGTTCTTTTTCTTGGAGTACTGTGCTAATACCATTGTCTTCTACTTCTTTTTACAGAGCTACAGACATGTAAAGTGCCTAATTATAGACTCCAGAATGTCTTGATTTCCTTATTTCCTTGGCAAAGGGCAACCTTTTTGTTAGATGTTTAGTGTTTACCCAGTGTCACTTTCAATATAGATTTTAATTTAAACAAATAGAAGGTCCTTCTCATGTACTCGGGGCCTTGTTTTCTGCTTGGTTATACCAATGTGAATTAAGAGCCATTTAACTAAATAAAATAGAGTTGTGGTAAAGGAAAATTAGCATAACTCAAAGGAAAGCCAGTCCACTGTTTAGTAATGAGTTCTTTCAAATACTGCAGATTCTCATGCTCATACATCCTTTATAGAGCCAAAGCTGTAATAACAATGTTATATTTTCACAGAAAAAAAAGTTGCATTTTCCTACTCAGACAAAGAGGGTTTCTTTTTTTTGTTTTGTTTTTTTTTTTTTAAGGAAAGGGGATGTAGCCGGATTACATTATTTTTCCTTTTGGTATAGTGGTAGCCACAATTAATAATCATAATATTATGGTGTATTTTTAGAGGAGACTGTTTGCACATGTGAGACCTCATGGCATCAGAAAAGCACATTCATTTTTACAGCATTAAATCTCAGAATGAAAGACTCTTCCTCCATCAGCTTTGGGCAGCAGCTGTAATCTGTATTTCCAGGGGTGTTTTAAAAACAGATACATGGGAGATGATCAAGGAAGGACAAAGAGAGCATCTAGAAGACAACAGACCAAAATAGTCCTGATTTGGGTGAAGCTTGGTTACACCATTAAGAGTATGGTTTTGCAATTAGATTTTTAATGTCTTTGTTTCTATAAAAAACAACTGCAATATTTCAACTCAATAATTACAAATTGGAAAAGATATTAAAAATGAAATCTATTTGCCCTATTGTGAAGTCCCATGTACCATTTTTCTTCCATGCCCACCAGCAAGAACATCCTGTGGATTTCCAGCTGTCACAAGCAGGAGAACATCACTGCCATCATTTACAAGACAGGAATCTTTGGGCCCTCTAAAGAAATTGCCTCTTTAAGACTTTGCTTTAAATAGATGGAGGGAAAAATGGTCTTGTTTCCACTCCCTTCTCCTCAGCCTGGCCCTGATGGATGATGTTGCTCATGGGTGGAACAGTTCTGACAGACTTGGAACAGCCACCATGTCTGATGGCAGTAATTTATTTCTGTAAGCAGCTTTAAAGTTCAGACATGACATTTCCAGATAGTGGTGACCAGTTAATTTCTAGAACAATAAATAACAAATGCTAAGAAGAAACGGGCTTTACTCAGGTTGACAGTCTGTGGGACCTGCTCTTCTTTAACACATTCCTGTCCTGTAGTGGCTTGGCCGCCTCCTCCAAGCAAACTGGAGGAGACTCGGGCCACCTTCTTGGAGGACTGGACATAATTTGTTCATGTGTGTCTTCTGTATATACCCATAAGTACCTGATGTTTACATCCATCATAAAGCATAGCCATAAACAAATAACCATGGCAATAAATCACCTGGGGATCCAGGAGACACGGAGGGGCCATGTAAGAGGAGAGCAGGTTATGAGCAGAGGCAGCCACATGCTTTCAAGGCTTCTCAGTCCAATTTTTAGGAGCTACTTTCAGCAGTGGACAGGGATTTTTCTATTAGCAGATAAGAACTGAAGGTTGGACAGCATGACATAAATCCCTGAAGATCCATTATTGTTCATTTGTTACAGAAACCTAAAAGGAGGGCTTAGCTCCAGCCTCTGGCATCCTACTGAGTATTGAATTTACACAACTCCTTCCCTACGCTGTAAAATGTATCAAAATAAACATGTTATACAATGTAGTTGTCTTCCTCCCCTCTTACCCCACTCACACACAAACTCAAAACAGCGCTGAATAGGGAAAAAAAAAAACAAAACACAATAAGAGACACCTTTATCAGCCTCAGCCATCTGTGTTCCTTTAGTCTGATCCAAGCATTTTGGCAGGCATATGTGCAGCTTGCTCCTACCCCATATCATCCTGCCCTGAAAGAAAAAGTCTCCTCCCTCTTCCTCCCCTCTCTGCTGGCGTGGGTCAGGCAGCATTCTGAGTCTGTTAATTCCAGGACTTGAAATAACAAGGTATGGGTGCATATGTTTAATTAATTACAATCTCAACACAATCACTTAACCTCGTTCTGAGGAACAGCAACCCCACTTGGTAGCTTGGCCCGAAAAACAAACAGATGCCAAAAAAACTGTACAACTTTCAGCGCTGACCATAGGTATTATTTGGAGTTTAGAAATTTATATGTAAAAATATAATGAAGCAGGCTAATTGCTCAAAAGTTTGAAGTGCAGGAGTTAAGGGCACTGTTAGAGAAAGAAAACAGTGGTAAGAAAATCACCACCACCATAAATTAGTTTCCAGACAATCTGACATGACCCTAACTGGGGTTAAAAATCTGGATTTTCATTAATTTGTTCACTGAAATCATAAAGGCTCAAATTCTTTCCCCAAAGCAGACGGGCATAAAAAGTTTATAAGGCAACTTTCAAAGGCAATAGAATCATGCTCAGGAAAAAAAAGTCATTTAAATACACACAGAAATGCAGGTCTCAGAAGAATAAAAGTACAATAAACTACTGAGTTCACCTTCTGTTTCTAAACAGCCTTATAACTACAACATGTCTTCAATATTTCAGGAAGCATGACATTTTGATGGACTAAAAAGAAATGTTGTATTGAAAAGAATAAAGAATGAAAGTGGGGAAAACACCAGGAAACCTGAAGTGTAATATTATAGAAGAAAACCCCTATGGAAAATTCAAGATTTAAACACATATACTACAGATGAGCAACACAGCTCTATCATCTAATTCATTCCTCTGAACTATTTCAGGAGAATGCTCTTAATATATCAAAAATGATCCAGAAAGGAGCTGACATGAAAAGCACTCAGCTTAGCTCTCTCTCCAGTTCTCCAAGGAACAATTTATCTCCTAGTACACTGCAAGGGAAATAGAATCATGTATTTCCCCATACACAGTGCCTATGGCAAACATACTCCTCCAGCTTAAATTGGTGTTTTTTCTGTTCTACTCATTCATATTTTAGACAAATAAACATCTTGAAAAGGCTTCAGAAGCATTCAAATTCAAATAGAATATTCCAAAGAAATCTTTAAGGAAAAAACTTAAATTCTTTTATAACCAAAACTAACACTCATTAGCGTAACTCATTGGGTGGAAAGTTGTCTTTTGTTATTTTTTGCTTCATAGTAGATGATAAACTTGCATCAGCAGCAGTTTCAGAGCAGAGTTATGAACCAGCCCAGAGCAGCTCCACATGTGATGCCCGGCAGAAAGCTCGTGGCAGGATTGCAGACCCTGCTCCCAAAGGCAGGACACGCACATGGGTGTTGCTGGTCCAGCTCTGCTCTCCAGGAGAGAGCACAGGAATGAGTCATGATGTTCCCTCTGGTGATGGGGACCTCCAAAAGTGGCTGCTCTCATAACCCAGCTCATAAATCCCCTCTTCGTTCCCATCAGTGACAGAGACAGTGATGCTCAGTACTCTTAAGATGCCCCATAAAAGAGAGATCCAACTAAGGCCTGGAAAGGAGTCAACAGTAACTTGTAAAACACAAAGTCTACGCCCATCACCTTTATCAGTGCCATTCATGCGGAATTTAATAAGAAGTAGATGAGATGAGGGCTGGAACACCTCTTCTATCAAGACAGGCTGAAAGAGCTGAGGGTGTTCAGCCTGGAGAAGAGTCCAGGGAGACCTTAGCATCCCTTCCAGTGCCTAAAGGGGCTACAGGAGAGCTGGAGAGGGGCTGTTTACAAGTGTTAATATATGGCACATCACAAACCTATTCCCATTCATTTCACTTAAAGATCTGTGAGAAAAACCCTGTCTTCGTGTCTCAGTTCTATCAGAGAATCCAAATCAGCCTCACGGGGTGTAGTTGCAGTGTTTTAGGATTTTCCTTTCTCTCTCATGGAGAATATAGATAAACTGTACTTTCTTAATCTCTGTGTTTTGTGTTAGAGGTGTACAAGCCATAACCAATAGGTCTTTGGGGGCGGATTGTCTTTGGCCAATAGACAATTGTTTATTACTGTGTATAAAAAGAACTTCTTGTAAATAAAACCTTCTTCTTCGCCATCTTGAAGTCTGTCTGCCTGACCTCTCTACCTGCTTCCACAAATCCCACGAACAACAGAAAAGCAAACCACAACGGGGCTCTTAGGAGTTATATTCCCTCATATGGCCGCTGAAAGGAACCCAAACCTAACCATGGGATGATGCCACCTCTGGGACAGAGAGTAGAAGGTGGGAAGGGGATGCACTGTAAAAAGATCCTCTTCTCCAAAAGGAGCCCCCAAAGCCCCTTCCACCCGTCTGAGCCTCAGAGCTGCTGAATGCCCTTCCGTCCGTAGGTCTGGATGGCTGCATTAATTACAGTAGAACCCTTACACATTTATTGAAGATCACTGTGTCAATACAAGCTGCAGCCTACCAACAGTGTGCGTGCGTGATGGCTGCAGGACATGAAATGCTAAGACAAACTCTTGTTTTCATTACTTTTTGCATAGCTGTTGGCACATAAATTACCACTTCATAACAGGCCCTTTGAAATTCTTTTGCATTAACTAATGCAACTCTATGTATTTTTACAGTGCGATCATGGCTATCAGTTTCCATCTGCTCTACTGTCCTTTTGGAATGTTTTCGCTGCGAAGAAGTAAACAAAAATAGATCACTGTAAAAACAAACCTGCCTGACAGTCTAGACTGAGGGTCTAATTAAAAATAAGATTTATTAGAATAGAGAGAAACGCCGCAGTAAAACAAAGACACAGTTTCTCTAAGATATCTGGTATTATTCTTGGCAAAGCCAAGCCGAGCTATAAATTCACTGAAACAAATCAGTATGGTACTGATGCACCATTCTGATCTAGCATCGCTTTTCCAGACTTCAGGAACACATTAGGAGAACTTTTTGTTTTACTTCTATTTTAGTCACCATAAATTCACTTTTTAATTAGAGCACGAGTGTTAAGGCTTGTCTCCCCATAAGGTCTTGCACAGACACAATTACAGGGGTAAGAAACCAAACTGAGTTAACAGTAATGCTACTCCCCTAGTCTAGACACAGTTAAAACAAACTATACCAGCAGAACTGTGTCATGCCAAGGGCTTGCTTTGATATAAATTAAATGGACACCTTGCTCCTGGAGGGGTGGGAAGTGGCAACTCAAAATCCACCTCTGAAAAGGCTCAGAACATGGAAACTTTTGCCAGTCAAAAGGGAACAAGCATCCTTTGGTGAGATGCAGTCTCAGAGAAATGACACAGGAAATAGGGAAAAACAACAGCAAAGATCTCAGACGCCACCACCCACACAGCCTTGCCCCAGTAAAGGTGAGGGCTGGGGACACCAAGAGGGCAAAAGCAGGCTTTGGTGACCAAATTCTGGAGTAAATGAGCAGCCACCGATTGCTTCACCCAACACATGGAAAGAAACCTGCACTCCCTCAGCCCTGGGGGTATCATTTTACATGGAAAAGGGCTCGCTTATTAACATCGATAGAACCCAAGAACCATTTGGAGATTTGTAAGAAGAATTTAACACTTAGCAAAAATAAGCACATGAAAATTTTGCCCTGTTTTTTTGGCCATTATTTCTGGTGTTTGCATTAGAGACACATGAAAAATAATATTTTCCGTAATAAAGAATGTTGTTTTTAAAAGTCTAGTGATTTTTAACATAAAAATTATGAAGTGACCTCACATGCAAAAATGCCCAAAGGCTGCTAAAATAGCAAAGAAATGAGAAATTCTAGATATTAAGAACACTGAGCAAGGCAGAATCATTAAAGAAATTAGAGAGGATGAAAAAGGGGCCAAATTTGAACTAAAACACACAAATTGGTTTTGAATAGTTTTCCATGTAATGAACATTCATCTCCCTCTCTAGTTCAAGGACAGCTAAGAGATCCTTTTTCAGATCGTGCACGTGACAGGACTAACTTAAATAATAGCATGTTTCTTAGAATCAGTAATATCAGCTCTAGGAAGGAAAAAAGTATCTTTGGAGCTGGGACAAGGCAGTAGATTTTCATTGTTTACTCCAACGTTTCATAAGCAGTTTCCTTTGTCAGACAACAATTGATGTGCCACGTATCATTAAAGAATAAACCGATTTATAAATAGCATGAATACAAGGAGAACCCCATTGTTCTTATTTGTGCTGGTAAATACGAGACATGCCAGATAAGACTTTTCTGAAGTGGGTTTTAAATTCCCTTACTAAATTTAAAGCCTCCTGTTAGCCAGCTGGGTTAGAGAAGTAGCACCTTCAGCGCTTGGCCCCACCAGGCCACACCTTTTCCTCTCTCCATCAGATGATGAGTGACACCACACCCCTGAAGCAGTACCCAGCACAAGGGATGCAGCACAAAGGATGCACAAGTGACACAGAGTAAACAGTTCCCCAGCCTGGAAAACCAAGATTCCCAGCAGTGTCAATCATGAAGTACTCACAAGATGTAGATACAAATGCACAAGCACAAAAGAAAACCCAGTGTCTCATTTCTCCCTGTCTGCAAACGAAGACAATCCGCCCTCTTTTGAGAGGATATTAACATCCACAGGTAAAAAGCACTAACAGGACCATGGGTCTGACTCTCCAAGTATATCCATCTTCAAATCAATACTGTCATTAAATCTTCCATTTGAAGTCTATACACTTTCCTCATTTACATCCTCTTTTTCTTTCCTTGGAAACTATGAACCTACTTAAAGTGTATGAAAGACATTGAACCGAACAACGAGTTCACCTCCCAAAGTGTTACCCTCTCATTTGGCATAGATGATACATACATCACTATATACGATATATTTATAGGGACTACTGGTTCCTAGCAAACCCACAGCTCCCTTCAAGGAAGCCACCCACGGAAGGGTTAAACGTGCAAACTGGAGATCCTGTCTAATTCCGCTTAATCCCTGGTAACACAGCACAGAAGATGAGGTATTGTCCCTGGGTTCCTACTATTGCTGCCAGACGGAAACCAGGGTACAACACACGACCACCCAAAATATCCTGCAGCACACAGTCATTGTTTGGGGAGGCAGGACTGAGGGGAGTCATGTGGTGTGCAAGTGATGCCAATAGGCATTAGTCATTCTACATTAAATACAAAATCATGATGGTGAAACCCACAGTCCTGCCCAAAAGGTTAAAAGAGAATTTATGTTGGAGAGCCAAGAGAAATTGCTGAGGGCTTTTTTCATAGCAGAACACTTAAAAAGGTATAAAATGGCAAACTGAAGGGATCCCTTCAGGAAACCTACATTATTCTTTTTTACATGAGATCAACAATGCAACACCTAATAATTAATACAAGAGGAGGAAAAGCTAAGACTCATCACAAAACACACACAATGTCAAATCATCTGGTTTGTCACTGAAGATTATAAATAAGATAAAAGTCCAAAATTAAAAAACAAACTTCCACATTCAACAACTACCATCCAAAATTACACCATCTAGCTGTAAAATGCACTGGAACAAGCACTTGGGTTTTCTTTACAAATCTCAAATATCCGGTATTTGAAGAAAGCTTTACTTCCCTACTTGCACTTTTCTGACACACAACCCCACCACCACCACTTTTCTCTCCATATAGTAATAACAAGCACAGAAACATACACAAGATAAAAGCTAGTGCTAAAAAAAAAAATAAGCCACAAATTGTAAATAAACATCTTTGTTTCCTAAACTTTTTGCTGTTTCTTTACTGAAATAATGGAACCATTCAGTTCCAAGGCATTTGGGTTCAGCAAGGGATTCCCCACAGTCCTGCTATTGCAAAGCTCTGTCCTTGGGCAGTCTGTTCACAAAGCACTTACATACAATCCTGGGAGCTGTGCAGTCAGTGGGTCTTTAGTCTGATCCTACAGGGAAAACCCCAGGGATGGGTAAGAAATATTGAAAAGATACTTTCTCCTTCAGTGAGAGCACTAGATGGACCTTTTCCATATATTTGATTATTATGTAAACAGCAATAAAATAAATTAGTGACAGAATTTAGGGGGTAAAAAATAATCACCTCATTTCCCAAGGACAAGGATTAATTCATTTCTAGAGCAAGTGGTTTCACGCAAGTCTGCTCTTCTTTTATACTGCCCGCTGGCAAGACAAAGCCTGGTCACTGATTCAAAACTGTAAATATCTCTATTTCACACCAGGTATCTGTCACCCAAACCCATTGCTGGAGTTTGTATTAGACAAAAGATCTATTAACTTTCTTACTCCCGCCACTCTCTTTGCCAATCTCAGGCAGCACGTTTAGCACTGGGCAGCTCCCCATGCTCAGTGGTTCATTCACATGCCTGGGTGCAATTACGATAATCTCCGGCATCAGGGCAGACAGCATAGCAGGCAATGAAGTATAATCATGTAGACATTGCTAAGAATATCCTGTTACTCTTTCCCCCTTTTCTTTAACCATACTGAGACACAAAACCCAACATACTTTTCATAAGAGAAGAAAGAAAATGCACAACATTCATGCTTTTTCCCCACCAAAAAAAAACCAAACAAAAAATCCAAACCAACAAAAAAAACCAAACAGAAAATAAATAGAACATATAACCAGGTTATGTGTGCAGAGAGCTGTCAGATATAGTGACATCAGACCTATTAGGCTTTGTCTGCACATCTCCATTGATGCTTTACAACTTATCTTTTCTTGGGGCAATCTAAAGTCAGCCAGTCTTCATCTTACCATGTATATACTTCATCTTACCATGTATATACTACAAAAAAGTTGAAGGCATAATGGACTAAAGAACACTTCAGTTTAGTGGCTGTAAATAATCCACAAGTTCCTGCACATTTTTTGTCTCTTGACAGTGTTCTGGCTACACCAAAAGGCAAAGCATTCCCTTAAAACCCGGGACTGGAATAAAACACTAAACCTCCTGGATTACACATTTGATGCACAGATCACAGAGTGTATTAGTGTGCTTTAAGGTGGGTTGTTCATGTACTTGGGCATTGGCTAATTTTTTATGAAGAGGGATTGGCAGCAAACTCTAAGACCAAAACACGTGCACTGCATACATCAGACCCAACCCCAAAAATGCTGCCATCCAAAAGAAGTGTGGAAAAAAAGCTGTGTTGCTTATTCAGCACCCACTGACAGTCAGCTTGCACAAAGAATGTCACTGTAGTAGTTCTTGTGTTGGACAGCAAAAGCCTTCCGGAGAAATCCCATCAGTTGAGAGAAAGACGGCATATGGTTATGTTTTTGAAAGTTGAAAGCTGATTATAATTTATAATACATTTATAAAGAAGCACAGTAAGCTAATTACATTTGGGAGAAGACACATTTTAGAGGCCATAAAGATACAAACAGTAAGAGGAAATCCTAACTCCCAATTATGCCTCCCAATGTTCTTTACAGAATAAAACATTTGCTTGTGATTTCAGAAGTGGTTTGTATTCAACAATGTAAAAGTTGTTTGAAGTTTCAATGGTTGTTCTCTTCCCTGCTCAGCAAATACTCATGTGAAATGCTTTTACAACACATAAGAATATTGCAACCATAGTGCTGAGTGTCCTGTAAGCCCTCCCCCAGTTAAGAAACTCTTTGCTCAGATTCGGAGTTGAAGGATTATGAGCCAAATACCCAGTGACAAAGCCCTGACCCTCAAAACAACTGTCTATCAAGACAAAATACGACATAACAATAAGAAAAAAATTATAAAGGTCTATCTTTTACAAATTGCTACCAGGGGTACAAAGATGTGCATAAAAGGAATACTCTCATAAAATAGCACAAATTATTTATACCGGCAACACTACTAAAACAGGTTGTTTTCCAATACACTACTGTTCATCAAAACATGACAACCAGCAGCACATTGCACACCCGTGCAAAGAAATCACTGAGATGGAACAGTGCTCAAATTCCCTGACAATTACTTTGGACAGCATCTGTCACTGCCAGTACAGGACAGCAAGGTTACACACCTACACAGATCATACTTAACCTGCAGTAGAAACAAAAAAGCAGCTTTCAAGAGAAAAGTCTACAGCTGCCAAGTAAGAATTGAAAATACCACTTTTGCTAAAATCAAACAGAAGAAAAAACAAAGCCTGCAAACCACCACAGTATCAAAACTAAGTTGGAATTCCCAGGAGGAATTATAGCTGGGGGTAATGCCTGGGATCTGGAGGGCCGTGCAGTACTGAGGGAGTGTGTTCCCCTGGAAAGGGAAACGGTTGAACCATTGCACACTACCAGCATCCTCTGCTGGCTAACCCACTGAGCAGTGACAGCCCCAAATTTCCAAGGAATGGCAAGTCAAATGGCTCATGGTGAGGTGCAGAAGGCAGCTCCAGGAGATGCTTTAACTTCAAACAAACAGAAGACTGCTTTTCAACCTGGATTCTCAGTATTATCACAGAAGATAGCAGGAATGGTGTGAATGATCAGCTCTGTGACTCAAGACAGAGCAAATAAAACACCTGTACTTCACAGATCATGTTCCAAACCTGTTTTCCACCCTTTGATTTTCAAGCTAGTCAGGCAGAAAACCTTTAAAGACGCTTCAGTCAAGGTAAATGGCTTTGTGATAAGGAAAGTTTCCAATTAAAATGTTACACTATTACCACCTGTCATATCAAAGAACAGAAACAAGAACATTTTCATACTCATCAGTGTGTTAGGTAAAAAAGTAACCTAAATTGGAGGTGTGTGAGGAGACCTATCATCCCAGGGACTTAGCCAGGCAGGGATGGCAAGAACTTCCAAGAGAGACGCTAGATGAGCTGCTCAGCGCCAGTTCTCGTGTCCAACACTGGCATGATGACTGCAGTGAAAGGCCAGTCATAATCCTGGAATTACAAAGGAGTAAAAGGACAGGGAAATAATTACTGAATAAACCTTTACCTCTGCTCGTTGAGTGCGCGGCAGAACAGATGACTTTTCAATGGCGTAAACATCCACCAAGTAGAGCCGTGCTCCCTGCTCCCTGTCCAGAATGGCAGCGGTCTGGATGACCCCGGTGTGGCGCCCGATGGTGAAGAGACGCCCGAGGCTCCTGTCATCGCATCGAACGGACACGATGTAATATTCCACCTGAGCCTCGGAGCCCCGCGGGCTCGCCGCTTCCAAGGATATCACATTTGTCCCAATGGGCTCACCCTCTTTCAAGATGGTGATGTATTTTGGCTGAGTGAAAACAGGCCCGTCAACCCCTTGCAGAATTATAGTCATCTCAGTGGTGGATTTTCTCCTTTCGGGACCAAGGTCAGTGGCAGAAACTATGAGATTGTAGATGAGCTGAGAAGGCACCAACGCTGAGGCTACTCTTAAATCTCCACTGTAGCGATCCACAATGAAGGTTTCGGTATCTCCATTGACTATCTCATATTCCACCTCCCCATTGGCACCCTCGTCAGGATCTGCAGCAATAATTGTGGTTAGGATTGAACCGATCACAACCGAGGGGTCAGCCGCGAGGGCGTTCTGCGATATGAACACAGGGACATTGTCATTTTGATCTGTCACCAGAATGGTCACGTTCTTGAGAGCAAATCGCCTGGACTCCACAGGAACGGCCTGATCGGTGGCTTTGACTGTTAACTCAAAGAGATTGGCAAACTCCCGATCGATTTCAGCATTGGTAAATATTGTCCCTCTCACTTCATCTATACGGAAGTGATTCCCCCTTGGCATCTGCTGGATGATTGCATATGTTAGCTGCCCGTTAATATCGGCGTCTGGATCGTGAGCAGTCACGGAAATGACAGAGCTACCAACAGGAACGTTCTCAACAATCGACTTAAAGATGTCTCCCGGAGGAAAATGAGGAGGGTTATCATTGAAATCCCTAACATGTATTACCACTGACATCGTAGATGACCGCGGGGGCCTTCCTTGGTCTTTTGCCGTTATATTTAGTTTATACAGAGATTGTGTCTCAAAGTCCAGTTTCTTGGCGAGGAAAATACTCCCGGTGTTGGGACTGATGCTAAAGGTCCCATGATTGTTTGTCCCCGTAATGCTATAGTGGAGGTCAGCATTGTCACCTGAATCAGAATCAGTGGCAGTGACAGATGACACAAGTTCACCAACCCTCATATTTTCCAAGACATCCACTAACAAGGTTGATTTAGGGAAGGAAGGACTGTTGTCATTTTCATCCAATACATCAATGCTCAACATGCAAGTCGAACTTAGGGAAACAGCTCCAGAGTCCACTGCTTGGATGACAAGGGAATACGATGCCGTAGCCTCATGATCTAGTTTGCCTACTAAGGTCACTTGCCCTGTGCTGCTGTCTATTGCAAACTGATTTTCTTCATTTCCCTTGATTACAGAGTAGTGAATCAACCCATTAACCCCTTCATCAACATCTGAGGCAGAAACTCTCAGCACCTGTGTCAGATTTGCTGCCAATTCTGATATAGTAGCTTGGTAAAGGTCTTTCAAAAATTTGGGGGCATTATCATTGATATCTTTCATGTAGATCTGTACAGTTGCCTGATCCTTTAGAGGCTTTGGCAACCCCTGATCTGTTGCTATTACTGTGAGACTAAACACTGCAGCTCCCCTCTGTCTCATAAGAGCTTCTCTGTCAAACTGATGAGTGCTTCTGATTTCCCCAGTTACTGTGTTCAGCTCAAAATCTGGCTGCATATGCTCAAATGAATACCTGACCTCACCATTTGGCCCAAAGTCTTTATCTACAGCATTTATTTTACCTACATACGACCCTCCTCTCTGCTCCTCCTCAAAATAAAACACGTAGTTGGTACTGTTGAACAGGGGCCTGTTATCATTTACATCCTCCAGAATTACAGTAACATTCACAGTAGCATTGAGTGGTTCTACTGCTCTATCAGAGGCAACAACCAGTAACACATATCTTTCCTGAAGTTCACGGTCCAGTTCACTTTTTATATACAGCTGACCATCTGGAAATATGCCAAAGGCATCCCCAGCATTTCCTTCAATTATACTATAAGTTATTTCACCGTTCACTCCCGAGTCTTTGTCAGAAGCCTGCACCTTAAAGAACCTGGAATTCACAGGCTCTGACTCCAAAATAGTGATTTCATAGGAAAGCTGGTCAAACACAGGCGGGTTATCATTTACATCATGGACAGAGACAGTCAGGATAAAGTTGGAGGACAGCTGCGGCACTCCCATATCCGAGGCCAGGATTTCAACCTGGTAAGACCCAGCATTTATGTCAAGTGGCCCCATTAAGCTTATAGCACCAGTTTGTTCATTGATTGAAAACAAGCCCTTTGGGTTTTGCTTAAGGCTGTAAAGGACCACACCATTAACACCTTCATCGGGATCAAGAGCTTTGGCCTGGAATATGGTATGCCCAGCTTTCCAGTTCTCAACCACATTTACACTTTCCACCATGTGAATGAAGTGTGGGGAATTGTCATTTAAATCTTTGACAGTTATATTGACCACCGCATCACCAGTTATTGCCCCACCTCTAGCAACCACCTTCAGCTGGTAAAATGCTTGCTCCTCCCTGTCAATAATACTGGCTGTGGTGATCTGCCCCGTCACCCTGTTGATGGCAAACATGCCCCTCTGGTCACCTGTTGTAATCAGGTAACTGATGTTGGTGTTGAGGTCCATGGTGGAAGCAAAAACAGTACCTACATGGTAACCCAGGGCAACATTTTCAAAGACAACAAAACTGTATGTGCCCTGGCTGAAAACAGGTGGGTTGTCCTGGGTGTCCAAGACAGTGATGGTGACAATGGCTTGGTTCTGTGACTGAAGATGGCCACCATCAGTGGCCACGATCTGCAACTGGTAAGCAGTTTTCTCCTCCCTGTCGAGGGCTATTTTTGTTGTGATGACCCCTGTCTGGCCATGGACCTGAAACCTGGAGGTATCTCCAGCTGAGATGCTGTACTTAACTGTCCCATTGGGTCCCAGATCAGGGTCCGTGGCAGACACGGTGGTCACATAAGTTCCAGCTGGCTCATTCTCTTGGATATGGGCAAAATACTGAACAGGGTAAAACACAGGGCTATTGTCATTCACATCCAGGATGGTCACATTAACTCGGGCTATCGAAGAAAGGGGAGGAGAGCCCAAATCAGTGGCCAGGACCTGCAGGGAGAAGTAAGACTGCTCCTCCCGGTCCAGCTGTGAGATGGTGCTGAGCTTGCCCAAAACTGGATCCAAGCGAAACAGCTGGCGAGGGGTCACAGAGGAGGGGCCAACTGCTGCCAACGCTGGCTCAGCTTCCTGCAAGGAAAAACGGACAGTCCCATTGTCCCCCAGGTCCCCATCAGTGGCACTTAGGACCAGCAGCTCAGTTCCTGATGGGGAGTTTTCAGCCAGGGACACCTGGTAGCCCTCAGGCTGACTGAAGCGAGGTTTATTGTCATTGACATCCAGGATGGTCACCACCAGCTGTGCATAGGAAAATTTGGGCTGCACCCCCTGGTCACGGGCACTGACATTGAGCACCACCTGAGAAGCAGTCTCCCGGTCCAGCCTGCTGGAGCTGGACATGCCCGCAGCATTCCCAGCAGTGCCACCCTCAGGGCCGGCCGTGGTGACCAGCCCGCTGTGCTCGCTGATGCGGAACCAGCCCAGCTCATTGCCCGAGATGATGCTGTACTTGAGGTTGGCATTGAGGCCCGAGTCACGGTCCGTGGCACTGAGGCCACGCACGTAACTGCCCAGGGGCACGTCCTCACTGATGTTCACCCTGTACACCGACTGTCCGAACACAGGTGGGTGGTCATTGATGTCATTCACAAAGATCACCAGGCTGGCTACCGAGGAGCGGCTCACAGGAGCTGCCACCACTCCGTCAGGGGAAAAGACAGAAGTGGGGGAGCCTGGAGGTGGTGGTGGGGCCCCATAGTTATCCGCCACTGCCACGGTAAGATTATAGGCCGGGATGCGCTCCCGGTCCAGCGCGGCCGCTACCTTGATAAGGCTGAGGTTGGGTACCTTACTGCTGTGCACCTCAAAGTGCCGCTGCTCGTTTCCCGCCAGGATCGAAACGGAGATGTTCCCGTTGGCCGCGGGAGAGTCGGCATCGCTCACCGTCAGCAGGGCCACCACTGTGCCAGGGGCTGCATTCTCATCCACAGAAGCAAACCGGGAGGTGGCCGGGAAGTAGCGGAACTTCACCCGGGGCTCGTTGTCATTGACGTCGAGCAGACGGATGAGGGCCTCGGCCCGGCCGCTCAGCGCTGGCACCCCACGGTCCATGGCCTGGACCGTCAGCGAGTACTGCTGCCGCATCTCATAGTCCAAGCGCTCACGGATGCGGATCACCCCGCTCTCAGGGTCCACCTCAAAGGGGAGGCTGCCAGCCCCGTCCCCAGCACCGCTGCCACCATCACCTCCCTCCAGGCGGTAGCGGATGTCAGCATTGGTGCCTTCATCGGCATCAGCCGCAGTGACCTGGAGAACGCTGGCCCCAACAGGCGCATCCTCAGGCACTCGTGCCTGGTAAAGTGTCTGGCTGAAGATGGGTGGGTTGTCATTTATGTCCTGGACGGTGACGTTGACCTGAAGGTACCCTCGCCGACGGGGCTCGCCCTTGTCTTCCACCTGCACCAACAGCTGGTAGGTGGGGGTGGCCTCCCGGTCCAGACCTCCACGGGAAACCAGGTGCAAGAAAGCTCCCTCACCGCTGGGGTTGAGGGTGATGTTGAGCCGGAAGCGGCCCTCCTCGTTGCCAGCCACAATCCGATAGGAGCCATGGTCCACACCATTGGTGCCACTGTCAGCGTCGGTGGCAGTGTCCAGGATAAGCTGGCGCCCGCTGCCCGTGTCCTCCTTGAAAGTCACCACGATGGAGGGGTCGGGGAAGACGGGCGCGTTGTCGTTAAGGTCGAGCACCAGGACGCGCACCTCGCTGGGGTAGGTGGGCTGGCTGGAGAGCACCACCAGGTCCACCACGTCGCTGGCCAGGCTCTCGCGGTCGATGGTGGCGCGGGTGTGCAGGGCGCCCGAGGTGGCGTTGATGGCGAAGAGCTCGTGGTGCTCGCTCAGGCGGTAGGTGAAGCCGGGCCGGGTGGCGATGGTGCCCACCCAGGTGCCAGGCGGCTGCTCCTCCAGCACCCGGAACACCTGGCGCGGCTCCGCGGCGGCGGCGGCGCTCCCCAGCGGCGGCAGCAGCGGCAGCAGCAGCGACAGCAGCAGCGGCGGCCCGCGGGC